>CM053789.1:748533703-748956203 GCA_028749045.1 Cupressus sempervirens | reverse complement strand
AAAAATATACAAGTTCCATATATCACTCTTAAATATCATCCTACTAAAGGGGTTTTCAAAATACCGAATATAACTATGTCTTTTGTGTTGCACATGAAAACATCTATGTTGTGTTTTTAAAAAAAAAAAGGAATTGTTTTTTGTGTGCGCAGGGTTTGACCCACCTAATCTTATCCATTTTGCAAAAGCTCTTGTAGTTTAGAAAGTAGATTCATAGTACTACAATGTATATGTTTTAAAAAAATTTCATTTTGAGTGGACGACCCTCAAAATTCTAGTCCAAGTCTAGGTTTACCTAATTTCAGAAAAAGATGTCCACTTATACCCCCTTTTTGTACACTATCTTGGTGCACTTACTTGGTAACTTCATCAATATCTCCCTCTTTAACAACAATGCCATTTTTTAAAATCTCATGCATCTTTATTATGTAGATATCTTTAGGTCAGTTTTGAATTCATCTTATGTCATATGTATGTGACTACTATATCATTCTATCCTTTTTGCTTATTACTACCTTAGGCAACTCCCCAAGTAGGACTATCTGCATATATTTGTAAAATATTTTGATCACCAGATTTGATGCAAAGCACCATTGTAGCTTAAGTAGCATTGTTTAGGGGAATCAGCTTGAGTTTACCTCTTAGATATTCATGAGCATCCTTAGGTAGATCTTTAGTGAATATATCAGCTATTTGTTCCTTAGTGTTTACATACTCCAATTTCACTTCTTTGTCTTGAACTAGCTCTCTCAAGTAATGATACTTGATAGAAATATGCTTAGTCTTTGTGTGCATTAAAAGATTATTTGATATATTAATAGCACTAGTGTTACCACAATAGATAACAATTGGATCAGTGATTTATTCCTTTACACCTTTCAACAATCATTTGAAATCCATATGATATTTGAAAAATTCAGTGCTACTACCATATATATAGCTTCAACTGTTGATTGAGAAATTCAGTTTTGCTTCTTGCTTGTCCATGAAATTAGTCTCTTTCCTAGAAAGAATTCACCTCCACTTTTTCTTTCTCTATTATCAACATTTCCTGCCCAATCTAAGTCAGTGAATACCTTCAATTAAAACTTATCATTCTTCTTGTAGTACTGTACATAGTCTTCTATTTATTTTAGATATTTTAGTATTCTTTTCACTTTCATCATGTGATTCTCCTAAGGACTTATAGAAAATCTTGCAACTATCCCAACCGCTAATGCAATATCCAATCATTGATTTGTATAATGTCTAGTTCACATTAGGAGAAGTGCACAAAGTTGTGGTGCCAAAAATATGACACCAAATTTTTATTTTTATTTTATAAAGTGCATACACACTTTGTTAATTGAATTTTTTTAATAAATGGCCTGAAAACCCACGACCCATTTTATCATTTCATTTCGCTTTTTCATTTCTCCCAAATTGTGTGCACGCGGATTGAAGAAGTTGAAGAATTTTGTCTCCCACCTTGTTAAAATGCCTCCTCATTGCCAAAGTTCAAGATCAAGATCATGTCGTATGTTTTCTACTCTTGTTTTTGCATTGTTTTGTAAGTTTTTACATTGTTTCATAGGTTTTTTTCAGTTTTGCTTTAAATTTATTTATTTATTTAGATTGCAATTGGTTTCTTATCAAGAAATGTGAATAATGAATCGTCAAATCCCTAGACGGATCAACAAAATGAAAACCCTTCACAAGATTCAAACACTCCACAAGATGAAAATCAAAACCCTCTACAACAAGAAATTATGCAACTTGCACCGATTGGAAGACCTTCTCTTGGTACCCAATAAAATATAATGAATGAAATAGAAAGAGGGAAAAATGAATTAGAAGCACTCATTGGTAGGTTGAAAACTTGTAGATAAACCAATCTGATGAGAGCACAATTGTCATCCTCCCTCAAGTCCATTATGACCCATGTAGCTTTTGTTAGTGGTCAGTTGGATATTTGGTGGGTTAAGAGGGATGAAAAAAGAAGATATTATGCAAAAAAATTATCATATCAAGATGTAAAAAAAGAAATAGAAAAAGGTAGCATTTGTGCATTGTTTAAAAAGCCTAGTGAACAAAATACTGTTAGAACTACAAATAAAAGATTCCCCATCCATTGGTGCATACATGATGGTATTAGAAATAATCTTTAGGATAGATGGTGGATGGTCTTTGATGCCCCTCCCTACAATAATCATGAGGTTCCAATGTATTTATTAAAGAAATTGTATTGTGAATTTTTCCTTGGGGAGATCCCCAATTATTTTGACATATTAGAATCTTAGGGTAGAGGTGGGGGGTCATCATTTGAGAGGCCGGCAGCATGTCATGACCCTAATGTAGTTAGGGCACCTGTTGTCAAGCTATACGATGAGCATGTGATTATTCCTTCAGTTGTGAAGGAACATGTAGAGAGAAACACTCTAGGGACTATTAATGCTTTGACACAAACCCTCATTCATTACACGAGTCCATTAGTTGAGGAGGAGCCTTTTGTGCATCGCAATCACATGTGCACATCATGTGAATCCTTATGCACATTTGGCAGTCATGCTGGAGATAGTATAGATGATGGGCTAGTCACTAATTAGTTTCTGAGTCAGACATTTGGCATTGACACAAAGGTAAATTACAATTATAATAAACTAATTTGATCATATTTTTTATGTATAGTGAATGACTAATTAATTAACATATATTGACATTATTCAAAATTTAGGGCTAGAGTGTTGCTAGCCCTAGTAGAGATCCCTTGGCCCCATTTTCATCTCGTCGATGAGTGTAAAGTATGTATCAATTTAATAATTAACAAAAAAAAATTATGCATGTGCATTAGTTCTCTACAGGACCATCAACATTCACTAGGGACTCTGAGCATAGGCATGACACAAGCTTCATAGAGGTACATTTATTTCATTTTAATTTAATTCATTTGATTATATTTGTTTTATGTTTCATGTTACATGTAACTTGTGTTGTATGACATGCAACTCTTGACATCTGAGACTCCTCCTCATCTTCGCCAGTCCATTGATCGTGGTGTTACTACAAGGATGGCTAGTTCAGAGCCATTGACTCAGGTATGAAAGAATTTTCTTGGTTTTAGTTATTATTTATAATAGTTAGTATCAAAAATTCTAATGTTATTCATAAGTGATTATATTGATTGAATTGTTGTAGGGCCTTGCTACACTTGACTATCCATGAGCCTTTGAGGTGGATGTAAAGAGTGACTATTTAATGGCAGTAAGAAAAAAATTAATTGTGTGTTCATATATTTGATTTCAATGTATAATAATTATTGATTCATATCTACTTTGTTTGTATCAGCTCGAGTTAGAGAAGAGCCTAAACAAGAGGATGAGCAAGCATGTAAGGAAGACCCCATCATCCCCATCATCTCCCTCCACACGACGATCGAAGACCTCTAGGGATTTGTTTCCTTCCCCTCATGGGAAGGAGCAGATATAGTTGATAGACACACATGTATAGGCATTAGTGAACATATATGTTGGATTTTATGTCAGTGGACATATTCGATATACATTTGATGTATATATGAAATTTTATATTTGATGTATGACATATATTTGATGTATAACATTATTAGACTTATGACATTATTGGTTAATATATGATATGTTTGTTCATGTATGACATTATTTGTTATCATAATATATTATCAAGGTTGCATGGGTACTTGTACCCACACCCCTAGTACTCATACCCACATACCTAAGTATCAGGTACACATATCCCAAGTACCGGGTAATCAGTGGAGAGCATCATAGCCAAGGACCTTGATTGAGATTTTGGATTTTTTTTTTCGAATTTTTGTTTGTGTATCAGCTCATTGTTCATCAAGCTTAATTCAATACCTAATCAGGTTGAAACTTTGATAGAATATTGATTAACAATAAACTTTATCATTATTCAACCATATGTTTATCATTTCTATTATGTCATCATCACATGATTTATGATCTAGTTCATGTTTAAAGTTTTCTTTCTCTGTTATTTGTTTATCAAGCTTAATTCAATACCGAATCAATTTGAAACTTTGATACAATATTGATCAACAATAAACTTTATCATTGTTAAAGCCAAAAATTTATCATTTGCAATATGTCATTTTCATATGATTTATGATCTTCTTGTTCATGTTTAAAGTCTGCCTTCTATGTTATGCATCTAAACATTTATCATAAATGATTATTACAAACATATAACAAATCTACAACTGAAAAAAAATACATTACATTTGCAAACTTTATCACTATTCTTGATTTGAAAAATCATTTTCATGACTCATAAATTTAGGTTTTCTATAAATATAAAAGTATAATTAAAAATAAATTTTGACACACCCAAGTACCCCTATCCCCTATTATAAAAAATAGTTGTGCTCGTACCCATACCTGTACCCTAAGTACTCCAAGTACCCCCATTCCAGTGCAACCTTGTATATTATATGTTTGTTCATGTATGACATTATTGGTTATCATAATATATATCTTATTTTTATTGTTTACATTTTAAGTACATTTCATGTATTTCATTTTAATGTAAATTGCATCCAAAATGATGCAGAGTGCTCACACCAAAAGCTAGTGGATTCCTCGTAAGAACACTTTTAAGGAAAACTACCTTTCCCACCTTTGTAAGTGTCTTCAAAGACTCTTTCCAACTTGGTTACAATATTGAAAGGTTCAAGACTTGGGAAGCAATAAAGGAAAAATGAGCAAATTTGAGAAATGGATCATAATCAACTTCTTGCTTCAAACTAACATCTTAGCCACTTCAAGGAACACCTAATAACTATCTCACAAACTATAGTCTATCATCTATTCCATCCTTCCAAGAGATTCTTCAACATCCTATGAGTGAAAAAAATCTTCCAACATCCTATGACTGTATTTTCTTTGCAACAACATGTAATTTTCTGATTTTTGGACAACTCTTTACAAAGGGAAGTGGTTATGTTTCAAACCCATGAAATGAATATTAAGACAAAAAATAAGATCATTAAAATATTCCACTAACTCCATTCAGTGATAACATGCAGCTATATGAGGTGTATTGACTCTCAAAACACTTATTGAGTCAACTTATTAACAAAAATAACAAAAAAAAGAAAATTGTTAGGACTAAGGCAATTTGTGTTTATAGGTGACCTCAAGTTCCTTGACCTTACAAAAAAGGATTACCTTATTACCATAAAAAAAATAACATATTCAAAATGATGTGTATGATCACCCCTTTAGCTTCTATCATGCATCTCCATCATTGGATGAGATGACATATCCAGTTGCCACAATCAAAGATCATTGCCCTATGACATTTACTGACTCTTAAGGGATGATTTGGTTCCACATACCTGAGAATGTTTGAGCACTCAACAAGATAGGAGGAGATTGGAGCTAGTGTTTAACTAGCCACCTGGAGCTAATGGAATAGATAGTTCAATCCCACGAAAAAAGGTGAGAGAGATTTGGTAGTTGACAACTTTGTACTAGCCAACGCTACAAGTTTCAACATCACCCAAGATGACATCGCAAAATCAAAACATAGTAAGATCACCAAAAAGTGAGAGAGGTTATTTTAGGCCTCTACAACATGGTCCTATAGCACCTAGAATTGTATCCATACCTTGCACGAGCTCCAAGATATGTCTCATCAAAGATCATTGCCCAATGGCATTTAGTGACTCTTAGGGATGATTCGGTTTGGCATGCTTGAGAATGTTTGAGTGCTCAACAAGACAAGAGGAGCTTGGGACTAGTGTTTACCCGACCACTTGGAGCTAATAAAACTGACAGTTTGATCCCTTGATGAATAGTGAGGAAGATTTAGTAGTTGACAACTTTGTACTAGCCAACACTACAAGTTTCAACATCAGCTGAGATGGCATTGCAAAATCAAAATAGATTAAGATCTCCAAAAAGAGAAGAGGTTATTGTAGGTCTCCACAACATGGTTCTATAACACCCAAAATTACATCCATACCTCACACGAGCTCCAAGATATGCCCGATCAAAGATTGTTTCCCTATGGCATTTAATGACTCATAGGGACGATTTAGTTTGGCATGCCCAAGAATGTTTGAGTGCTCAATAGGATAGGATGAGCTTGGGGATAGGGTTTACCTAGCCACCCAGAGCTAATGAAATAGATGGTTTGATCCCACGACGAATGGTGAGGAAGATTTGGTAGTTGGCAACTTTGTACTGGCCAACACTACAAGTTTTAGCATCATCGAAGATGGCGTCTCAAAATCAAAATGGAGTAAGATATCCAAAAATAAAGAGAGGTTATTGTAGGTCTCTATAACATGGTCCTATAGAACCTAGAATCACATCCATACCTCACACAAGCTTCAAGATATGCCCCGTTAAAGATTGCTACCCTATGACATTTAGTGACCCTTAGGGACATTTCGGTTCGGTGTGCCCGAGAATGTTCAAGCACTCAAGGGGATAGGATGAGCTTGGGGCCAAGGTTTAGCTAGCCACTCAAAGCTAATGAAATGGATAGTTTAAACTGATGACGAATGATGAGGGAGATTTGGTAGTTGGCAACTTTGTACTGGCCAACACTATTAGTTTCAACATCACCTGAGATGGCATCACAAAATCAAAATAGAGTAAGACCTCCAAAAAGTGAGAGAAGTTATTGTAGGTCTCCATAATATAGTCCTATAGCACTCAAAATCACATCCATACCTTGCATGAGCTTCAAGATATGCCCCATCAAAGATCACTGCCCTATGACATTTAGTGACTCTTAAGGACATTTTAGTTTGGTGTGCCTGAGAATGTTTGAGTGCTCAACAAGATAGGATGAGCTTGGGGCTAGGGTTTACTTGTCCACTTAGAGTCAATGGAATAGAAAGTTTGATCCCATGAAAAAGAGTGAGGGAGATTTGGCAGTTGGCAACTTTGTACTGGCCAACACTACGAGTTTCAACATCACCTGAGATGGCATCACAAAATCAAAATGGAGTAAGATCTCCAAAAAGTGAGAGATTTTATTGTAGGCCTCTACAACATGGTCTTATAGCACCCAAAATTGCATGCATACCTTGCACAAGCTCTGAGATATGCCTCGTCAAACATTGTTGCCCTATGGCATTTAGTGACTCTTAGGGATGTTTTGGTTTGACATGCCTATTCAAGCGTTCAATGGAAAGGGATGAGCTTGGGGCTAGGGTTTACCTAAACACTCAAAGCTAATGGAATAGATAGCTTGATCCCATGATAAATGATGAGAGAGATTTGGTAGTTGGCAACTTTGTACTAGCCAACACTACAAGTTTCAGCATCACCTGAGATGGCATCGCAAAATCAAAATGGAGTAAGATCTTAAAAAAGTGAGAGAGTTTATTGTAAATCTCTACAATAGTGTCCTATAGCACCCAAAATTGCATCCATACCTCGCATGAGCTTCAAGATATGCCCTGTCAAAGATCGTTGCCCAATGGCATTTAGTGACTCTCAAGGACATTTCAGTTTAGCATGCCCGAGAATGTTTGAGCACTCAACAGGATGGGATGATCTTGCGGCCAGGGTTTACTCAACCACCTAGAGCTAATGGAATAGATAATTTGATCTTATGAGGAATGATGAGGGAGATTTGGCAATTGGCAACTTTGTACTAGTCAACACTACGATTTTCAACATCACCCGAGATAGCATCGGAAATTCAAAATGGAGTAAGATCCCCAAAAAGTGAGAGGTTATTGTAAGTCTCTGCAACACAGTCCTATAGCACCTAGAATCACATCCATACCTTAGACAAGCTCTAAGATATGTCCTGTCAAAGATCACTTCCCTATGGCATTTAGTAACTCTTAAAGACATTTCAGTTCGACGTGCCTGAGAACATTCAAGCACTCAATAGGATGGGACAAGCTTGGGGCTAGGGTTTACCCAACCACTCGAAGCTAATGAAATAGATAGTTTGATCCAATGACGAACGGTGAGGGAGATTTGGCAGTTGGCAACTTTGTACTGGCCAACACTACAAGTTTCAACATCACTTGAGATGGCATCACAAAATAAAAATGAAGTAAGATCTCCAAAAAGTGAGAGAGGCTTTTGTAGGTCTCCATAACATGGTCCTATAGAACCCACAATTGCATTCATACCTTGCACGAGCTCTGAGATATGCCTTGTCAAAGATAGCTTCCCTATGGTATTTAGTGACTCTTAGGGATGTTTCAATTCAACATGCCCAAGAAAATTCTAGTGCTCAGTGGGATGGGATGATCTTGGGGCCAAGGTTTACCCAGCCACCAAAAGCTAATAGAATAGACAATTTGTTCCCATGACAGACAATGAGGGAGATTTGGTAGTTGGCAACTTTGTACTAGCCAACACTATGAGTTTCAACATCATTCAAGATGGCATCACAAAATCAAAATGGAGTAAGTTCCCCAAAATGTGAGGGAAGTTATTGTAGGTCTCTACAATATAGTCCTATAGCACCTAGAATCACATCCATACCTTGCACAAGCTCTGAGATATGCCTCATCAAAAATTGCTACCCTATGGCATTTAGTGACTTAGGGACATTTTGGTTTGGTGTGCCCGAGAACATTCAAGCGCTCAATGGGATGAGACGAGCTTGGGGATAGGTTTCACCTGGCCACCCAGAGCTATAGAATAGATACTTTTATCCCACAATGAATGATGAGGGATATTTGGCAGTTAGCAACTTTGTACTGACCAACACTATGAGTTTCAACATCACCCAAGATGGCATCACAAAATAAAAATGGAGTAAGATCTCCAAAAAGAGAGAGAGGTTATTATAGGTCTCTCCAACACGGTCCTATAGCTCCCAGAATTGCATCAATATCTCGCAAGAGCTTTGAGATGTGCCCTATCAAAGATTTATGCCCTATGGCATTTAGTGACATTTTGATTTAGCATGCCCAAGAATGTTTGAGTGCTCAACAGGATGAGATGAGCTTGGGGCTCTACTTGGCCACCTAGAGCTAAAAAAATAGATATTTTGATCCCACGACAAATGGTGAGGGAGATTTGGCAATTGGCAACTTTGTACTGGCCAACACTACGAGTTTTAGCATCACCTGAGACGGCATCACAAAATCAAAATGAAGTAAGATCTCCAAAAGGAAAGAGAGGTTATTGTAGGTCTCTGCAACATGGTTCTATAACACCTAGAATTGCATCCATACCTTGCATGAGCTCTAAGATATGCCCGATCAAAGATCACTACCCTATGGCATTTGGTGACTCTTAGGGATGTTTTGGTTCAGCTTTCCTGAGAATGTTCAAATGCTCAACAGGATGAGATGAGTTTGGGGCTAGGGTTTACCTAGCCACCTAGAGCTAACAAAATAGATAGTTTGATCCCACAATGAATGGTGAGAGAGATATGAGAAAGATATGTATGCCTAGGAAACTTTGTGCAAGATTGAAATGAGGTACTGATTCTAAAAATTAAGATTGAAATGATTCCCATCAGTGGCATGGTTGAGAACTACCTTTTTAATATAGTGACCAACAGTTGGCCTCACTTCCCATGCCTTCTCATTCCTATAGAGGAAAGCTTAATATACAGAGGAGTTGTAGCTACATCTATTAAATATACAAAGGAAGACATAGAAAACCTACTTAGTAGAGAGATTAATTTGAGAGAAAAAGACATTTTAGAAGAAAATGGTTATCTTAGTGCCATCTAGGGTATGTTGATTACTTAGGATGAAGAGAAAAAACCTACAACTATTAGGAAAGAGTGCACATGTATACGGACACAAAATTTTTAGATAGAGAAGTAACAAGTGCTATAGAATTGTCCACAGAGTAATGTGAAGTGAAGCCTCAAATTGGCTCATTAGTAGGCAAAGAATCTGGTCACGCACTTCATTCTAGCACAATAGATGTTTCAATTAGAAATGCATATTCATCAATGGCCTTGTATTTACAAGACTTGGGAAGCCAAGATACTCAAGTTGGGCATGATCCCTCAAAGTTCTCATCAAAATTTATTAATGATCTTAATAGATCAACAAAAAGCTCATTGCCACCTTTAAATGGAGACTTCAGTTTAAATGGAGATTGTCAATTCTCAAACATGTCCCAGTCAAGTAGATGATTGGTTTACAAAGAAACTAGTAGGAAACAAGGTCGTGGAAATGAACTCAATGCTCAGGAAGGTCTGGAAACACTAAAATAACTTATTTTTAAATGCTTAGCCCTTTACCAATTCCCAAACTCCTACCATTCACAAATCAACATGCTACAAGAGGTCAAATCCTTCATGGTACTTGACCTAGGGCTTGATTGGAAAAATCACAAAACACATCATCTAGTCTTGAAACCTTGGAATCTTATAAAGGACTCTACTAACTACCATTTCCCAAGTGGCCATGAAATTTCAACTAAGGAAATTGCAGTTAGAGGCCCATTTTTGTTGTGTGCCCCAAAATGTTGTCCTAAAAACCTAGTTTCACTAAAAATGCAATAACTTGAGTTAGAAAACACGTAAAAGGATGAGACCAAAAGAAAAATAAATCTGATTCAAAGATCTATCTCAAAAATCCATCACATCTAGTCTAAAATCCATACATTTCATGCAGCATGTGAACAATAGTAAAAATGACTCCAAAACTAAATTTCTTTCTTTGCAAGTTCTTCCAATCCGTGCATTAATGCTCTCCAAATGTCACAAATGAGGTATATATATCTTCTATTTCTATTTTAATGGTTACAACCAATATTTTAATAGTTATAACCCTTTTCCCACTAAGTTGCAAATTTGAGCAACTTTTACAACTTTCAACAATGCAACTTTGCACAAAAAGTGCAATTTTTACATTTTTCACTTGATTCCACTTCTAGGACCTGAAAAAGGTTCCAACATACCTAAACCAACTAAAAACAACTAATCCTAGGATTTCTTTACCAAAAACATTAAAATTTTTGAATTTTCCTAATGAGCAACTTTTGCTTATAAATTGCATAAAGTGCCTTAAGCATACAAAATGGTGTGTTTCTTTGACAACCATGGACTTCTCATCCAAGGGTTGTTTATTCTAGCCTTAGTAGGTCAATTAAGACTGATTTGGGTAGTTAATATGCCTTTTAGGCTCTAACATGTAAAAAATGCAATAAAAATGCAAAAGTTGTTATGCAACCTTGCAACTTTTTGCATAACTAAGCAAAATTTTTTGTAATCATTCCTCCAACGGTCACAACCTTCCAAATTTGGTTGGATCAGTTGGAGAAGACCTTCATATATCCCTTTCAAGTGAGTGGAAGGTACAATGTAATGTTTTGGCATTAAAATCAATCAAGACAACCCTATTTTTTGTATTTTTAGTGAGTTTTCTAAATGGTACAGACATGTACAGAAGCCTAAGGATCTGTGCCTAGTATGGTTGGATGCATGCTTCAATAAAATTTCTAATGCAACTAGTTTTAGGTTTTTAGACTTTTTAAAACTCAAGTTATACCTATTTTTGCACAAAGAACCCTGATTATGAGGGTTTGTAGGGTTTTGAAGGAAATCAGGTTATAAATCTAGATTCCACCATAGGAAATTTATGGCCTTTGGTGGAATGCTTGTACTTCTAATGCAATTTGAAATTATTTTAGTTTCAAGTTTTCATATGTAGGGGCAAGGGAGAAAGGTGATGCCCTATATGTATATATCTTGTATGCATCAACACACAGTCCTGTTATAGCAGCATTTTGTAACTCCAAAACTTGTTTGTAAGACATGTAACTCTAGACTTAAGCCATTTGAGATTTTTTCCATCTAACCTAGTTGGTCTAAAGTTTTTAACACATGTTTAATTGGTACTTCCTTTAAAAAATTTCCCTAATTAGCCTTTAGGCCTAATTGTTGATTTCAAGTATTTGGGTAGTATCATTGATGATAGGGTCTTATCACTTGGAGATCTTGAAGTACATCAGGAATAACAATTTTTTGGTGGTGAGTTTCATTATTCCAATCTTAGGTTTTCAAGTTGCAGGCATTAATCCACTTTCTTGGGCTACTAGCAATCCAAGGGAGTATTGAAGGAGCTATGCATTACTTTTGTTTTGGAGTCCTCAAATCTAGTAAACATGACCCTGCTAGTGTAAGAACAATATTTTCTAAGTCTAGTTTCATGATTTCATGTTGGTAATAGGTTTCATGCATTAAGCAATTTTGGTGATTAAGGTGCAAGTGTGGGGTCTTGAGCCTTGTTTGGGCTTTCAAACCTTGTGGAGGTGTTCTTTTGGTTGATCTCTCCCAACCTACCTTGTCAGTACCTTGACCATTTGCATCAAATACACAATCAGAATCAACAAGACAATTAGAGGATGAGGCAAATTAATTGGGAAATGCTAAAGCCTATAATGGCTTTTTGATTTTGCAAATCCTAGAAATTGTTAGAAGTCCTAAAGGGACCAAATTTTTTTTTTAAGGGGGACCAATAGAGTCCTTGGGTTAAATTGAAATGTTTAGGGTCTAGGAAAGTTTAATGATCATAAAAGATCAAAATGAGTAAGTTAGTGGTCTTTTTGTTTAAAAGAATTCAATAAATTGTATGTTGGAATTTTGAATTTTCAAAATCCAACAGCTAGTTTAGGATTTAGAGGGAAGTTGGAGTTGCTATTGTTTTAAAGAATTAAACCTTCAACCCAACTGATGAGAGATGGTTGAAATAGTTTGGAGAATTTATTTTGAAGCTTTAATATATGTGAGAATTGGGTGTATGGACAGACACAATGAGATTGGTGAAATGCAGCAATAAAACTCTTCGTGTTTGCAAGTGTTTTCATTCTTGAGAATCTCAACTCAGCTTGTTTTGATATGCCAAAGAATCAATAAAGTTATTCACTTAGCATCACTATTTCAAATAATTTAGGGCCCAATATTCATGAGTTGACCAAACTAACTTGTATTATTAATTGCTAACCAAGCATATGCAGATTAAGACAAGTTTTAGGTCATTTCCTTGGAGCATTTAGATTGTCAATAGGCCCAAATGCCTAAACCACTAAAATTTCTAAAACTTATTGTATATTGAAACCCACCACCCTAGCTTGCCACAGCATTTTACCTTCAAATATCATGCTATAGCATGATGACCGTACACAATGATATTAACTTCTCTCATTTTAAAGTTTAGAAAGTCTTTATATATCCTCCTAGGTCTTTCCCCTTCATCCTTATGGTTTGCATCAACCTCCTTAAAGTTTTAAAAGGAAAATCAACAATTTCTTGCAAAATCAACATTTTACAAAAATTTCAAAATTGCAATATAACAACTTTTGGATTTTTCTTGCTTGCTCAAGTCTTAACACTTCTAACTTCTCTCATTTTAGCGTTTGGAAAGTCTTTATATCTCCTCCTAGGTCTTTCCCTTTCATCCTTATGGTTTGCATCGGCCTCCTTCAAATTTTAAAAGGAAAATCCACAATTTCTTGCAATATCAACATTTTGCAAAAATCGCAAAATTGCAATATAGAAACTTTTGGATTTTTCTTGCTTGCTCAAGTCTTAACACTTCTAACTTGTTATTTAGGCTATCCCTTAGCAATTCCATGCTAGGGACCCTTCTCTAAGCTAATGAATTATCCCTTAGTTTACTCATTGCCCTATGGCAATGTATGCCTTGATTTTTAGGTCAAAATAGTGACTCTTCTAAGGACATTAAATGACATCCAATACCCTAACTACCACACCTAGGTCTAATGACACTTATTCTACTTACAAGGCTCACTTGGAGCATAACACAAAAAAAATGAAAAGGTGAGGGCCCTATGATTGGTGTAGGAGCACTCCTCTTATGAAATCATGTAATCAAGTTGTTTGGGTCATTTATGACCTCTTTCTAGTTTTATTTCCATGTTTTCAATAAGATCATGATTTTAGACTCCTAGATTTTCCATTTACCCTTTTGTGTGGTCCATTAGCAATATTGCGTGTTTTATAAGCTCATTGCTCAATGAGGTCACAAGGGCACAATTTTTGTATTTTGAATGCATATGCTTGTCATCTAGGGTCTAATGGTTGTATTGAGTCAATTAGGACTCATTTACATGGTTATAATGGCTTTTAGGCATAGAAATGCAAAAATGAATTAGAAGTTGCAAAAGTTGCTATGCAACTTTACAACTTTTTGCATAACTAAGCAAAATTGTTTGTAATCATTTCCCCAACAGTCACAATCTTTCAAATTTGGTTGGATCAATTGGCAAAGACCTTCATATATCCCTTTCAGGTAGGTCAAAGGTACAATGTAATATTTTTCTTTGAAATCAATAAAATATAACCCATTTTGCTATATTCTAGGCTATTTTTCTACATGGCATAGACCTATATGGATAAATAGGTGTCAAATCTTGGTATGGTTAATGAATATTTGAGTTACCTTTCTAATACAACTATTTTGAGGTCTTGAAATGCTATAGAACTCAAGTTATTCCTATTTTAGTGTTGACGACTCAAAATTTTAGGGTTTCAAGGGTTTTGGTGGAAATCACTTTATAACTTAAGCTTCCACCATAGTAATTTTATGACCTTTGGTGGAGTCCTTGTATTATTAATGCTCTTTGAGATTTTTTCAGTTTTAGTTGTAAAAATGTAGGTTCAAGGGAGAAAGATGATGCTCTATGTGCATGTAGCATATATGCACCAACTCACTATTTTGCTACAGTCAACACTTGAGACCTTAAAACTCATTTCCAAAGCCTCAAACTTGGGATTTAGGCTATTCAAAAAATTCCTCAACATGTCCAATTTGTTTTGTGGTTCTAGCATGTGTCTAAATAGTACTTCCTTTGCAATAGTGGCCTAATCAGCCCTTTAGCCTTCATTACTGTCCCCATGGGTTAATGTAGCATTTTTGTGTATGCAATGTTAGCACTTTGGAATTTGACAGTCTATCAGGAGTAGGAGGTGTCTTGGTGGTTATTTTTTGCTTCCGTTCAATGTTTACTAAGTTGCAGGCCATAACCTTGTTTCTTGGGCTATTAGGAATCTAAGAGGTTAATGAAGGAACTATGAGTTTTTCTCAGTTTGAGGCTTTCAAATTCAGTCCATATGCCTCTGCTGATGTAAAAAAAACATGCCTTAAGTTTGTGTTCATGGTTCCATATCTAGAGTAGGTTTCATATGTTAAGACTTTATTTTTGTCAAGGTGCAAGTGCGGGGTTTTGGGCCTTGTTTGGGCTTTCAAACTTTGTTTAAGTGTCCTTGTGGGTTGTACTCTCCCAACCTTCATTGTTAGTACCTTGGCACTTGCATCATTGATTCAAGGTGACCCTACACCACTCTTTCTCTCTCTCCCTCTCTCCCTATTCAATCTAATGAACCAACTAGATCTGCTCTACATTTTAGTGTCTCAAGTATTGACTCGTGGTCTGACTCATGAACTTTCCAATGAGTCTTATTATGTGGTTTTCCACCATATTTTATCAAGTGGACATTTGATGCAACAACAAGGTTTGAATAATGAAGAATCTTCCTCTTTATTTGCCAATCCTCGAATAACCACAAGTTACGGTTCTTCATAGAATATCATCTAAGCCATGTGCTAGTTACAACCATCGCATTGATATGGTACTCTAAACCTTCACCATCTACAACTGAGTGATCCAATTTTTGTTTGGCTTGGACACAATGACACAAATAATAATTTTTCCCTTCTTCATTGTCTTCAGGTGCAATAATAGAAAAAACATGACCTACAGTGATAAATGTATAAAATGTGATCAATAATTCAAAAAATACTTAGGTAAAAGTTATAAAGTTACATATTGAAATTATAAAGATATATATATATATATATATATATATATATATATATATATATATATATATATATATATATATATATATATATATATATATATATATATATATATATATATATATATATATATATATATATATATATAAAACCAGGTTGCACTAGATCAGACAAGCGATCAAAGTTAATAGAAAAATCCATCTCTACCATTTCTAGTGCTTGTGGGGGATGATAGGTGTCAATTGGGTCCAAAATCCATATATCCCATTTGTCCACCCATTTAGCCTACTCACAATCATCCCAATTTTCTTCTACACATGATGGACAATAGCATGCCATTTTTCATGTGTGGATACTCCATGAGCTTGCATCAAAGCTTCTAAAAGAGTGCAACTCACTTGATCCTTTTAGTGTGCAACAATCCTCATATGGTGCAATGTTAGTATTATCTATCAACCAAAAATACATATGAACCATAGACTCACCTTCCTTACCTGGATCCATTGTAGTGTTACACCACTAGATGATAGATTTTGCATCTATCAATATTGCTCCATCTTTGTACTTTAGTTCTTCATGAGCTAAGGCTCTCTTGATGCATGTGCCTGAACCATCGTGCTCTCCCTTTCCATGACCAGCCTCTATGAAATTTCACATTTATTGAATTCTACACAACCTGTGCATCTTGCTCAACCAATAGAACATCCATACATTCTTGAATTGAGATGCACAATTGTCTAACCAAATAATGTGTTGATGCTATGGTATGCCCCTGTTAGCCAAATCTCCATAAAATAGTTGAAAACAACTATGTACAAACTCCATAGAATGTGATCAATCATCACTAATGTAAAAATGTTACTCTCCCTCAAAATCTTCCCGTCATCCTCTGTACTTGTAGGTGAATGCATGAATGTTATGTGAACAAATATGGAAACCTGTTGAGAAGTATAATACTTTACTTACACCTCATTTTTTGGTAGTAGTGTGTAGTTCTCTACTAAGTCTACAACTAAAGTAATGGTATCCAATGGAAACGTATCATTACACAACTTGAATTGCAAATCCAGCCATCAAGCTCTATGTGTACGCCTTGCATACTCATAAATAATCTTTTTACAAAAAATCTTCATGAACTCATATACTGGAATCTTTTCAATGACTAAATTACATCTTTTACCTTGTTTTCCATTTTTTAGAGCATATGTCACTATCTTATATTTTTCGTAATCTACTATTTCATTTTCAATTGCATGTGTACTATCCATATGTTCACAAGTTGATAAAAGTTACAAAGAACCACAAAATAAGCATGTACCATCCAAGCATGATGTATTGTAAATTTTTGGCCATCCCCTATTTCACATAAAATGTTTGATATGAATTCCCTTGAATATCTTGGTGGCTCATTCATTTCACAATCTTGCAAAACAAACTTAGAATGCAAAAACACACATATATGCCTAAAAACATCGAAATGGTTAAAAAATTCAATATGTATCCTACAACAAGTTGTATGTGTGTGATTTATCTTCACATAAAAAGGTTTACCCATCTCAAAAAATCTTTGACTTATTCAAATTTGATGATACATACCAATAAATTTTACAAAAAATTGTGTTTGAGTTGAGTCCGAAAAATGTTTCACGTGTGGGTCGCAATTTTGGCTACCAATCCTCCTTCTTACAACATCTCTTTGATTAGGGTAAACACATGTGTTATTTTTCTAAAAATCTTCGATCAATGATTTCAAAGCTTCACTAATTTCTTTATCCTTTTGTGGTAGTCTACCGCTAAATGTCCATAACTCATTTTTTGTTGGATCTTCCAATCTCTCACACCTTAGCATGGCTTTTTCAATTTTTTTCTTATCTTTCTCATGAGTCGAGCTTTCTTCATTTGGGTACTTATTATTGTTGATGTAAGTACTCATCTTGTGATATTACTATCTTTGGTGTGTGATTTAGAACCCACTTTGTCATAAGCACTCAATAGATTCTTTACAATTCTTTTTTCATTTGAATCATCCATCATTATTAGCCCAAGAATCTTCATGATATGCCTAAATTTCAAATTCTTCATCATTTCAACAAATAATTGACATTGACCTATAATATTTAATTGATTAACTTTTCTTTGACAAGTACGCTTGCTAATCTTGTTAGGCATTGATTTCAAAATGTTAGTATCAATATCAATCAAATATTTTGGTCTTCTAAAATGAATTCTAGAAGGTGTTATAATCTCTTCCATTCCCTCAACATTTTGAACATCAACATAAGGTTGAGTGTTTTGCATACCTTGAATCAAAGATGATGTTCCTTGGCAATAAGATGCAAAAGATGGAATATCACCTACTTGATATGTTGATGTTGTGCCTTCAACATGACATGATGTAGTGTGTACATCATCGGATCTACAAATTAACATCTCTTCAACATGAGAGGATGATATGACTCCAACATTGGAAGATGGTGTAGCTTCACAATTCAATTGTCTTCTTGAGTGTAATAGTCTCATTTGTTCTCTTTGTCTTTCCAATTCTTCCTCTTTGTTTATTTGTATCAGTGGTTCTTGTTCCTCTTCAAAAGTCAATTCTTCATTATTGCTTTGCAATTTTCTTTGTTCACTTAGTAGTTTCATTTTATCTCTTTTAATTGCCAAATCTCTCTCCCTCTCTTCATTTGTTTGAGTTTTTGGTTTCTTCCTTGGCATGATGATGATTTGTATATGTCAAATTATTCAAACATCTGAATTACTTACAATTTGTAAATTATAACTCTCTCTCCCATCCCCTACTCTCTCTCTCTCATGCTACTCTCTCTCCCCTCTCCCATTCCCTACTCTCTCTCTTTCACACACACACCCACTCCCATCCCCCCTCTCTCTCCTCTCCCATCCTCTACTCTCTAGATCTCTCACACACTCCCATCCCCCCTCTCTCTCCCTCTCCCACTCCCTCTCCCACCACTTACTCTCTCTCTCTCTCTCTCTCTCTCTCTCTCTCTCTCTCTCTCTCTCTCTCTCTCTCCCACTTTACTCTCTCTCTTACACACTCCCTCTCCCACCACCTACTCTCTCTTCCCCCCTCTCCCATCCCCTACTCTCTCTTACACACACTCCCATCCTCCTCTCTCTCTCTTCCTCTCCCTCTCCCACTCCCTCTCTCATTGCCTACTCTCTCTCTTTCTCTCTCCCCCATCCCCTACTCTCAATCTCTCTCTCCCATCCCATACTCTCTCTGCCACCCCTAATCTCTCTCTCCCATCCCCTACTCTCTCTCCCCCCTCCCATCCCCTACTTTCTCTCTCTACCACCCCTACTCTCTCTTACACTCTCCCACTCTCTCTCATGCCCTATTCTCTCTCACACACACACTCCCATCCTCCTCCTCCTCCTCTCTCTCTCACTCCCTCTCCCACTGCCTACTCCCTCTCTCTCTCCCATCCTCTACTTTCAATCTCTCTCTCCCATCTCGTACTCTATCTAACACCCCTAATCTCTCTCACACTTCCTCTCTCTCCCATCCCTTACTCTCAATTTCTCTCCCATCCTGTACTCTCTCTTTGCCACCCCTACTCTCTCCCATCCCCTACTCTCAATCTCTCTCTCTCTCTACCACCCCTACTCTCTCTCTCACTTCCTCTCTCTCACATCCCCTACTTTCTCTATCTCTCTCTCGCTCTCACTCACTCTTTGTCTCTCTCCTTCCCTCTCTATGCACTATTTAGGTCTTAATAGTGTGTGTGCACTAAAGCGCACACATACTAAAGTGCATATGTGCTATTAAGACTCAAATTTTAAAAAGCTTTAAATACCACACATGCACTATATATAGGTTTCACACACTATTTAAAGCTTTCCATTCTACCAAGCCTAAGGCTTAGTTTTGCCTTGGGGATCCAAACCAAAGGTTTGGAGTCTGCAAATTGGTCTAAGATGTGTTTTGCTACAAACATACAAAAAATGATTGATTTTTCTTGTGTGATCTCTTTCAAGTTTCCTCATGGTTGAGCATCGATAAAATCAGGTTACATGACATTGTAGGTCTTTGTGTTAGCTATATAACCGTATAATTCATTTTTTATTTGAACTATTTCAAGCCTTTCAACTATAATTTATTTTGAATGTATGTCAATTTTTTGTCAAAAACCAACATGTACTAATTGGGCTATAGATTTTAGCTCATTCATCAAATTTTGCAACAACTTAGTTTTTTAGAAACTAAACTCCATTCTACACACTTTAAAAAAAAAGAAGTTTTGTTTTTAGATTAGTTTTCAATAATTTCTAGGGGTAGCACACAAATATTTCACATTTTTGGGATGTGTCTAATTAAAAAATTCATTAAAAAAATACACATTATAAATTACCCAAAAAATCTAGGATAAATTACATAGTGTTAGGTAACTTTTGACCAGAGTGATTAAAGAATTTTTTAAAAAAAAGAGTTAAAAATTTTAGGGGGGCCATACTTTGTACTGTGTTAGTTTTTTTGGAATAAACGATACCACTTTCTATGGCCCCCTTTTTTGAGGACCTAAAACTAAACCATTTTGAAAAAAATTAGTAGTATAGAAACTAGATTCAAAGACTACTAATTTTTTTTCTGTCATATCTTAAAATTTTGAGTGTAACTATCTTCAAATTCTTGTTGAAGTTCAGAAATTGTTGATTTTAGAAAAAAGGTGTCCACTTATACCCCCCTTTTAGCACCACAGCTTGGTGCACTTACTCATCAATAGAATAATCATTCTTAGATAACTTATGTCCAATAGAAATAGGTGTGCTAAATGGTCTTGAATCTTCCATTCCAATTAAATTCAAAATCTCTTTGATGTATTTGGATTGAGTAATGAAGATATCTTGCTTGATTTGATACACTTATCGACGCAAGGAGGGTTAAAACAACTAGGGCCAAAGGCACACCTTACTATCAAAACACCTTACTGAGTAAACACAACAAAAGAAAATGCACAAAGAACAACACCAAGGAGAGAGACAACATGAAACTTTTATTAATTCATCAAGTTAACAACATACATGCCCAGCTATAAGGTCTTCTAGGTTATGACCATATACAAAATACAACTACAAGATCTATGATCCAACTTCAAATTTGCAATTCAAGAAACATCTACTCTGAAATATCTAAGTCCCTACCGCCTAAACTAAACCAGATACCTCTACATATACTTTCCAAAATGGCTTACAAAAGATTCTAGATCATTACATAATAGAGAGGCCAACCTCAAAATGATATGCACTCATTCCAAGATAAGATCCTATTATTAAATTCATGATCCAAATTAAATACACAAGTTGGCTCAAACTAAGAACCAATCATAGAAAAACTTAATCAAAGAAGGACGTGAACATCAAAAAATATTAGGTTCACACGGTACAAGAACAAACACTTGGTCAACTTTGGATAGTTTGGTTAACAATAGAACTCAATCATAACTACAACTTAGTAAACACTAAACTAGACCCTAAATGCAACTCAATCAATACTGAAACTTAGTTAGGAGTCCAACTTGATTGATACATGAACTCAGTCAAAATTATCATTCTACCGACATAGCAACTTGGTACTAACTACTATCACTTGGTAAGCATTGTTAGAACCCAGTTAATACTACAAGAATTTGGTTAAAACTACTAGAATGAAGAAATGAGAAGGATTACAAGGCAACCCCAGATATTGCTCCTACATTAGAAAAATAGGATTAAAATAAATGATTCTCCTAAATCATGAAAGTGTTACAACTTGAGCTCAATGG
Source organism: Cupressus sempervirens (assembly GCA_028749045.1). Lineage (NCBI taxonomy): Eukaryota > Viridiplantae > Streptophyta > Pinopsida > Cupressales > Cupressaceae > Cupressus > Cupressus sempervirens. The sequence goes on along the minus strand of CM053789.1, from coordinate 748,934,651 downwards.
AACTTAGATTGATAAATCCATGTAACATCTTCAACTAGTCTACTCTTCCACTTCACCAAATATTCATTGTAATCTTCTCCTCTTGTGCTCTTACCAACTCTTTGATCCAATATATGTTCAACCTCTTGAATCCACTTCTTAGGAAAATCATCTAATGCAACAACTTCATCATCTGACGCATTATACTTATACAAATCAGCATCATTAATATAGGAGATATATCCATATCATCAAGTAACTCAACTTCATAATCATTACTACTGTCAAAATTCTTCAAGATCTTACAAGGTCCAAACTTCTTCTTCTTCAACTTATTGTGTGATACAATAGGAAATCTACCTTTCTTCAAATGAACCATCACCTCATCAGAAACTTCAAAAATATGATGTCTCCTAGACTTATTAGTATTCCCCTTGTACTTTTGATTACTTTGTTTCAACTTCAACTTCAATTCCTCATGCAAAGACTTCATAAAACTAGAAAATTCTTCCCCTTCAACAATTCTCTTCTCTTCACTAGCAACATCCCTCAAATTTGATATTCCTCTAGGCTTCATTCCAATAACAATCTCAAAAGGTGTTTTTCCTGTACTCCTATTCACATAATTATTATATGAAAACTTAGCTTGTGCCAATACCATATCCCAGTTACTCGGTTTATCTCCAACTAAGCATCTTAACAAATTACCCAAGCTTCTATTCATAACCTCTGTCTCTCCATATGTTTGTGGATGGAATTTAGAACTAAATCTCAACTTAATATCCATCTTCTTCCACAAAGTCCTCCAAAAATAACTAACAAACTTATCGTCTCTATTAGAAATAATACTTTACAGTAATATATGCAATCTAACAATCTCTTTGAATAAAATCTTGGCAACATGCACAACATTTGATGTCTTCTTACATGGTATGAAATGCGCCATTTAAAAATATTTATCCACAACAAAAGATATGGAATCATACCCTCTTGTTGTCTTAGGTAATCTAAAAACAAAATCCATACTAATGTCATTCCAAAGTTTCTCAAGAACAAAATAGGTGTATACAAACTAGTATTTTGAATTAATCCTTATGCAACAACACAAACTCCAAAAATCCTTACAAACTTCTGAACATCCTTATACATTTGTGGCCAATAATACTTATTCTTAAGAAAAATTAATGTCTTATCAATTCCAAAATGTCCAGCCAAACCACCACAATGCTTTTCCTTAAACAAATTAACTCTCATAGAATTTCTTGGTATACATAACTAAATTCCTTTGAATAAAATACGTTCTTGAATGAAATATTCATCATACTTACTCATTTGATATGATAGATTTGGTTTTCTACATTATGTCCATGCCTCAAAAAAATTAGGGTCAATATCATACAACTCCTTCATTTCATCAAAACCAAGAACTTCAACCTTCATCTCAGTCAACAAAGAATGTCTTCTACTCAATGCATCAATAATTTGGTTAGTAACTCCACTCTTATGCTTGATCACAAATGTGAAACTCTATAAGTATTCAACCCACTTCATATATCTCTAATTCAACTTATGTTGACTTTCCAAATACTATAAATCTTTATGATCAGTATACAGCACAAACTCCTTAGGAATAAAATAATGTCTCCACTTCTTCAAGGCTTCAATAATAGCATAAAAATCTTGATCATAAACATAATACTTCCTTTTAGCATCATTCAACTTCTCACTAAATCTTTTGTTTCAAAGTCTCAAAACTCTTATCAGCTCCATGTGTCCACTTAAAATCCTTTTTATCTCCTCTTATTATCTCAGTCATACCATTACAAACATAACTGAAATTCTTTATAAACTTCCTATAAAAATTAGTCAAACCATGAAATGATCTTACCTCACCCACATTCTTAAGTGTAGGTCATTGCAAAATTTCTTTAACCTTCTCAATATCCATTCTCAAACCATCGGCTGAAATCACAAATCCCAAATATACAATCTCCTCTTGCATAAAAGAACACTTTTTCAAGTTAATCATCAATTTCTCCTCTTTTAATATCTTCAATACTTGTCTAACATGATCAAGATCTTCTTCTTTAGTCTTACTAAATATCAAAATAACACCCAAATAAACAATCACAAACTTACCAAAAAATCTCTTGACAATTTCATTCATCAACCTCATGAAAGTACTAGATGCATTAGTCAAACCAAAAGGCATTACCAACTATTCATACAAACTATCTTTTTCCTTGAAAGAAGTCTTCTATTGATCATCTTCTCTAATTTTGATATGATGATAACCACTCTTGATATCAATCTCGTTAAAGTACTTTTCTCTACTCAAACAATTCATTATGTCATTCATCATTGGCATAGAAAGCCTATATTTCACTATGATCTTGTTAATAGCTCTAGAATCAATACACATTCTCCTTCTCCATTCTTCTTAGGTGCTACTATAGTAGGTATGACACATGGACTCAAATTTTCTCTGACCAAACCTTTTGGCAACAATTCATGCACTTGTATGTTAAGTTCTTCATTATCTATAGGTGTCAATCTATATGGTGCTTTATTTAGAAAACTAGCTCTAGGAATTAGGTCCATACAATGACATATACTTTTTACTGGTGGTAAATCATCAGGTATATCCTCTACAATAATATCTTTATACTCATTTAGAAAACTTGCAATTTTTACTAGTACTCTTTCGATACTACCAGCTTCTGTAGTCACTTGGTTACTACTAAGATTTGTCACTCGGTTATTACTAGCATAACTTGGTCTCCTAGGTATTATGGAAAAACATATTTGATTATTCTTCATTTCCATTTCAATTTATTTCCATTAACCATAAAAATTCTCATAGTAGTACAATTAACCTCATCTAGACTTTCAATCAAATGCAACAATACTTGTTTTCTTCCATTCACCCATAGAGTACATTGATTCAATATTCCATCATGTATAGCATATCTATCATATTGCCAAGGTGTACCCAACAAAATATGACAATAATTTATAGGCATAAGATCACACAAAACTTCATCAAAGTAATTTCCAATCTTGAACTTCACAATACATTGCTCACTTACCAATATCTTATGCTCATCTTTGATCCATGAAACATGATAGGGTTTAAGATGCTTCAGCATTTGCAACTGCAACTTTGTAACCATCTCTTTTGATCCCAAATTTGTTGAGATTCCACTATCAATGATAAGTTTGCATCATTTTCTAGCCATCTTACATTTGGTCTTGAAAAGACTTCTTCTTAGGATAGGTTCCTCATCAATTCTCTTACTACACAAAGTTCTTCTTACCATTACAATTTCTCCAGCCTTAGGTGCACTTGGTGAACCCTCAATGTCTCCTTGAATCATACTATTAATGTTACTTTGTTCATTCTCACCAAAGGATCTACACTCAAAGGATCTATGCCCTTCTTTACCACATCTAAAACAATTACCATGAAAACCAGCTCTAGAATAAGAATTACCACCTTTCCATTCGATTTTTCCTTTGTCATCATTTTTCCATTTAGATTTTCCCTTATCTTGCACAAAATTTTCAGATCTATCACCTTCTCCATAAGATCTACCTCTATCTCTCTAGAATCTACCACCTTTGCCTCTTTTTCTTTTTTCATGCTTCTTTGTCAAGATCTCGTCAGCTTTCAAGGCATATTGATATGCTTTTTCCACACTTTCTTGTTTCACAAAACTTTTCTCATCTTGAATTCCAGATCTCAATCGATTTAGATACCTTACAACTTTCTCAACCTTATCATTTACATTTCCATATCTGATGTCCAATATATAAAATTCCTTAGTATACTCCTTCATAGTCATGTCCTTTTGTCTCAAATGTTTCATGTTTCTCAACAAGATAACTTGGTAATCAATGGGAAGGAACTTCTTCTTCACCTTGTTCACCATTTTCAGCCTAATCATGATCTTCTCTTTTCCTCTCCTTTGTCTATCAATTTGCAAATGCTCCCACCATAGTGAGGCATGACCTTTCAACCCAATGACTACAATTTTCACCTTCCTATTATCGGCAGTGTTTTCAAACTCAAAGAACTTCTCCATATTAGAGATCCAATCCAACATGACATTGGTGTCTAATTTTTCATCACAAGGAACAAATTCTACAACAGGCTTTGAATGTGCCCTAGACAATACTCTCAACAATATTTCCTCAACTTGATCTTCTTTAGGTTCTGGATTAGAGTTTGGTAGCATTGCTTTGTCATCACTCACATCATCAAGATGTGCTCCTCTTCTCTAGATTGTCTCCACAACATCTAATTTGGTTTTAATTTGTCTCAACATGTCCATAATAGTAGCGTTACCATTTTTCCTACCTCAAAATATTTTTACAAACAAGTTCCTGCAAGATCATAACCCTCAACAAGTGATAGGTCAAATTCACAGATCTGCCACCCCACACCCAAATTCAACTTAAGGTTCTACATGATCCAATATCCACAAGGATGAAACTCAAGCTCTGATACCACCTGATGCAAGGAGGGTTAGAATAGCTGGGGCCAAAGGCACACCTAACTATCCAAACACCTTGCTAAGTAGACACATCAAAAGCACACACATAGAGAACATCATTGAGGAGAGAGAGAAAAATATACTTTTATTGATTCATCAAGTTAACAACATACATTCCTAGCTATAAGGCCTTCTAGGTTACAACCAGATACAAAAGATAACTCCAAGATCTATGATCCAACTTCAAATTTGCAATTCTAGAAACATCTGCTCTAAACTCTCTAAATCCTTACCCCCTAAACTAAACCAAATACCTCTACTTATACTTGCCAAAATGACTTATAGAAGATTCTAGATCATTACATAATAGAAAGGTCAACCTCAAAATGGTTTGCACTCATACCAAGATAAGATTTTTTTTCCAATAACATTTTTGTCTTTAGATCTAGGTACTAGTGTCCATGTTTTATTCTTTTTAATAAGCTCAATTTTTTCATTTATTGCTTGTATCAAATCCTCATTTTTCAATGCATCTTTCACTGATTTGGGTTCAAACTCACTAAGTAATCATGTCTCACTTCTAAGTTTTTTTCTTATGATAACACCAAATTCTTTATCTCCAATAATTTTCTCATGTGCACAATGTCTTCTCACATATTTTTCTAGTATACATTCTTTTCTTCTTTGATCTTCTAAAGGTTCATCTTGTAAAATTATTTCAAGTGCATTTCCTCCCTGCCTTGTTCAGATTCTTGTTCATGTTTGTTAGTACCCAATATGGACATGGTTTTAAAACTTGTAATTTGTGTTTTCAAACCACTTTTAACCTTAATTCAAAGTAGTTCTAAATGGTTCAATGGTTCAAATGATCCATCCTACAGGTTCGATACAAGAAAAGTTTAGACTCATGGTTCAGAGTACAGAATGGTTGACTCAAAAAAGTTCACAATTCATGATCAATTTTTGTCAGTTTAGTAGTTTCAAAGGTTCAATGAGTTTGATGTTTCAAAGGTTCAATAGCTCGAAGTTCAAGTGTACAGTCTTGAACCACTTCAAATGTAAGTTCGAAGCAATTCAAACTAGTTAAAAACAGTCCAATTTGTTCATGCAGGTTTAATGATCTATTCTGAGAGGTTCACATGTAGGATTTAGTGGCTTGGTTTCAATGATTCATTTCCCAAGTTAGAATTGTAGTTTGTTATCCCACAAAATTGGAGGCTTTGTGATACAAAGTTCATATTAAGGTCAAGTTCAAAGGTTCAATGTTCAGTTCATTAGTTTAGTATGTTCAAAGCATAGGTTCAATCAAAGAGCACTTGAAACAACTATTGGCATCATACATTTAAAATATATATTGATATTCCATCTAATGTACTCGATGAAGGTTCTGAATGCTTTTCTATTGCATGTTAAATAATGAGAACGCCACATTAATGAGGCAACAATCAACCATATGCCAATGGGAAAACATGCATACAAATGAATAGATTGTACCACTCAGAGCTCATGGTTGTAGAAGATAAATGCATCTATTTGGAGCCAAGGAAATATATATTTAACATAAATGGTCTAACATTTCTATATGTTATTATATGGGTTGTGTTTTGAATTAAAAATAGATCAAGATTTATTGAAATCAGATGCTTTCTGTTCCAAAAAAATAGTCTCAGTGCAGGGGGCATAACTCCCAACTCCACCATTGGATCTTTCTAAAATTGAAATATATTGAACATAACAAAGATATCTAAATTCTCACCAAAGTGATCTTAAAAATTCAATTTGGTTTGTGAGATATAGGTGACTGTGTGCAGGTCTATCAAAATTATCTAAAACAGCCACAAATGTAGATGGCAAAAAAAAGGTCATATTTCAGGGGTTCCATTCTTCTACTTCTAGACTAAAGACTTTGTGCTCTAGGAGGGGGGGGGAGATTTTCCAGTTCTCTAGGAGAAGAAGGTAGACTTTGAGCTGTAGCAGAATAGAGCTTTATTTGGCTAAACTTTGTGTTGGTTATTAGAGGGAAATTTGATTTCAAAATGTAATGTATGGGAAAAGGTTTTCATTTTCTTCTAAATAGTAAATCTGATGCAATGTGTAATAAGAAATGTGTTGTCTTTTACATCTTAAAGAAGGGAGATTTGAAAGATGACTGCAACTAAAACTTTGTGTTTAGGCAGTTTACTTTACACTGATGGTTATCTTTCTGTAACTTTCAATTTTCTTTAAGTGCATCTGATGTTGTTGTTTTCTGAACGTGTTTAATATCAAGATCTCTTTAAATCTTTGATTCTTCTTTTTTGAGGAGAATGGAAGTGGCTCCTTTGATCTTCATCTTTTGTAATGTAGTATACAGCAAATGAACTTTGTGTAATCTTTTGTATTCTATTTTCTTTCTTTTTAGTCATTAAAATTTATGCATCTATGTTGTATTTATAGATAGGTGTTTGAAATCCTTTTGTGCTTTCTATTCAAAAACATCCATAATTGATTCATTAGATATCTCACACGGGGAGCTGTACCTAATAAAATTTAGAGGAAGGTTATCAATCCAATGATAACCTATCCAACTGTTGGTGCCGATTAGTTCTTTCACTTGGGCATTTAGGGTTAGATTTGCACGCATTTTCTTGAAGGACAATCTATTCACTAACAATTTTCTACTTGCTTAACATTATCTTCTTGATGTTTGGTTCCTTTTGTCTATGACTCGGCATCATTTTTTTGTTGCTCGGTACCCACAGTTTATTTCTTGACAATTGGCTATTATAGGTTGACTTTCCCAATTTTTTGTTGACTTGCAACTTTGTTCTCTTGTTCAGGTGGGGTACAATGAGTATTTTCATTCACATATATGAATGTACTATAGTTTTTAGGTTTTATCTTGCATTCAACTTCATTCTTTTTTGCATATTCATCAACTTTCAAATTTGCACTTTCCACAACTTCATTAATGTTAGAGTTCAAACACTTGTAAGCTTTTCTCTTAGTAGAATATCCTAAGAATATGCCTTCATCATTTTGGCATCAAGTTTTCCATTTCTATTTTCCTCAAGTATATAGCATTTGCTTCCAAAAACTTTAAAATACTTCACATTAGGTGCATACCCATACCATAATTCAAAAGGTGTAACAGTTGTACCTTTCTTGACTTGTACTCTGTTCAAGATATAGATAGTTGTACTTACAACTTCTCTCCAATATTTTTGGAACACATTCTTCTCTATCATTAGTGTTATAGCACAATCCATGATTGATCTATTTCTCCTTTTAGCTATCCCTTTTTGAGGGGTCCTAGGTGCTGATGTATTTGTATTTTGATTCCTCTATCATTAAAAAATATGTTAAATTCATTGGAAATTAGTTCACCACCTATATCTAATATCAAGAATTTCAGACTCTTTCATGACTCCTTTTCAACTTTGGCCAAATACCACTTAAATAATTGAAAAGCATCATATTTTTTAAAGAAACATCATAGTTATCATTCTAGATTAGTCATCAACAAATAAAATGAAATATTTCTCTCCACAATAGCTTTGAATAGCAATAGGTCCACAAAGATTAGTATGAACCAATTCCAAAATATTATTATATGAATATGTCTTGCTCTTGAAACTAGACTTTGTCATTTTTTCCAATTGACATTGATTACACATAGTATTGTTAGGTTTCTTCATTTTTGGAAAACCTCTCACTTTTTTCATCTTATTGATGCTAACCAAATTGTCAAAATTTACATGACATAACCTCTTGTACCATAACCAAATATCTTCATATTGTGTAAATAAAAATGTCTCATCAAATAAATCTAGATTGAATGAGTTATCTCTTGTTTGATCACCACTTTCAATCAGTTCACCATCAACATCAAATATCTTTGTCTTTTTGTGATGGAATTCAACTCTGTAACCTAATTTGTTCAATTATGAAACACTCAAAAAATTATAGTTAAGACCTCCAACCTAATAAAATTGTCAAATTTGATCTTTCCAATCAATTGTATTAATCTTTTACCTTGCACAAGATAAGGTACATCATTACCAAATTTAACACAACTACCCTTGTATGGTGTAATGTTCTCAAATTGTCTTCTATCACCAGTCATGTGTGATTTGAACAATCACTATCAAGTATCCATCTATCACTTTTGTTCACGTAAGAGATTAATGCAATTTTCTCATCTTCTTCAAAATCTTCTTGCATAGGAACATAGACAACTTCTTCTTCATTACTATCAGATTCATTATTAGTTTCTTCTTCACCAATGTAAGAATATTTCTTACCTTTGTCTTTGTAATCCTCATTTCTCCTATTGTCATATTCATCTCTTCTTCCTTTGTACTTTCTTTCCTTTCTTTCATCTCAATCTTCTCTATTAGAACATCGTGCAGTAATACTACCAACTTTGTTGGGTGAAAAATAGATTATAGGAAGTTTAGCTTTGTATTTCATTTTTCCTTTTGGAAGTTTTATAGTCATTCATGCTTCAAGCTCATCAAGTTCATCATCAGAAGTATCACTATCACTCTTCACATGTTTTTGCTTTCCTTTCTTACTTAGAATCAATTATGATTTAAAAGTAGTTTTAACAGTGGTAAGAGTGAAGTTATCAAAGTTTGACATCTCAAATGTAGTAAGCCCACCAATCACACCTTCTAGAATTAGATAATTACTTGGAGTGCATCTCAGTTCTTGTATTGCAAAAGCCCTAATAACATAGCTAGGAAGTAGAGTTCTCAATACCTTATTGATCACAGTTTTTCATTAATCTTTCCATCTACTCATCTTATAGCATTACAACCTCTTTGGTTCTTGTACAGTACTAGACTATATTCTCTCCTTCTACCATTCTTATTTCATCAAACTTGCCTCTCAAACTTTTTGATTTTTCTCTCAGGACATTCTTATCTCCTCCATAGATGTTCTTCAGTGTGTCCCATATTTCTTTAGCAATCTTGCAAATTTTAATGTCATCAAACTCAACATAGCTTAGGGCTAATGAAATTTAAAACATAGCTTGATTGTGTTCTTGCTTCTCTTTAAGTTGTTGGGTAGTCAAAAGGATTGTTTTTATCTCCACATATGCATTGTTCATAATGTGTATTGTACCATCACCAATATCTAGGGTCCACATGTACCAATTGAACAAACAAACACCTAAACAACTTCAGATCTTGTCATTTATTAGCTTGGTCTCGATGGTATACTTTCAGTAACATCAACTAGCAGTCCACTATCCTAAATATAAATGATTTACAAAATGTAAACATTAATAGTAAATCATCACATATAACATCCACACAAGTTTGACACTAGGATTTAATGTGGAGACCCAATTTGAAAAAAAAACACCAGTAACATGTCACCAATCTTTCACTCTTTCAAAATGAGCTCTGTTAGAAGCCAACCCCATTCAAGGTTGCAAACACATTGTTAAATGTGACCTTCTTAAAGGATTTAATCACCTTGTTAGGAGTTTCCCTATTAGAGGACTTTAGAACACTCCATTAGAATGTCACTTTGATTAAAGGATTTACATATGAGTGTTAGGTCAACCCTAATTAAAAGATTTCAATATTGATACAATAGTTAGAAAGAAACAAGTTTTTATTTGGCAAATAAAACTCACTTAAAAATTTTAGATCTTAGTTCAACTCAAATATTGATTCACTAACTAACCTCCATTATCATATCAATCTCTAATTCTCTTGGAAACCCTTTCAAGCAATCACTCTTCACCTCTTCTCATCCTTCTACTTAAGTTCACCTGTCAGTAGCCTTAGCAACTGTTCCAACTTTCAACAACATTGAAAGTTAGCCCTTGTACCTCCTAATAGGCAATTTTGATCTTTTGTCTCTTAATCATCACTATAGATCTTAGTATTAGGTTAGATTCATTGAATCCTTCCAACATTTCATCTCCTTCTTTCTATTCTAGAAACTTCTCCAAACTTCTCCTTGAATTCTTGCATAGAAATGTGCAAACATGGTTTCCCTTGATTTAAATGTTTCAGGTCATCCATACTTATCTTCAACATGCATTACATATCCCAAGAAATCAACTCTGTTAGCTAGAAATTATGATTTCTCATAAACTATGAAAATGTTTTCCCTTGACTATCACTATGTTTTGACACTTGGACAATACTAAATTACTCAGTTGCTACTAGATTTCTTGTTCAACACATACATTGTCACTCAGTCAATATTGATGCTTGGTCAACACTATTTTTTCTTGGCACTTATTGTGGCTCAGTCAACACTAGCATCACTCAACATGTATTGCAAGTTCATTAATCTTTTGCTCTATTGCTTAGTCAAGCATGTGTATCTAGTCTATCTTTGATCACTTCTTCAGAACTTCAACATAAATGTCTTCTTCTCTTTTAGTATGATTAAACAATCACTTTATCTTGTCAAAGTCTAACTAATCAAGTGTCCATTTGTAATTTCCTCTTCATAATTCAAACTTTTCTCAAGGTGCTTTTGTTATGACCAAATTCTCAAATCCTCTTCATCAATCAAATAGAAATGACACTTGAATCAGTTAGCAAACTATCTCACCAATAAGATTTGAGATCAATGACAACATATGCAACATTTGTTCCAATTATAGTTTCCAACAGACATTATGCTTTTAAATTCATGAATAAAGAAAGAATTTTTTTTGAATAGTTGTGTGATTCATATTTCTTGTAAAAGTAATTGTATTGAATTTGGAATCCACTTGATAACAATTTTGTTGCAAAGAACACTTAACACAATTGAACACATGTCTTTGATTTTTAGGCTTAAACACTTTTGCAATTCTACCTAATTAAGGTGAAATAAAAATTAGGTAACAATTATAAAGTATGGATTATTTTAGTATTGTGATATTAAAGCCACATGGTGATAAAGGTAGCTTGGTTTAGTAAAAAAAACCAAATATTGCAGTAGTATTAGTATTGTAGTCAAATTTTCTTCAATACTAGAAAACATTTCATAAGTGCTTAAGAAACATCATGCTTGTGCATCATTATTATGTTCGAGGGTTTTATAATCTTAAGTGGCTTCAATTTTTGGATGGTTATAATTTTAAATCTACTTTTAATTTTTAAATATATTTAATAAGGTAGCTTGGTTTGGTAAAAAAACCAAATATTGCAATAGTATTAGTATTGTAGTCAAATTTTCTTCAATACTAGAAAACTTTTTTGTAAGTTCTTAAGAAACATCATGCTTGTGCATCACTATTATGTTCAAGGGTTTTATAATCTTAAGTGGCTTCAATTTTTGGATGGTTATAATTTTAAATGCATTTAATTCAAGACTGTTTATTTTTTAGAATTTTCTAGTTTCCAAAGTGTTATGTTGAAAATTATTTTGATTTCAAAGGATTATTAAATTTAGATTTTTTTTCATTTTAGAATTTATTTTAATTTCACAAAAATAGAGAAAATATTAAAATAGTTTATATGATCCTTTGGTCAATTATCCCTTTCCTTTTTATTTCTCACTTATTTTTCATAATTTTTATATCCTTGAATTTAGTTTATATCATCTTACATACCCTTGTACATTCTTTATTACATCTCATATGACATATCTTTGTACTTACCAATTTTTATCTATATCTATGAGTCTTTACTTTGTGTCCTCAGTGTGTTCATTATCTATTACAACTTCTTATCACCTTATGCATGTACTTACATGCATGCATCTTAAGACTTATTATTTTAGTGCTACAAAATTTATTTTGTTATTCTATTTTTACATGTATTGCTTCCTTTTAGAGTCATTAAATCAATTATTCTCATGGCTTGTGTAGGGCACTATACGTTCAAATTCATGAATAAAGAAAATATATTTTTTGAAATAGTTGTGTGATTCCTATTTCATGTAAATGTAATTGTATTGAAATTTAAAATCTACTTGATAACATGTTTTCCTTCTAAATAACACTTAAACAATTGAACATGTAACTTTGATTTTTAGTTCTAAATACTTTTCTAGCTCTATTTGATTAAGATGAAAGCCAAATTAATTAGGTAATCATTAAAAAGTATGGAATACTGTATACTACTATATAAAAACCACATGATGTGGAAGAGGGCTTGATTTAATAAAAAAGAGGTCATGTTTTGAGCATCTACATGGTGTCAAGTTCAAGTCTTCTTAAATTTAAAAAAAAAATTACTTAAGTACATAGACAACATAGTACATAGACAAAAAATAGTTCATCTACCTCTCTTTTTAATTTTACCACACATTTATAAATATACCTCTACAACACTATTAGTCTCAACTTTTCATTCTAAAATAATTATCTACCATTCAAAATTAACGTACTGTGAAATTTTTATGTAAGAAGATTATATTTTTATTTATCTTCAGTCCTAACTTTCCATTATAAAAACCAAGTCTTCTCTGTTCTCTTTAATATGACGGATAATAACCTTTTAAACCTTTACAACTTAAAAATATCATTTTACTGATAATTTATCTCATACTGAATTGGTACAGAGTACAAAAATGTACACCAAAAAACTCAGTCTATCCATGTAGAAAAGCAATCGTAACACAGATCTGATGAAGTCTCAACATATGTAACTGTAGACACAATAATTCACAATTATAAAAATCCTCAAGGTGAAGAAATTCCAATACCAAGAAGAAACGTTTAAGCAAAGATCATCATGCTAACATCTTTTCGAGTAAAACATAAACACTTGCAATGGATTATCTTCCTCAGTTTTGTTACATAAGACTGCAAGATTTGTCCTCTTCACTGAAAAACACAGAATTATTGGGCCAAACACATTGCTGCTCAGTACTATACATCTCTTCAGGAAGATAATGATAACAATATCCTCCTCCTCCTTTCTCTTTACATTCCTCATTTTGTTTTTTCTTCACTTCCAAGAGCTTCACTTGCTTACCAGTCTTCTTTCTCAGTCTCCTTACCAAATCTTCAGGCTCCATGGTTCCTTTCACAATCACCCTGTTTTGAGCTCTATCTATCTTAATCTCCTGAATACCTACATTCAAAGGAAGCCTTTCAAAATTTTAAACAATCTTTTTATTATTATAAAAACTCTGTAGAATTAGATTATATTATGTCATCTATCATTCGAATTGATGAATCATGGAATATGATAATGATATGAAATCTAGATTACATGATCTATCATCAGAAGAAATTATAAAACATGGAATTCTTCTTGAACTATTTAACATAACTTTATGCAAAATGGAGCTTGTCTAAGAACTATCATGAACTTAGAATCATGATTGTTCTGACCCACTTTCTTGTCTACTTCTATAACCAAGAAAACGGAAAAACCAAGATCTTTATTTAAATAAATAATTCACTTTGTTGAACAATTTTTTGCGGTGGGGTAAAATGTCTTTTTAAGAATCTTATATTTCAGATTATATTACATGATCAGTGATAAGAATCAATAATATGATACAAAGTGTACAAGTCTTAAAAAAAATTAAAGCTGTTCTTAGAAAACATTATTGTTCAAACATCAAATGCACTATATATCTTTCCTGTTTATTCCCACAACCTAAAAAGACATTACCCTGAATGTTTTGAAATGCTCTATGCACCTTTTTACAGCATCCATCACAGTCAATATTTATCCACATTACTACAGTGTTTCCCTCTTGTTTCTTCTCTTCTTTCTACATTCAAAAGTTAAAACAAGTGAAAACAAGGTGGTGAGCATTGTTACAGAAGAAAAAAAGACAAATGATCAATTGTTGGTTCTACCACCTATTAGTATACTGGGGGAGAGGGGGTAAATCAATATACTCACTAGTTTCAATTTTTTACTCTCAATCACACTTCACACTAGTCTATGGATTTGTGCTGGCTATAACTTAACCATTTAGAACTAAGCAAAAAAAAGAACTTGAAAATAGGAACACATAACACAATATTTATCTTGTGGAAACCTATCTAGGATAAAAACAATGGTGTGTGAGTAAATCTTCATGAACTTTGCACTCTCTTGAAGTGTGCTTGATCAAGAGATTATCTTTGTTAGAAGATTATAGATACACTATTAGGTTCCACTTGATTAAGGGATTTTGATAAGAATTGTTAAAGTTTTTCCCTATTAGGAACATCTTGGTTAAAGGACTTTAGAACACAGGTTAATGTGTCAACCTATGAGGGGATTTGTACAAAGAACCTGTTAGGGTCCACCCTTTATGGGATTTACTATTGCAAAGGTTAATAAACAATAGGGATTGATCTAACAAATAGATACTACACTTAGCTTGAAATAGATAATTCTTCAGCTCTCTTGACTCATCTAGAACTATGCTCTCCCTTCTCTTGGCTCTATAACTTCATACCTCGATCACTTGTGTGCTTGGCTCTCCTTTCTCTTGCATATGATAACCTTGTGTTGTTCATGCTTACTCTCTTCTCCTCGACAAAATAACTCTTTGAAGGCAACATATCTCTTGTAACTCTCCTTCACACCTTGAGATTCTACTTAGCTCATCCCTTTTAGCTCTTTGGCTAATCACTCAACAATCTAAAATTTTCTCTTTCAGCTATGTCTCCTTTTATACTTTCTTTAGGCTTCACTTGGAATCCCTAATCTATGAATTCAAATTGAATTCTCACCCTAACTGCTAGCACAACTTCTCATTGCAATAGTGTGCTTCTCTTGTCATATGTAGCATGTTCATACAAGAGTCATGGGTGTTACATGTCCTCTATGACTTTCTTTGGTTGGAAATAATTCAAATTTTAATTCTGTCAACTGTTCCTTGATATATTCACCCATCACTATTAAATGTAACATTGAGTGCACTCCTACCCTCTAAATGACTTGATAGTCACAAGTATCTTGCTTTTGTTGGAAATATAAGAGGAGTAACTAAGAGGGGAGGGTTGAATCAATTACCACTAAAATAAATCACAGATCCCTTGGATGTCAACACAAAATCATAAACTTGACTGAAAATACTGATGCTCAGTAAACACACTGGCACTCAGTTTACACTAGTAAATGTTGTAACTTGGCAAATGCTTAACATGCAAATCTTAAGATATTATCTATGATTATCCTTACTTAACTTAGTTTCATACACATAAAAGAAATAGCATGAACACAAGTGACACCAAGATTTAATGTGGAAACCCAATTTGGAAAAAATCACCAATTGTAACTAGTTACCAATTTTTACTCTTCTGAAGTGAGCCCTGTTAGGAGCCAACCCTGTTAAAGGTTACAAAACACACTGTTAGCTGGGACCCTATTAGAGGATTTAATCACCTTGTTATGAGTGACCTTGTTAGAGGTCTTTAGACACTTCAATCTAGAAATGTCACCTTGTTACAAATAGCTGTTAAGCCAACTATATTATGAGATTTAGATCACTACTAAAATGGTTAGAGAGTAACAATGAGATGACCTAATTTTTGATGCAATAGTATTGTTGGTTTTAGATCTCAATTTTGGCTTGAATACTTGATCCTTTCTGATCGAATGTATCTTTGTATCTCCTTAAGGATATTCTTCTTATCCTTCTAATTTGCTTTCTCTTAGCATCTTCTATTCTTCCATACACTTGCACACATTCAATTGTCAACTTGACCTTTTATTTATATCTTACACATTGTCCAGTCAGCTTGAATACAACTTAGAAAAATCAATATTCATCTCCTCAGTTGGCTAGAACCAACAAACAAATCTATTGCACTCAATATGCCAAAATAAGAAAATCCTTCATTAGTTGACCCTACTTAGTAGACACTAACTCAGAAATAATTTTTCTGTGTTAACCAAGTGAACTTGGTTAACACTGCATCTTTACAAAGTTCCTTTGGTAATCGAGTGAGCTCGGTTAACACTAGTTCCATTCAACTTTTTTTTTATTAACTAAGTGAGCTTGGTTAACAATCAACATTCTACAAACTTCTCTTTGTCTCCCCAGTGAACTCGGTAGAATCTATCTTCTAAACTTGGCAAACTCTGGAATGCTTGGTAGACATAGGAAATTGTTTTCATCACCCGAGTGAGCTCAGCATACACTAGCTAACAAAGATATGACATTTTTTGTAACATCAAAGATAATACACAATTAACCAATTATATTCAACAACTTCATGCTTACCTTTCTGACTTATCCAAATAATCTTGTGTGGCCATTGGTCAATCCACTTTCCTTTATGCTCAACATCCTTTTTCTCATACAGAGTTCACTTAGAATACTTCATCTAAGTGGATCACCTATGTCATCACCTCTGTTGGTCCCACACTTCTTCTCTTCTTTGATCACTCTTATGAACTAGAATCACACATCAATGTGCTTTGCCAATTGTTTCTCTCTACTAGCCTAGGTTAAATCCTTTGTGTTCCTTGACATTAATGACATTACCTTTGATAATTGAGTCTACCAGTTTGTCTTTAAGACAATTATGCTAATAGTGAATTGTTTCCATAATGAATACCATACATGTACCTACACAATGAACAATTATGTAAGATGACATAATAAAATTTAGACTTTTATGGGTATTTGATGAAGGGTTCTTCCCTTAATACCATAACACACAACAACAATAGAGAAATAACACAATTTGGGAGAACCAAATATGGGCTTCTTATTATTGCTACAAATTCAAAATTATAGAATTACAATATGGAAACCCACATGGGTGCCTTCCTTTCAACAATCTGCAAGACAAAGTTATGACTATCACTCGGAAGTACCCTAGACAACCTATAGGTCTTCCTTATATTGACACTTTTTACCACCCAAGAAGATTCTAAACACTAATCCCTAACCCTTGAGGCCAAAAAACCTTATATTATGTCATTTCATTACACTTTATTACAAAGGATCGACTCAAGACAATTTATAAATTACATATTTGGATGGGTCCATTTTTGGAGGGCATAACTATAAAATTGTTGACCTGATAGGCTATTATAACCCCAATCTAAAATCCTTGTCTAGCAATTTATGGCAATGATTGTGAAAGCATTCATCAGTCAGGGTTTCACCTTATTTCAAAACCATTTAGACCTTTAGCACTAGACGTGAATTTTGGATAGCTAAAATTCATCCTAAAATTTTGCAATAACTACACCAATACATATAATATGACAATAAAACTCATTTAGCGTGTCAAAGATAAACCTCCACACATGAGATTAGAAAAATTTGAGCACATAATACCAACTTACTAAAATTAGCAAGCTCCCTCAAATGATAATTTTGCATAGGAATAACCCTTATTGAAAATACAAAACTAGAAAACTAGAAATAAAAATATTTTTTGGTGATGCATGATTGACCTTATACCCAAGGTGCCCTTGCATCAGACACCCATGGTAAGTTGAGAAGTGGCCTTGTCACATCTCAAGTAGTTAGAGGACAACCAAGAAGGTCAACCTCCTACCATGTTAGCCATGATAGATCATTGATTTTCCTTCCTTTCCATTTGACCAAATACTCTTTAGATATTTTGTTCCTTGTGCTTCTTTAACATGCCTATCTAATATATTCTCAATCTCCTTTGTAGCTGAAGTAGATGTCAGAATACTCCATTGTGCTTCTGTAACTTCATTATCATGCCCATCATAATATTTTATCAAATCTAAAATGTTAAATACTAGTGAAATGTTTTGTTCAACTAACAACTCTACTTTATAGGCATTTCTAGAATCATGTCTTTTCATTAACTTGCAAGGTCCAAACTTCTTCATTTTCAACTTATTATATGTACCCACTAGAAATCTCTCATTCCTCAAATGAACCATGACTTCATCCCCAATTTGAAATTCCTTATACCCCCTTTTCACATATGCCTTAGCCTTATACCATGTATTCATTTATGTAATGTAATTCCTCACCTCTACATGGATGTTCTTCAAATGTTCAGAAAAATCTTCTGCTTCAACATTACTTATTTCTCCTTTATCCAACTACCCCAATTCATAAGCATTTTTTAGGACTTCTCCCATGAACAATGTGAAATGGTAATTTTCCAGTACTCCTATTGACACAATTATTTTATGAAAATTTTGTCTATGGTAAGATCATATCCTATCCTTTTGTCTTATCTCCAACCAAACATCTCAACAAATTCCCCAAACTCTAATTTACAACTTCTATTATAAACATGTAATTTCACCACTTCTCTCAAAAAAAACTCTCCTACATGAACAATATCACTGGTCTTCTTGCAGGGAATGAAATGTCCCATTTTTAAAAATTTGTCAGCCACCACAAATATTGAATCATGCACTCATTGTGTCCTTGGTAAACCAAGACTGAAATCCATGCTAACATCTTCCCATGGCTTCTCAAATATAGGTAATGGATGATTAGTATTTTGCTTCAATCCTTTCACCATCTAACATACTCTACAACTCTACAAAAGCTTCTTCACATCTTATTGCAACTGTGGCTAGTAATAATTCTCAACATCCAGAGCAATAGTTTTATCTCTACCAAAGTGTCCAACAAATCCTCCATTATGCTTCTCCTTAATGAGATTCTCTCTCATAGAACTTTTGGGAATGCACAACTAACTTCCCTTGAACAAATACCATCTTGGATTATTAAATCCAACCACTTTGTCTTGTCAAGTGTAATAGGTTCTTTACAAGCTTCCCAAGCCTCACCAAAATTAGGATCCTCTAGATAGAAATTCTTGAGTTCCTTGAACCCAACCACCTCAATCTACATTTTTGTCAACAAAACTTGTCTTGTACTAAGAGCATCTTTAACTTTGTTAGACTTTCCACTCATGTTTTTTAAAACAAATGTATAACTCTTCAAGAACTCAACCCACTTTAAATGTCTTTGGTTCAATCTTCCTTGACTATTTGAATATTTCAAAGCTTGATGACTAGTATAACAAACAAAATCCTTAGGAAGAAGATAATGTCTCCACTTCTTCAATGCTTGAACTATAGCATATGCTTCCTGATCACAAACAAAATAATTTTGTTTAGCATTATTAAATTACTCATTGAAATAAGAAACAGGTCTACCTTCTTGGCTAAAAATAGCTCCTATTACAGTACCACTAGCATCATAGTCTACTTGAAACACCTTATTAAAATTTGGAAGTGCTAAAATATATTGCTCTATAACTTTCTATTTCAATAGACTAAAACTCTTACCCACTCCTATCGTTCACTTCAATTCTTTCCTATCTCCCCTCATTATTTTAGTCAAAGGTCAACAAATACAGCTAAAATATCTGATAAACTTTTTGTAAAAAGTATCTAGTCCTTGAAAATATTTTACCTTTTTTTCACTCCATGGAGTAGGCCATTCGAGGATAGATTTCACTTTCTTAGGGTCCATTTTCAGACCTTTATGCTAATACTACATATCCCAAGTAAGCTAACTCCTCCTTCACAAAACTACACTTCTTCAAATTTATTAGCAATTTTTCCTCCCTCAACTTATCAAACACTTTATGAATGTGCATTGAACTATCCTCCAATGCCTTACTAAAGATCAATATATCATCTAGGTAAGCAATGACAAACTTGCCTAGAAACTCCTTCAATACCTCATTCATGAGCCTCATGAAAGTGCTTGGTGCATTGGTTAGCCCAAAAGGCATGACTAACCACTTGTACAATCCTTTTCTTGTTTTGAAGGAAGTCTTCCACTCATCTCATTCTGTTATATGAATCTAATGGTACCAACTTTTCAGATCTATCTTTGTGAAATATACAACTCCACTCAAACAATCCATAATATCATCCATCCTAGGCAATGGAAATATGTACTTGATTGTGATCTTTTTTATAGCTCAAGAATCTATACACATCCTCCATTCTCCACTTTTCTTAGGTGTTAATATTGTTGATATTGTACATGGACTCAGACTCTCTCAAATCAACCCCTTCTATAATAACTCATAAACTTGTCTATTCAACTCTTCACTTTTTGTTGGTGTCATTCCGTGCGCTACCTTGTTTGGCAAAATGGCTCCTGGAATCAAGTCTATTTGGTGACTAATCTTCCTTACTAGGGGTAATCTATCATGTACATTATCTGACAAAATATTTGAAAACTCTTCCAACAAATCTATAACTTCTACAGGTATCTCCTCTAGTTCTTCTTTACCATGTTTTGGAATTACAAAAAACACATATACTCATGCCTCATAGCCTTGAAGAACTGCTTCCCATCAACAAAACATATTTTGACAGCACTACACACCTTTTCATCTTTCTCCTTTAATGGATTTAGCTTATGTTTCACCTCATCCTTTGTTAGAGTGTAGGTATTTGCACACCTATCATGTACAACATGCCTATCAAAATGCCAGGGCCTACCTAGAAACATGTAACATATGTCCATAGGTATAATATCACAAAGCACCTCATTGTGATAGCTTCCAATCTTGAACTTCACTAGGCACTGTTCATTCACCATGACCTTGTGCTCATCTTGCACCAAGATAATATAGTATAGATGTGGGTGTTTTTTTCCTCTTGAGATTTAAATGTGTGAGCATCTCTTCCAACACCATATTGCTAGTGCTTCTACCATCAATAATCACATCATAAGACTTAACTTCACATTTGCACCTGGTGTGAAACAAGCTCCTCCTTTGATCAAGCAAGACTCTTTTGTTAACTAGGACTTCTCCTCTTTTAAAATCTTCAAAATGTGAGGATTTGGCATCTTCATCAATGTGCACAACTTTGGCCAAGAATTTAGTTATTGTGTCAATCCTTCCTTGGTGCTGAGGACACTCAAATGCCATGTGCCATTCTTCTCCATAGTGAAATAGGTTATGCAAAAACCTCCTCTATCAAATCATTCCCCTCTTCCTCTTCCTATTTGATCTCTATTATTCTAATCATGGAAATGATTTTTTCCCCTCTAATTCTAGTTGCTACTACTAGCCTCATCCTTCTTCTTTTGATCATCATTTTGACCTCCATAAGACCATCCACTAGATCTTCCACCACAACCTCTTCCACTATTTTTGTTATCAAACTTCTTGTTTATCTTTTCCTCAAATCTTAGGGAAAATTGGTATGCCTCTTAAATAATCTTCATTCAAACCAAACTGAAATCCTCATGAACACTTGGCCTCAACAAATTAAGATAATGGGCAACTTTCTCCTTGTCATCTTCTACATTGATTGTACTAATGAGAACTCAGTAGAACTCCTTGATATACTCTTAAATCGGTCTTCCTTCTTGCTTCAACCCTTGCATTTTCTTCAGCATATCAAGCTCATAATCCATGGAAATAATTTTTTGCTTCAATTCGGCTACCATCTGGTCTCATCTCGTGATTATTTCCTTTCCTCTTCTATTTCTCTCCAATTGAATCTCCTACCCCCAGATCTTCGCATGACCTTTTAGTTTGGCCTTCACAAATTTGACCTTATCTAGAACTTCAATATCATCATACTCAAAGTATTCCTCAATTTAAATTAATCCAATCAATCAACTCCTCTCTCTAGGTTAAGATTTCCCAAAAATATGGGAACCTTGAACGTAGGTCTTTTCCAATATTGGAAATAGCCTAAAATGCCTTTCTTCTTCAGGGTTTAGATTCACCTCTTCTTCAATATTTTCTTCCCCTTTGTCTTCATCCTCACCTTCATCTCTTACCCCAAAATTCATCCTTCTACACATTTTCTCTTCCAATGCTCATATTTTCTTATAGAGGGCTCTAAAACCCTTAGGTGTAACACATGTGGTTCTTCCACCATGCTCTCTTCATGGGGGCATTTTTGTGCTTTCGTTGAAACCCTAGTGCAAACTACCTCACAATTGATCATTTGTCCACATGCTTAGCCCAAACCACAGTCCTAGTACAAAATGCTTCCCAATCGATGATCTGTTTACACACTCAGGAACTCCCAATTTCATACCACTTGATGTAGGGTTCTCCCCTTAATACCACAACACATAATAGAAATAAAGAAACATTACAAATTGAGAGAACAAAATATGGGATTCTTATTTTCACTGCAAATGCAAAATTACAAAATAGCATGCAAACCCACAGGGGCACCTTCCTTACAATAGTCTGCAAGATAGAGCTACGACTACCACCCATAACTACCTTAGAAAACCTACTTGTCTTCCTTATATAAACACTTTTTATACCTAAGAAGGTTTTAAGACACTAAGCCCTAACCCTTAAGTTTGACCAACCTCATATTATATCATTTTATTACACTTTATTACAAAGAATTGACTCAAGAAAATTTATAAATTACATTTTTGGATGGGTCCACTTCTGGAGACCATAACTAGCAAATCATTGACCCGATGGGCTATTATAACCCCATTCTAAAGTCCTTGGCTAGTGATTTACAATGATTGATTGGGAAATTGTCCAATAGGTGAGGTTTCACTTTGTTTCAAAGTCATTTAGGCCTTCATCTCTAGAACTAAAGTTTGGATAGTGAACATTTGTACCAAAAAACTACAATGACTACACCAATACATGTGATTTGACAATAAAACTCATCTCGTAGGCTGATATGTCAAAGATGAACCTCTACATATGAGATTAGAACAATATGAGCACATAATGCCAAGTTACTAAAATTACCACGCTACCTCAAATAACAATTCTACATAAGAATAGTCATGATTGAAAACACAAAACTGGAAATAGAATTATTTTTGGATGATGCAAGATTGCCCTTACACCTAGGATTATCTTGTATCAATATTGATGATGATTCTCTACTTTTCTTTTGATAACTATGATGATTTTGAAATGGTTTAATGTGTTATGAGATGTAAATCTATACATTTGTTGATGGTGCATATGAAATGATTAAGCATATTGAACTCTAACACCTTTTTTATCATCTTTTGCACAATCTTCTTCAGAAAAAAGAAAAAAGCAAAAGGGTTTGAAGGTATATGATTACACCTATAGTATTATCATTTAGGCAACATGATGGACCCCTATTGCTTTCATATGCTTTCATTTTCATATATATATATTCAGTTTCTATCATTAAATCTGTTATTCTCATGGCTTGTGTATTGGGATGTTATAAGCTTTTAAATTCATGAATAAAGAATTTATTTTTTAATAGGTGTGTGATTCATATTTCTTAAATAAGGAAAACAATTTTTTTGAATAGTTGTGTGATTCATATTTCTTGTAAAAGCAGTTATATTGAATTTGGAATCCACTTGATAATATTTTTCTTGTCGAGAATACTTAGCACAATTCAACATGTGTCTTTGATTTTTAGTTGTAAATACTTTTCCAAGTGTACTTGATTAAGCTAAAAGAAAAGTTAGGTAATAGTTATAAAGTATGGAATGTTGTAGTACTATGATATAAGAACCACATGATGCTAAAGGGAGCTTGATTTAGTAAAAATATCAAATATTATAGTAGTAGTATTGTAGTCAAATCTTCTTCAATACCATAAAACATTTCTTTATTGCTTAAGCAACATCATGCTTATGCATCACTATTATGTTCGAGCATTCTATAATCTTAAGTGGCTTCAATTTTGGATAGTCATAATTTTAAATCCACTTTTAATTTTTAATTGGGTTTAATTCAAGACTATTTGATATTTTAGAATTTTCTAGTTTCCAAAGTGTTATGTTGAAAATTATTTAGATTTCAAAGGGTTTTTCAATTTAGATGTTTTTTCATTTTAGAGAATTTTGATTTCATATTTATAGAGAAAATATTAAAATAGTTTATATGATCCTTTGGTCCATTATCCATATCCTTTATATTTCTCACTTAATTTTCATAATTTTTATGTCCTTAATTTTAGTTGATATCATCATTACAAACCCCTTTACATTCTTTATTACATCTCATATGACATATCTTTGTACTTACCAATTTTTATCTATCGATAAGTCTTTACTTTGCATCCTCATTCTGCTCATTATCTATTACAAAGTTTCTTGTCACCTTATGCATGTACTTACATGCATACATCTTAATACTTATTATTTTAGTGCTACAAAAATTATTTTGTTATTCTATTTTTATATCCATTGCTCCTTTTAGATTCATTAAATCAATTTTTCACATAGCTTGTGTAGGGTACTATACCTTGAAATTCATGAATAAAGAAAATATTTTCTCAAATAGTTGTGTGATTCGTATTTCATGTAAAATTAATTGTATTGAATCTAGAATCCACTTGATAACATGTTTTTCTTGTAAATAACACTTAACAATTAAACATGTAACTTTCATATTTAGTTCTAAATACTTTTCTAGCTATATTTGATTAAGATGAAAGCAAAATTAATTAGCTAATCGTTATAAAGTATGGAATATTGTATACTACAATATACAAACCACATGATGTTGAAGGGCACTTAATTGAATTTAAAAAGGTCATGTTCTAAGCACCTAGATGACCTGTCAAGTTCAAATTATGCCTTAATAGTTGTCTCTTTCCTTTTTTCTCTTTTATACTTCTCTTATGTTTGTGTATACCATTGAGTGATTAATTGTATACCTATTTTAAATGAGTGTTAGATAATACTCTCTCTTTTTCTTGTAGGATTTAAAGTGGAGCACTTATTGCTAAGAGAATGTATCAAATCATAATCTATTTCTATACTCTTTAATGAATGCACAAATATTTAATTTCATTTTGGTTTCTTATTTACTCTGTCATGCATTTTCATACTAGTTCACATATGCTTCAATGGAAATGAAATTTTTGAGGGTGAAATTTGCATACCTTATGATTGGATTTTCTCTATTATGACATACTTTTCTGTGATAGTTAACAAAGAAATTAAATATTAGTTGACCATATGCTCACACTTGTCAAGAGTCTAAACTTGATCCATGACCTACTCTTTTCCTTACCACGGTAATATTTGTTATATATAAATGTCTTTAGAACTTTCAAATTTAGGTTGATTATGTCCCCAAGCTAACTCCCTTATTAATAGTCATTACTCATTGGCTTGAATGTGAAACTTATTGGTTTGTGTGCTATACTAGTATATACACACAAATAAAATTGTTGTATTATTAGATGGTCATCTATTATCTAGTACGTAAGAGATAGATTTATTACACACTGCATTTTCTCTATAATATAACAAGATCATACACATGTTTTAGATATAAGACATGTTTCCTTAGAATGTCTTCCCTCATTGTGGTATAACTAAATTTTTACTTACTTGTTTGACTAATGAAGATCATTCTTGGCAAGCAAACCACTAAGACATTCTCTCCCTCACTGCCTCCATCCATCCTTCCATCTCTAGCAAGTGACATGAGGGTGCAAAAATCATTTCTCCAAGCATAAATTTAAACTAAAACTAGAAAGTATATTTTTTCTAATTTATCAACTATTATCTAGTAAAATAGCAAGTAATAAAATAACAAATACTAAATGACACATAGAATAATCATATGGGGCCCACATGATAGCTTCTTAAAAATAATTCATCTAGCTCTCCTATTAATTTTGCCACACATTTATAAATATGCCTCCGCAACATTATTAATTTTACCACACATTTATAAATATACCTCCACAACATTATTAGTCCCAACTTTTCATTCTGAAATAATTTATTTACCATTAAAAATCAACGGACTGTGAAATTTTTATGTAAGAAGCTTGTATTTTTATTTATCTTCAGTCATCTTTGAAAAAAAATCCAAATTTCAATTATAAAAACCAAATCTTCTGTGTTCTCTTTAATATGACGGGTAATAACCTTTTAAACCTTTACAACTTAAAAAAATCATTTTACTGATAATTTATCTCATACGGAATTGGTATAGAGTACAAAAATGTACACCAGAAAACTCAATCTATCCATGTAGAAAAGCAATCGTAACACAGATCTGATGAAGTCTCAACATATGTACCTGTAGACACAATAATCCACAATTGTAAAAATCCTCAACATCAATAAAAAAATCCAATCCCAAGAAAAATGCTTAATCAAATCATGATAACATAAACACTTGCAATGGATTATCTTCCTCAGTATTGTTACATAAGACTGCAAGATTTGTCCTCTTCACTAAAAAACACAGAATTATTGGGCCAAACACATTGCTGCTCAGTACCATACATCTCTTCAGGAAGATAATGATAACAATATCCTCCTCCTCCTTTCTCTTTACATTCCTCACTTTGTTTTTTCTTCACTTCCAAGAGCTTCACTTGCTTACCAGTCTTCTTTCTCAGTCTCCTTACCAAATCTTCAGGCTCCATGGTTCCTTTCACAATCACCCTGTTTTGAGCTCTATCTATCTTAATCTCCTGAATACCTACATTCAAAGGAAGCCTTTCAAAGTTTAAACAATCTTTTTATTATTATAAAAACTCTGTAGAATTAGATTATATTATAAAAAAATTAAAGCTGTCCTTAGAAAACATTATTGTTCAAACATCAGATCCACTATATATCTTTCCTGTTTATTCCCACAACCTAAAAAGACTTTACCTTGAATGTTTTGAAATGCTCTATAAACCTTTTTACAGCATCCATCACAGTCAATATTTATCCACATTACTACAGTGTTTGCCTCTTGTTTCTTCTCTTCTTTCTGCATTCAAAAGTTAAAACAAGTTTATAGAAGAAAAAAAGACAAGTGACCAATTGGGTCAGATCATAGTGCATGTATCACAGACCTCTATGTCTTTCATCTCACATATAACTGCAATGAAAACGCAAGTATGAATCAGATTCTATGGAAAAGCCAAAGCTGTGAAGAACACTTATGATTCAAATGGGTTTTCTTTGTACATGAATTTATGATAGGAACTTTTGTCAGAGTTGCTTGTGAAATAAGCAATGGACATATAACGTCTGCATCAATGAAATGTTCAGACATGATCTTGACCAGTTGTACATGTTCAAAATAGTGTATTGTGGGAAGATAGGACGAAACTTACCATCATGTTTATAGATTGCATATTTTGTTTTGCTTTCCAAGTCAGTAGGTATATATTGTTTTAATTTACAACAAGTAGACTTCTATTTGAATGTTTCCTCCTGAATGGGTGTGAAGACAAGACAAGACTTCGGTAGAAAGAATTCATTAAGGCCAAGGAGAAGTTGTTGATTAAATATGAGTTACAAAGATTTTATTGGTATTTGGAAGTTGAGATTTACCAAATAATAAGCTTACAATACTTCAAATTTAAATTATAAAAGATTGTTTTAACATTTTTACAATGTTACTATCGTATTCTGATACATAGTACTCACAAACTCATGACTTGTAGGCCACTATTATTCACAATATAAATATAATATAATAATATGGTTTCATAGACTTTCTTTAGTCATGTCCTCTATTCTTCTGTTTTATTGTATACTTGTGTGGGGTATTCACTACTGATTTCTATCTAAACAGTAGAACATGTCATCTCATTATAAGATAAATATCTCATTGCAAATGAATTCATAAAACTTTAGAACCAAATACATTTTGAAAATAATACTACGTAACTTGCAAACTCATAATTTGCAGGCCACTGTGATTCCTTTGAAACTTTTTAAAACATATCGGTTTAAGTTTACAAGGATATAATGTGTGCAAGGTGTTTGATCTAAAACAGCAACCAAGTGTAATGTTTTATAACAAATTGGCCTTGAATAAACAGTTTTCATTTTATTATCTGCTTAGTAAAAGAATTCAAAGGACTCAACCTTACATTACAATCTTTGGTTTGATTTTATTTGGAAATTATAGTGTACCAGCTGATTAAGATTTACCTTACAAATATTTTCAAAAGCATCCTTGATCACTGTGAAATTCTACTTGTCACCCATGCAAACAAGTGGAATAGAGTGAGAATACGAGGAATTCCAAAAGCAGGAGATGGCATGGCATGACAATGAGAGATAGTACACAAAAGCCCACATCTAGTCATTGTACGTCCCCCAAAAATATTGCATAGGTTTGTGGGTGGCCATGAACAAGTAGTGTACGTTTTGGAATGTATGTATTATTCCCACGAATTAAAGAAATTTGGAGTGGGCTTACTGACAACCTAGCTTTGCTGTATGTATGGGCACTATGTGGCTAAAATGGATAGTTTTCTCACTTTTATTTGTGCATGTAAAACTGAAAACAAAATTCTACAGGCACCATAAGTACTCTTGATGACCTCTATAGAAGGTTGCCACTAAAATGAGGTGGCATCTTGGGAAAAAGAATAATAAATGATTATCTAAGGTCGGTTCTTTTTAAAACACAAATATCTTGTAAAACTAGTCTTTTTCAAGTATCTTTCTTCTTTAATGTATTTTTGAATATATTTAATTTGTAAGGAAATATTTTTGTAAGTTAAATTATGACAATGTTATTAAAATTCAAGTGTGTAGTTTTCAAGTTTAGATTCATTTTATAAAATATTGGTTAATGAATTTAACTTGAAAACTGCACAATTGAATCCTTATAAATTAAGAATCAATAGTATAAAGATAAAGTTACACAATTTTTGCAAGCTTTAAGATAGATCCAATTTTTAAAAAGACTTGGATCAAAGGGTTGGACCCTCCATAGTATGGACTAGTTGTCATGGCTCTCAATTAGAATTCAGTAGCAAATTATTATTTCTAGTATGGAGACATCTTAAGTTCAATATTTGGAATACATTTTAGAAACCTACACACCTAGAGATAAATACTTGATCGAGGGGCCAAGGGTAACAATTTTAGGAACAATCCAATCAAAGAGATTTAGTTAGGTTATAAGTGGATAAGATCCAACTTATGAGAGAGATAAAGATTATGCAAAGAATACATGAACGATAAATATAATGAAAGACAATTGAAATATAACAACCAAATTCTATTAAATTCACATTTTTCTAAATGATTAATGATAATAACATGTGGTATACCTTCTAATTGTGTGCATTCATATTTTAAAAAGGCAAATTGGGATGCACTCATTTATATACTCATTGCAAAGTTATCATAGTCAAGTCATGTGGTGACTCTTGCATGGGGTTATGATGTGAAATTTGGAAAACAAATATTGATGGTGACAATGATCTTATGGACAAAATTACAAAGGTCATCATGTAATACCTAATATTTATGGTATGTTTGAGGGGCCTAAACCCTCTAAGACCAATTATCCCTCATTAAAATTCATTTAGCTCCCCTGTCGCTGTAAGCAAGTGTGGAATGGGGACAAATTTATATGCTAATATTATAAAATTCATTTTATTTGGGAATTGACTTGACTAACTTTGATGATCTAAAATGGAGGATCTTCTTGTTTTCTTGTTCATTCATTTACACGAAATAAAAAGACTTGATCCAATATTTTCATAATGATCTCTATATATCGAAGTGACTCTACAATATCTACAAAATCTCAAAAAGGAAACAACTTTGAATACAAGAGCTTTGTGTTGGAGACCAAATGCAACTTGAGATTGGTAGGAATGTCAAGCTCAAACATGTTATCTCCTACTTCCTTAGTGATGGTGTATGTCTTGTATCAAAAAGGATGAAGTTCGCATTAAGGTATTATTAGCTTTCCTTTCTAGGTGTATCTAGATTTAATTATTGATCTCAAAGTTCTGCAATTTCCTATGCAGGTTGTGTCAAGTGCCACTTGCAATGTACATCAGTTGACTACATAATGGTTTGTATTTGTTGCTAAATATGTTGAATGTGGTTAATTAACTGAAAGAAATTGTAAAATGACAAAGGAAGAACCTAAGCTACATACAAGGGTGCAAAAGGTTAGAAAACTTGAAAGGTTTTTGTTATAGAGTTGTAGATCTCAATTGTAACAATGTTGAATGAATAGAAAAATCTCAACCCAAGAGTGATGCACCTTCCAATCATATATTCTAAAAAAATACAACACCATCTTATCAACCACTTTGATCTATTAATTAGTCTAGGGGTGGACCAGAGTGGATTTACTCAAGTTTGTGTCCAATGTGATAAAGTTGTTTCTTGAAACTATTCAAGATCCTAGTATCTCTATCTAAATAGATAAAGTATCTAGGATTCAAAATTAGATACAAACACGTGGTGTTTGCATGCAAATATGGGGCCAAAAAGGATTCTTAAGTGATTAACTCTTTTTTTGAAATCAATACAAATTGTTAAAAATGAATTATTTAGATAAAATTGCATTCAAAATTTATAGATGGGATGAGACTAAGAGTCCTTGTACACAAAATCTACATTTTAAGCTAATAAATAAACAATAAAATTAAAAGGTTCAAATATGAGAGCACAAAAAGTTAAAAAGTTAATTTGATGGTTCAAAATTAATCAATGTCATGTAAATTATTCATATTCTTTTTCTTTTTCTAATTAATGCATTTATTTCCTAATTTTCATGGTGAACATGTCTTGAAATGTTTAACAATTACCATGTGTTCTTTTAAAAATTATTTTAGAGTCATTTTTAAAAAATGGTTTCTAAATCTAGAATTTAATGCCCTGCCAATAAACCCTTCGAAACATACGTTCAATTATGCACTTAACAATTACTTTTTAAACACAAAGAGGCAATGTCATTTGCAAGTACAATAACAACCAATAACATAAGAAATAATAAACAACGATGATCCTCAAAATATTATGCGCAACCATAAGACTAACATCAAAACTAATAGGTTCAATGACAATCCTCAAAACAAGCATGAACAACTAAGTCACATTCAAGCATGTTAGTGTAAATAATTATTATTTACACTTTACTTAAGTTTACTTAGGATAAATACATTATTTTATTATTTATTAGGTTAGACACCTAGGAGTATGCATACTCATATGAGTTATCATGTTGACAACACAAGAGTTAGCAACTCTATTTTAGCACATGATGCCTACAACACTAGAGTTTGCATAATTAACTGAGTTGTCACGTAGACAACACAGTTGTTCAAATTCTAACTAAGCACATGGTGTCTACAACATAATTTTACATGACACACCTATGTAGGATAATCCTCTCATCATTGCACTAACTTCTTTGCTTAATAGAGGACAATCCACTCTTGGTGGGCATGTGCTTAGTTGTGAGGCTTCTCATTTTGCTAACTCATGGTCATTCTAGAGGCCTTTATACACAGGCACTTCTAGTGTACTTGTACAATTAATAGAATTTCATATTGTTATTCTAATCATACTTTATTGGTCCATATTGTGCTAGTGCTTGAGCTTCTTGATCTTGGGTGATTTTTCCCTAAGGAAAATTCTCACATGATATCAGAGCCATAGGAGAGTCATTTCATAGCCATTGGAGACCATTCTTGCTTCACCTCTTAGAGGGTCACCAGTTCAAATCCAGAGAATCTACAGTTATTGGGAGCGTCTAGAGCCAAAGTGGACCTCACCATTGCATCTGGAGTGTCGATTTGGTAAATTTTGACTACAAATTGCCTATGTTGGGCAATAGTCAAAATTGAGGCAAAAAATTTTTGCAAACCGGCATCCGAAGGCCCGATTTGCAAAATTTTTTATTGATCTATTAGATCTACAAATTTATTTTTTCAAATCCATATTTATTTTCTCTGCAATATTTTCAAATTTTTGAATTTGCATATTCTGTATTTTTAGATCTGCAATTTTCTTATTTTGTTTAGAAATTTTTTTGTAGAGAATTTTTTTCTTTCCAGGAACCAGGTGGTCAAACCCCAGCCCCTACACAAAATATTCCATCACAGAATTTGGCATATTCCTTTCACATTAACCGCGGTCTTATCCACAACATAACCGGCACTACCAACCACAAATTCCCTATGGTATTCAACACATAACTGTCAACCACAAATTCTTGGCGGCATTTAACACATATCTGGTGGCTTGAGTTATTTTTATGACCGCGGGCTTCTTCCTTTATTCACCACAGAAGCTAGTTGCCTATCGAATGTGGGATTAATCCCCCACCCGCTCGCTCTTCTTTTTGGCACAATCGATAACTCAAAGCTCCCGTTGGCAATTTTAAAACCCTTACTGGCCACTATGACCTCCTACAAATGATTATAACTTCTTGGTGCCCAACCTTAGCATTCAGTTAGCCAGACACATTAGCCACTTGCCACCTCAGCTAAACACGTGGCATCTAGTCATCCCTGCCCTATCAGTGACTATAGAGGGCCAATGCAGGTGCCACGTGGAGCCAAGTTAGCAATCCACATCAATGATTGTATGAGCCACGTGTACTAACCTGTGTCAACTTTTTGTACTTGTACATACATTGACGCCACCTGCAACGTCACTAGGGGACTATTTTTCGTTGACATTAGCTGACCATGACATTAAATTTGACTGTCATCAGCAAGCCAAATTGCATTGCTGCAACAATCGTTTGAACATCATATTTAACCTCACAGTTTGTTGATCAGACCCCTCACCATATTCAATTTTGATTTGACAGTCTGACTTTGGGAGGCCATATCTCAGTCATCCGGTCTCCAAGTTAGGTGTAATTTTTTTTATTTTGGCTAGAATTTGCAGTTTTTAGTGGTGCTATTAATTTTTGGTTTTGGTGCATGAATTTTTTAGAAATTTTAGTTTTTGGTGACTGTACTTGTCCAATCTTGGATTTTGCAACTTCAAATGCTTCGTACAGGCTCATCTGGACACATAATTAGGTTCCATTATTTTTGAAAGGGAATAATTTTTCATCTACTCTCCAGATCTACAATCAAATTATAGGCTTGTGTGGACAGAAATACCACTTTCAGAAATAGGTCTTTTTTCACATTGTAATGCTTTGATAAAGCTTCAAAATTGTTGTACATCTAAGCTACAATGCTTTGTACTAGATTTGAACTCCAAAAGGAGGTTGTAAATAGAAAAATTAGAAGACCACTAAGTCCAAAATTAGCAAGTGGCCATTGTAATCCCACTAAGTATAAAGTGCCAAAATCTTTCATTGGCGGGGGGGGGTGGTGTGGGGTGGGTGGGGTTTCTTGATTGAGTGAACATGGGGGGTGTCTCTTGGTGTTGTGTTCCTCTTTTCCTACTATTATCTTTCTTTTCTTGCATCATGGGGAATCTTAAGATTCCAAAATTAACACCACATAACTATGCCAAATGTTCTATTAAAAAATGGTGTGAATTGATGCATGAAGAAGTTTCTCAAAATGTAGATGGTTCTTTTCCTAAACCACTAGGTGATTAAGTATCTAAAAGTGAAATTAATGCTTGGGAATAGGCAAATAGGA
Source organism: Cupressus sempervirens (assembly GCA_028749045.1). Classification (NCBI taxonomy): domain Eukaryota; kingdom Viridiplantae; phylum Streptophyta; class Pinopsida; order Cupressales; family Cupressaceae; genus Cupressus; species Cupressus sempervirens. Next base: position 748,901,020 of record CM053789.1, on the reverse strand, counting down.
AAGCCCTAAGTATTCTTAGGTTAGGGGTTGAAGACAAAATCCTCTATTAGATTATGAAATATAATACATCCAAGGAAACTTGGGATGCTCTCAAAAACCTATATGGTAAAGTGATTGAGGAGGATGTCTACAAAATTCAAGATGAGCTTATCTCCCTATATCGTAAGAGATTTGATTCAATTCAAGATTATATCATTAAGGTGAATGAGTTGAGAACAAAACTTACTAATTGTGGTAGTCCTATTAAAGATGACAGGTTTTATCTCATTCATAATAAGCTGCCATTCGAGTACTCCACATTTGTCTCTTCTTTCAACACCACAAAGGCTACTCTAGGGTCTTCTTATTAGAAACTCACTTTTGATGATTATTCTTAGATGTTAGAGGATGAACAAGCTAAGTTGATAACAATAAGGATTCTTGAGTCTTCAAAGTCTAAGACATTGGTGGCTAATAATGAGGGTTCTAAAAATTCAGCTAGTGAAAGTTCAAACAAAGGAAAGGGAAAAAGGAAGAAATAGAAAGACAACAAAGAAGGGGACATAGAAAAGTCAACACCACAATCAAATCAACAACAAGGAAAGTCTTCTCCTAATACCAACAAAAAGGGGGACACTAATTAGGAAAAGAAGAAGTGTGCCTATTGTAAGAAGATGGATCATGATGAACATCAGTGTTATCACAAGCAAATTGATGAGTTGAAGAACATCATGAAGAAACATAATGTTCCATTACCTAATACTTATAAGGAGAAAGGGTCTTCATCTTCAGATTCTAAGGGCAAAGGGCATGCTTTACTCACAAACACTGTTAGTTAGGGAGAATGGATCATTGACTTAGGTGCCACATATCATATGGGTGCTTCAAAGAGAGATTTTTCTTCCATGACACATTTAGAGGTACCACTCATCTTTGTAGGAGATGATACTAAAGTGGGAGTTGAAGGTAAATGTGAAGTTGAAATGGATAATGGAGTCGTCAAGGATTTTCTATATGTTCCTAATCTTACCTCCAACCTTCTTTTAGTCTACCAAATCACTCACTATGGAGGTGGAAATAAGGTTGAATTTCTTCTAGACTCAGTGGTAGTGAAAAGCATCAAGGATGACTCTATGATTGCAATAGGAGAAGCCAATCACAATTCAAGGCTTTACACTTTCTCTTCCTTTGTGCCTAAATAAAATGCACAAGCCTTGTTACTACATTCAAATACAGAAAGAAAACTATGGCATGAGAGATTTGGACATCTCAACTACAGGTATCTTCAGCAACTTAGTAGCAAAAAAATGGTTCATGGTCTACCTCAAGTCCAATTTTCAAAAGGTGTTTGTTTAGGTTGCTCACTTGGGAAAAATCTAGAAAAAATGTATGACAAGAGGAAGTCTTGGAGAGAAAAATGTGTTCTTGAATTGGTTCATAGTGATGTGGCAAGCCCATTTCCAGTGCCATCATTTGGAAAGTCTTGTTATGCATTCACCTTCATAGATGACTACTCTCACTTTACTTGGGTCTTCTTCATGGCTCATAAGAGTGTAGTGTTTGACAAATTTCTTAGCTTCAAGGCTTAAGTGGAAAAGCAGTCAGAAAAAGCCATCAAAGTTCTTCGAACAAAAAATGGGGGAGCATGTGAACTCAAGACTAATAGACTTTTGTACTCAAGAGGGAATTGACCTTAAACATTTAGTAGCATACATGCCATAATAGAATGGTGTTGTTGAAAGGAAAAATAGATCTCTTAAGGAGATGACCACTTGCATGCTACTAAACAGTTCTCTTGATCAAGTCTTTTGGGCTGAAGCAATGAATTGTGCTAACTATATCCAGAATAGTAGTCCTCATAAAGCTTTGGATGGTATTACTCTTTTTGAATCTTGGACTAGTAGGAAACCTTCTATTAAGCACTTCAGAGTCTTTGGTTGTCCAACATGGGCATGAATACCTCCACAAAAACACAAGGCATTGGAAGCTCAAAGCAAACCTTGCATCTTTGTTGGATATATAGACTCACATAAAGCCTACAAGTTGATGGATCCAGAGACACGTGACATATTCTATGAGAGGAGCGTACATTTTGAAGAAGTTGTCCAATCTTTACTTCTTCAACTCCTCCTTCTTCCTCCTTCATTAAAGAGAGTGATAGTGATAACAATGACTTGGAATATGTGTGTCCACGACCCAAATAGAGGCATTAGCTATTTGAGGTTGAGGATATTCCTTCTACATCTTCTTCCACTAGACCTAGATGGGCTAAGAAGACATTGGATGTGGTAGGACCATTGGTAGGGAATCCTTCAAATACTAGGAGGACAAGATCACAACACAACTCACTCCCACATGTTTATATTGCAGTTGCTTCCGATCCACAATCATTCAAAGAAGCATAAGGTATTCTAGAATGAGATAGAGAAATGGAGGAAGAATATAATTCTTTTATGAGAAATGATACATGGGACTTAATCTCTCTTCCTAAGGGAAGAAAATTATTTGGTGTAAGTGGATCTATCGAACCAACTTCACAGCAGATGGAAGTGTTGATAAGCATAAGACTCAACTTGTTGCAAAAGGTTTGTCTCAGGTACCTGACATTGATTACACTGAGACCTTTGCACTAGTTGTAGAAATGAACTCCATTCATTTGACACTAGCTATAGCAGCAACTCAGAGATGGGTTGTTCATCAGATGGATGTGAAAAGCACATTTTTGAATGGTGATCTTTATGAGGAGATTTATATGGAGGAACCATAGGGATTCATTTAGGATTCTTCCTTGTTTTGCAAGTTGAAGAAGTCTATCTATGGACTTAAACAAGCTCCTAGAGCTTGGTATGCCAAGTTGGATTCTTTCCTTCTCTCAGCAGGGTTCACTAGATGTCATTCTAATCCGAATGTATACACTCTTAAGAGGGATGATTCTCATTTGCTACTTGTGCTTTATGTCGATGACTTGATCATTACAGGGAGTATAACATCCATCATTGATAGTGTCAAGGCTACTTTGCATGACACGTTTTCAATGACAGACTTGGGTCTACTTCACTATTTCCTTGGCATTGCGATACAAATCAGGGATCACATTATCACAACCCAAGTATGCTCTTGATCTACTTGCTTAGTTTCGCATGAGTGACTGCAAGGCTACACCTACTCCTTTTCTTTCAGGTGTTAAGCTAGAAGCAAAGTGTTCCACTCCACTTGTTGATGTGACTTTGTATAGATAGTTGGTTGGAAGCCTCATCTACTTCACACATACACGCCTTGACATCTCATTTGTAGTTGGAATGGTTTCTAGCTTCATGCAAGAGCCACTTGAACTTCATTGGAAGGCAACCAAATGAATCTTGCACTATATCCAGGGTACACATACATATGGGATATCTTATGTAGCTAGTATTGGACTATAGAACTTTAGTGGGATAAATAGACTCAAAATATGTAGGGGATCTTGATTCTTGCAAGTCTACTTCAGGATATATGTTTCATCTTGGTTTTGGACCCATTCATTGGTAGAGAAAAAATCAAAACACTATTGCTCTTTAATCAACTAAGGTTGAGTATCGAGGAGCTGTGACTGTGGTGACATAAGCTATTTGGTTGAAACATATTCTAAAGGAGTTTGGTTTTGATCTACTTAGACCCACAATCATCCATTGTGATAATTAAAGTGTTATTTAAATCTCAAAACATCCATTGCAACATCACTACACCAAACACATTGAGGTTCATATGCACTACATCAAAAAGTTGATTCATGAGTGGGTCATTGCATTGCAATATTGTCCTATAGAGCAGAAGATAGCTGACATCTTCACAAGCCCTTCATGGAGGTCAAGTATCTTCATTTGTGAGATCTCTTGGGGGTGAGGGATTTTTCCCTAGGTGGGTTCACATGACTCTTCTCTTCTATATTGTACATATCTCTCTTTTTGGGGGAGGGTTTTCCCATGAGGTTTTTCCTCTTTCTCCATTTTTAGAGAGATTGCATTACATTGTATGTACAACATTTCATTTGTACTTGGGTACCTAACATGGTCTAGTAGCCAAGACCCATTATGCATTTCATCATAGCTTTTGTTAGCTTAAGTACATTCCCCTAAGTTGCACTTAAGGGAGGTGCTAACTAGTGTAAATAATTATTATTTACACTTTACTTAAGTTTACTTACGATAAATGCATTATTTTATTATTTATTAGGTTAGACACCTAGGAGTATGTGTACTCATATGAGTTGTCATGTTGACAACACAAGAGTTAGCAACTCTATTTTAGCATATGGTGTCTACAACATTGGAGTTTCAATAATTAATTGAGTTGTCATGTAGACAACACAGTTGTTTGCACTCTAATTAAGCACATGGTGTCTACAAAATAATTTTATGTGACACACCTATGTAGGCTTATCATGTCATCATTGCACTAACTTCTATGCTCAATGGAGGATAATCCACTTTTGGTGGACATGTGCTTAGTTGTGAGGCTTATCATTTTGCTAACTCCTAATCATTCTAGAGGCCTTTATATACAGGCACTTCTAGTGTACTTGTACAATTAATAGAATTTCATATTGTTATTCTGATCATAATTTATTGGTCCATATTGTGCTATTGCTTGAGCTTCTTAATCTTGGGTGATTTTTCCCTAAGGAAAATTCTTACAAAGTCACCTTGTGAGAATCTAAACTTAATCCATAAGCCTAATGAGTCATAACCATACCATCATCAGAAGTCACAATTCAAGGATACAAGCTTATCTTCATATAATTCAATTTCAACATTCATCTTAAGCCCAGATCATGAAACTCGATAATAATTAAATCAAACTAAATTGATAAACTAACTATAAATATACAAAAAGTATCCCTAAGAAAAAGGGTATCCAAATATAAGATTATCTTTTTTATAAACTACATTGGGAAGTGTTCATTGTCTTATGCGATAAAACACATGCATTGAAATGGGTAATAAATGCACTAGTGATGTGTTAAAATAAGGAGTATATACTTTGATCTGGTGAGTATATGTATGAATTTTCACCTCATATGTGCTACTAGAAGTATTAGTCACACTAGAACAAGTGGTATACACATAAATCATATGTGCTACTCTACCTAAGGAAGGTGGACTACATTGCCCCAAAATTACATAGACAAAATTTAAAAGCTAAAATAAAAGGGTTGAACTTTATTCCATCACTAAGTGGACTTTTTGACACTAATATGTTTCTAAATAATAGGTCTTTCTCCACACTAGGGAGTGCTAGATACCCATATCAAGGAAATGATCACTTGATAGAAACATCAATAGCAAAAAGGAAGATAGGTTAAAGAACATAAACATAAACGCATATTTATATTGAAATAATTCACAAGATGAAGGAATAGCTTTAAGTTTTGAATGATCAAAACCTCTATTAGTGGAGGAGAATTATTTCTTGTACACCGATCCCCAATAGTGGTATAGATAAAGGTAAAACTACTATTTAGAACCCTTAGACCCACCCCAAAATGATCACAAAGATAGTAACACAATCATAGTCATAAGGTCCTACACACATGTAAGAAAGTAGTGGCTGACATACACACACACACAAAATAAGTATAATATCATATGATGATATAGAGGTCCAATGTAATACATACGCATTCAATTCAATAATACACAAAGAGACTCAAGATCTAATATGATATCTACATATAACCAAGTAACCACATAATCAATGTACACTTAAGGAACTACTAGATTTTCTATAGTACCTACACATGAAAATGTCAACTACGAGGAGTATCTCTTCTTGCACAAGTCAATACTACCATTTAGGGCTCAATTGCATCTACTACCCACTAGGTCACACATGAAATCAAAGGATTCAATGAATTCCACTACCCACACAGATCAATATCTAACATCTGGGGATTCCATTTACCTTTTGTTAGTATTTATACCTATTTTATTTTATTTTCTATTTCTTTTTAAGAAACTTCTTAAGAAATCCACTACAAGCACTTTTGGGCCAGGGTCCATGTAAGGAGTCACTCCAATGCCTACTCAATGTACCTAGTCCTATGGATAAAAATCATAACATGAAGACCAAAAAATAATCTTGTTTAGTTGACCTATGTCATGGATATGTAAGAAAAACACTTCATCCACTTGGTCTACACAAAGGACAAGAAATAGGGACTTCGTTCTCTTAGTCTATATGAAGGACAATATGACTCCAAGATTGTCCACTTGGTCTACATTGAGCATCAAAAAGAAGATACATCATCTACTTGGTCTATAAAATGGATGTAAAGTACATTAGCATCCACAACCACGAAGGCAATCATTTAAGGAAAAACCCACTCCAAAACACTGAAGTCATGCAAGCTAAGTAAACCCAAAAATTAAGCCAAATAATAAAATATGTCTCATTTTTCCTATTTTCCAATAACATGAATCCCCATGGAATATATCAAACATATCATTAGAACACGAGGAAGGCTTAAAATTCCCCAAATTAAGGAAATACCCAAATTCTTGCAAAATTTGATAAAGTATGAAAATTAACATTCAAACATCAAAAGGATGAGTTTGGATTATGATAGAAATTATCTATAACATCCTCAATACATGTTGATTCCACCATCTCATTACACCATGGAGTACTAATTACTCCAATAACTCAATCATGCCAAACATGGCAATAAAAAAGATTTAGATGTCATGCAAAATAATGCACTATAAAAAAATCAAACTCAGAGCCAACCTAAAAAAATTAAATCTCATTTGTTTTTATGGTCCAACTAACTTAAAATTCCAATAAAATCCAAAATCTATCATTATGGTGGAAAATGAACAACCTCATGGTAGAAATTTTTAAATCAAAATTGTTCACAAACCTAATCAGGTGCTAAAAATATAAAGTAAAGTAAAAAAATTACTAACTATCATCCCACAAAGTAAAAGAAAACAAAAATCAAATGAAATGGATAAGGAATGATTAAAACAAAAGAAGCCTTGCCTCTTGAAGATGCTAAAATGGGTAAATATAATTATTCACGAAATTGTGAATGGCTCCACAAGAATTGGAGCAATTAAGGCATGGTACCAATGAGCCACTACCCATAAGGATTCGATGCATGTATCAAATGCAACAAAACATGTATTATTTTCTCCACACAACTTTGGAGCAAAATCATACATGTATTCTAAAAAATAACGAATGAAGACTGACTTTATCTCCTTAATATAAGTCACTTTTTGCCAAAAGACCTAGAAGGACATAATTAAATCACTTGAAATAAAATTAGAGAAACTATAGCCTTCAAAAAAATTTAAATCAATTCCAAATAAATGGAATTCAAAAATGGAAAATTAGTTGGTAAACAAAAATTAAATCCTTAAAACCAATTGAGTTAGAATTTAATTATAAATTAACTATGACTACTACATGAATCTAAATGTTAAGATACATCATTGGTCTATCACAAATACACATGAAACCTAGATTTACCAAAAACATACCAAACAGATCATAGAATAATTATGAGCACATCATCCATATAGGAATGATGTTGTATTAGTGATGAAAGGTTGGTGAAATGATCTCTTGTGCTATTATCTGAAATAAAGACACACTCAAATCCTATAACTCGTGTAGAATGGTGTTTAGTACCACTAAAACATGCAAGAACAAAATGTAACTATACACAATATAAAAAAACAAAGCACATACAGAGATAATAAAATTCCTAATGGAACATCAATGCTCTAGTGATGTGATCATATATAAAGATTGTCATGACACTATTTGCTCCATTTTCTACTCCTTAATGTAAATATTATTTAAATAATTATCATATTTAAATTATTTTTTATTTAATTGAAAACATTAAAATTACTATGTGTGACCATATGAGCATCTCTCAATAAAAATCAACAACTGGTATATCCAACAACATATAAGGTACAATATAGTAGGGAATCCAATAAAATCATTCTGATAACATAATCCATAGTCTTGAATACAAAATATACTAGATATCATCACAAAGCACCATGTCACATCAATAGCATAATCATGTAGATACTCACATAATAAAATAAGATTCTATCTCGAATCAAAATACTCATGGAATGGAATACAACCATGAGAGGCACTACATAGAATGTAAAACTTAATTTATTTTGAGTTTGGATTTATAAAATGAAACTAAAAATACTCTTCATGGGTTTTCACAAAAGAAGAGGACACTAAAAAATAAAGTAAAGATCAAATATTAACATATCCAAAATTTAATATATCTTTGTTAAAGATTTAAAATGATTGTTTCTCCTCATGTGTCTACCCCTATGTCACCAATGAGTAACAACTTTCACCTAGGTGGTTTTGGGTTTGTTTCAACTCAAGGTGTCTTTTCGGGTGTTGAAGTCTTACTAATTATTTTCATGATTCTCAATGGTGACATCACATCTATGGTTCTTCCTAGCCCTCTATTATCTAATGCATTTTTTGTTGTGTTTGGTGTGAGAAATGTATTATCTAGCTCTAATATGGGCTTTTCTTTTGCTAGTGGTTGGAGGTGATGTGGTGATTTAGGGTTCCTTCTCTTGATGGTGGTAGGTTTTTGTTGGATTGCTACAAATTGGTAGTACTTTAATTGAACCTGCTACTATGGTTGAGTGTCTAAAGTGTCTTCTAGGACTAGTGATGGGAACAAATTTTCTCACGTTACCATATTTTCTACTAATATCCCTTCAAAGGATAAATTTGGACCCATGGGTTGTGTCGAGACATCCCTTTTGGTGGCGTTTGACCCAAAAGTGACAAATAATGTGGATTTATATGAACATTGTAGGTACATCTGTAGATTTTTTGGCTTCTATCCCTCTCTTCCATATCTACATCACTAGGTGTTTAATTCCTTTACTCATGAGTGACATAGAAATTTCCCCTGTGCTAAAGTGTTGTTTATTATTTATTTTACTTCTTCTAAAGAGCATAATTAGTGTTAAGACAATTGTGGGTGTAGGGATCAACCTCTTTCAACTAAACCATGGATAGTCTAATTTAACCCTCTTACTAAACTAATTACTAGTGTGTATTCAATATGAATTTGCCTCCCTAATCTCTAGCTACATTTTGGGAAATTTATTTCTTTGAGGTCATCAGATATTATACTATATTTTTAAGAAAGGGGATTAGGCTACAATGGACCTCTCTACCTTTTTCATATTCTAGTTGACATTGACATTTGGACTTCTCTCCATGGGGAGGTGTCTCTCATGATTATGGATACACCATGGACTAAATTTCTATACCAACCTCTCATTTTGGTATTAGTGGTGCTTCTATACCTATAATTTTGATATAGATTATGCTTTATCACATCAAAGAGGAGTTACCACTTAGTGGAGGGAAACAAATGATGACCATTTGGTATCTGAGCTTCCAACTCTTCCTTTGATGACCCTTTATAGGTTGATAATAAACCCCCACAAGGTGATGCTATCATTGAGTTATCCTCCTCTGACCTAGTGGATCCAACTTTACATCTTGATATTAATGTGATTGCCTTTGGCCACATGGACCCTTCCCTTGTTGCTATTGCTCTAGTTTTGAGCCAACTCTTAGTTATTAAGAAACAAAATTTTCAACACTTTGATTACATTGTTGAGTCCCTCATGAAGAGTACTTCACCACCTTCCCCTCATTGTGGGGACCCTACTAAAAGTATCACATACATGGTTATTGTGATGCTAGCATGGTTTTTTTCTTTCTATGGTAAAGTGTTTGGGAAGCTTTGTCTTTTGAAGGTAATTTCAAAAGGTAGTAGTGGCATTATCTATCTCATAAGTGTTCTTCTATTTGTGGACAAATGGACACTCTTGTCATGGATTCTATGCAAGTTGTGTGATGGAGAGGTTACATTTCTTGTAGAATTTCAATTTTTTTTCCAACTTTGGTTCTTTTTCTATGAATTTTTTGTCCTCTCCTTGAAATCTTTAGCTTGTGTCTTTTGGGTCAGAAGGATGTATTGCCTTAGAAGAAAGAATTGGGTCTTTTAGTGTTGGACTCTTCTTATTTTTAGGGACTGGTTTCTTTAGTTGGATGATGGGGTGGTAGGATCTAACATGATTTAAATATCTTGGCCCTCCTAACTCCTTGTTGACCAAGGTTTTTTTTTTTTTTTTGGGGGGAAGGGTTTCTTTAGCTCTTTTGGTGCTAGAATTGAGATTCCTGGTGAATATTTCTTATTCTCAAAGTTGTTTGAGGTAGGGGTGGTTGGTTTTGTTTCAAGAGGAATTTTTATGATCTCAACCCCCTTTTCCTCCCCTCTCTATCTTGGGGTGTTTCATCCATGTGTCTCTTTTCTAATCTTGGCTCTAAAGTCCACTTTGAAGTTGCCTTTGGGAGATTTTTTCTCAGGGTTGATTGGTATCCTTTTTGGTTGGTGTGTGGTGGTAGGGAACATTGACTTTCTTAAGATCTAGACTTTTTTTTTTTTTTGTCTCTTCTTTTGCCTCTCTTCTCCTCAAGATTCCTTTCATTCTTGAGTTGATCTCTTTGGGCATTGTTTCTTGGAGGTTATTGTCCAGGTGTGGATAAGGGTAGTTGGTTGTATGTTTTTTTATATGAGGGTGATTTTTTGTGCATATGACTCTCTGCACCTTCTGTATGTGGTTGGTGTCTTCCAGACTTCAATGTTTCTTAGCTTTAGATTTTGGTCTATGTTTAAGAAGGTCTTGGTTATGTTCAGGGAGAAGAATTTTGAGACATTAGGTTTTGATGGGTCTCCATTCTTTATTTCCTTATCTCCTTGTTGGGTCCATTTTTTAATGTCCAATTGTTTGGAGGCAAATGATAAGAATTTGATTCTTGGATTATTTGAGGAGGTTGGTTATGAAAATATTTTGAGTGGGGGATTTCTTAAGTTCTCATCTTTCCTTCTCCCTTCTCTTCTTTTCCTATCTTTATATCTTAATGCAATAGGTGAAGATTATTTTATCGTAAGTAATTGTGGTGGTTTGGGTTTGTGAGCATTTTTAGTGGAGGTATATTATTTTTCTTACATCTTTGCCTTCCCTTTTGTTGGGCTAGAGATTTCCTATTTTGTAGTCAATTCCTTCATTAGCATTACTACCATGGAAGGTGATGGGTATTCTTAAAGAGGTGGAACAATGCGTGGAATTTATGAACTTGGTGCTCTTTTTTATCTTTTTTGTGGCATTTTTAACTGTGGAGGTGTCCAATGTTGTTTTCAAGTGGTTTTATTGAAATCTCAAGTTTGATTTTTGAGAGCAATTTACTGTTGATTTCTTCTCTTTGATGTAAGGCATTGACCTCTTGGTAAACTATTACACTAGTTGATTTTTTTTCTAAATCACTGACTATTTATTGGTTCTTGGTTGGCTTTTGGTCACTATTCTACAAGCGCTTTCTATATTGCAACATCTCATCTTCTTAGTAGGGTTCTAGACCCCCCTCCAATTATGATTGTATTGGATTTCAGGGCACTGTCAGAACCTACTTTTACCTTAACCAAAATCTTTCCATTCAATAGATATTTTACAAGAAAAGACTCAAGACCAAAGGAAAAACCTAAATACAATACATTTTCAAGCCTATAATCCTAGTACCACATGAACTTCAAGGGACCTTGTGCTTGTCCAACAAAATAAACTAATAGAAATATAAGTTGCATTCCCCCTCAAAGTGTCTTACCATTCTTAGCAATTATTATAACATATATCCTACTTAATTTTTCTCTTGTGCATTTTAGTTCATTAAAAATATAAACATTGGCAATGTAAGCTTGAGATGTCTTTTCTCAACATAGTGTAATTTCCATTTAGAAAATTATTTTTATGATTAAATATAAAAAATTATATATGTGTTTATTCATGTGTGCATGCACACACACATATGTTTATTTGTCTATATGCATGCCTATCTACACACACATATCAACTTATGGACTTGCACTACTTAAGTTCTCACCAAAATACTATGCATCTTCTAGTATTATGCAAATCCTTAAGCGGCTAAAGTTATTGAGAACTCACAAAAGGTGCACATGTAGACACCTGATCCCTCCATGTACTCCTAGAAAGGTAAACAAAATTATCTACAAAGTATTCCCTTATAACATAAAAGTTTCTTAGCATTCAAAATGGTGAGTGGGCATGGGAGCAGACAGGGGATAGAATGAGGGGAGCCCATTCAAAATTTGAAACTAGAGTTGGGTGGGAATCTTTAGGGAGGAGGTAATCGAAAACCAAGTTCAAAGGAGGAGAGTCGGGTAGAGGGTGGTGAGGTGGAGAATGGGAATGGGGACCCATGTGATGTTGGTAGAAACCAGGACAAGCTAGCTTCGCATCCCAAGGTGGATAGGCCAGGGAATCTTTTGGCAAAATGGTCTTCACTTTTTGGTGTCAAACCCTTTGGTAAGTCATCTTTCCCTCTGATTAAGATTTTATCTAGTCTAGAAAAGGGGTCATGTGCAATTGCAATCTTAGAAAAATTAGTCGATCACAATATTGCTTCAATGGCTTCTACTTTGGTTGGGAAGTTTATTGGGCAAAGACCTAATATTGATGTGGTGAGATCCTTCACTATGAAGAAATGGCAGCTTAAAGGTCAGGTTAATGTTACAAAAATGGCAAAAGGATTTCTTTCTTTTGATTTCACATGCAATGAGGATTTGGCCAATATTCTATGTGAAGGACCCTAGAGCATAGGATGAGCTATGCTGGTGCTTCAGAAATGGTCTTCTAAATTGGATCTAAATGAATCCTTCTTTCAGAAAGCTCCAGTATGGGTTAGACTCCTAGAACTACCATTGGAATTCTAGAATGAAGATGTTTTTATGAGAGTGGCTAAATCTTTTGGGGAACTTTTATCCATAGATCTGATTACTACTTCTAAGAGTAGACTAACCTATGCAAGAATTTGTATAGGAGTAAGGGAGGGGGATGACATGCCATAAGTGGTGTGTTTCCACTCTAAATTGGGAACTCATACTCAAAAGTTAGATTACGAACGTGTCCCTTTTGCGTGCTTTCATTGTTTGAAGACTGGGCACAAGGCTTTTCAATGTCCGAAAGTTAAAATGAAAAAGAAGAAGTTTCCTTCTTCTTTTCATCAAAGGGACAAAAATATATGGAAAAAGAAGATCACACATGTTGGTCAGAAGGAGGGGTCTCAAAAGAATATTTAGAAGGTTACTGCTCTAAAGATTGATGTTAAGAAAGGAGATTCTAAGCAAAAACCATCCACAATTTCTTAGAAAGATAATGTTGTTTTGCCTAGACCTAAGATCTTGGTTCAAGATCCTAAATCTATAGTTGACGAAGAATCTGCAAAGATTAAGGATATTCCAAAAAGAGCAAGCTTAAAAGATCCTGTTAAGCCCATTAATAGTCAAGAGAATGTGGATACTTGTGTTCTTGTAGGGTCTGATGTCTTACAGTAGAGTAAGCTAGTGGAAGTAGAAGGGATTGATGCCATTCAAGTGATTAAGCAGGTGGAAGAAATAGTGGTTATCCCTATAGATTCTAGGAGGGAGGTTTCCTCTATATCCAATGAAGAAGTTTTGGTTAGAGGAGAGAAAGATCTTAATATTTCTCAAGGCCCTAAGGACAATCTTGTTTCCTCACTAGCAAGAAGTGAAAGGGTTTTGGGAGTGCCTAAGAGAGGGAGTCTATAGAATTTAGGGTCAAAATTTTCTTTGAAGGCTGGGGTGGCTTTTGACTCAATAGCTCTCCAGATTGAGAAGGGTAATCATGTTGAGTGGTAGGATATTCCTAGTACCCCAAGGAAAGTAACTATTTCTAGGCTACTGGATACTGAATTGGAGAAAGAAGCCTCTTCCACTCCAAAGCCTAAGAAGAGAAACATTAGAGAGCCTTCTTTGGATTTGTTGGTTGAGACTAGAAGTAGTAGCAAACTGGATGTGGGAACAGTAGCAAGAAGAGGTAGAAGGTCTTAAAAGTAAGCCAAAGAGGAGGAGACCAGAAGATGTCTAGCAAATGGGTGTCAGAAAACTCTTTTGGAGTGTTCTATTATTGTCAAATGAAGATTATTTCATGGAATATAAGGGGACTAAATGGTGCCCACAAATAGGAAATTATAAGGAACATGATCAGATATCAGAGACCAAATATATTGATGATCCAAGAAACAAAGATGAAGGAGAGTTTGGGGAATATTAAATTTAGTAACATCATGAGTGGTGAGGCTTCAGACTCAAAGGGTGCATCTGGAGGACTGCATACATTATATAATAATAAGCATTTTAGATTTGAACCAGAATATAATGATGGTAACATTCTCTTTTGTAGAGTCTATCATATGCATTCTAATGAAAGCTGGTTTTTACTAAATTTATATGCTCCTTACAACAAAAGAGAAAGAAAGAATTATTGGTCTAAAGTAGGAGAGCTAGTGCAGACTAGTAACTTAAGGAAAGGTATTATAATGGGAGATTTCAATACTCTGCTTGTGGATGAGGAGAAGATGGGTGGTCTGGTGTCGGATTGGGATAATAAATAGGACCTCTCTAGTTTTATAAATGGCTTGGCTTTTTTGGATTTGGATCTTACAAGAGGTGTCTTTACTTGGTCTAACAAAAGAATTGGATAGGAGTGTATTCAAGTCAGATTGGATAGAGCATTAATTTCTCCTGATTGGATGCAGTCTTTCTCTTGTAAGTTATCTTTGCTTCCTAGAGTTGGCTCTGATCACTCTCCTATTTCCCTTTTGGTTGTTCCTATTGAACCAAGAAGGAATTTTCCTTTTAGGTTTGAAAAAATGTGGACTTCTCACCTAGATCTATTAGAAAAAGTGAAATTCTAGTGGGGGATTAATGTGGAAGGTACTGCAATGTTCAGAGTTACCAAAAAGCTGAGTAATGTGAAGAGGATGATTAAAGTATGGAACAAAATGGACTTTGGTCATATCTTTCATGATAAGGAGGATCTGTCTGATAAATTAACTTCAATTCAAGATAATATTCAGTAGGAAGGCTATAATGAGTTAAATAGGAAGGTTGAGTTGGCTATTCTTTCAAACTTGCACAATATCATCAGTAGGGAGGAAAAGTTTTGGAGACAAAGATCAAGGATAAATTGGCTCAAGGATGGAGATCAAAATACAAAGTTTTTTCACCTTTCCACTCTTAAGCATAGAGCTAATAATAGAATCTCTAGAATCAAGAAGGGGCAGGTTTTTCTATATAAAGATAATGATATCTATGCTAAGGCAGTGTCTTTCTTCTCTTCTCTTCTATCTTGGGACCGCTTGTTATCAAGGGTGGACCAGGATGATATTGTATCGTATATTCCTCAGATTATCCAACACCACCACAAAAAAATGCTTTGGGCTATTCCTAATGCTTTGGAAGTTAGAGAAACTCTTTTTTCCTTGCCTGTTGATAAATCTCCAGGCCTAGATGGGTTTCCTACCTTCTTTTTTCAAATGTATTGGCAGGTGGTTATGGAAGATGTGGTGAAGGCTATTCAAGAGTTCTTTGGAGCTAGAAGTATTCTTAAGGAGATAAATTCCACTTTCTTGTTCCTCATTCCTAAATCTCCTAGGACTAATTCTTTGGATAAATTTAGACCTATTAGTTTATGCAACTCTTTTTATAAGATTGTCTTGAAGGTGCTAACTTCTAGGATGCTAAAGATTCTCCCTCTAATTATATCACAGCAAAAAACTGGCTTTGTCCCTAGAAGACAAATTTTAGATTTGATAATGATGGTTCATGAAGTTATTTATTCTATGGAAGCTAGTAAACGTGAAGGTATGCTACTAAAATTGGATCTCTCTAAAGCCAATGATTGGGTTGACTAGTCTTTTCTTAGTTTGGTCCTTTAGGCCTTTGGTTTTGATCAAATTTTTTGTACGATTATCTCCCAGCTTGTTTCAACCTCTTCTCTTGCTATTTTGGTTAATGGAGCTCCTTCTTACTTCTTTAAACCTTTTAGAGGTCTTAGATAGGGAGACCCCCTCTCACCTATAATTTTCATTATCTTGGTTGAATGTATTGGTAGGCTTATTGAGCGTAAAAAGAAAGATGGAAGTCTCAAGGGGATCAAACCTTCCTCTAAGTGTGATCCTTTCTCCCACCAACAATTTGTGGATGATACAATAATGGGGGGGGGGGGGGGGGGAGAAGGCTTTTATTAAGGAGGCTAAGGCTATGAAGGAGATCCTTGATATTCACACTAGAGGGTCGAGGCAGATGATTAATTGGGATAAGAGCTTGATTTTCTTTGTTAATACCTCAGAAGCCAGACAGAGAAATATAGCTAGGATCCTTGGCTATGGAGTGGGAAAGCTTCACTCTACTTACCTTGGGCTCTTCTCCCCCTAATTCCTTCTAGAATGAGATATTGGATAGATTCAAAAAAAATTTGACTAGTTGGAAAGGTTCTTTGCTCAACCAGGCAGGTAAATGTCAACTGGTCAAATCTACTCTACAGAACCTGCCTATGTATGCTTTAAGCATTTTTGGGATTCCATTGAGATTTTCTGAGAAAATGGAAAAAATTTAGAGAGACTTTTTATGGATTGGCCTTGAAGGGAGAAAAAGGTATCCTCTTGTTGCCTGGGAGAATGTTTTTCTCCCAAAGAGGTATGGAGGTCTTGGCATTAGGAAGTTAACCCATCTCGATAAGGCTCTTTTGACTAAGCAATTATGGCATGTTTTTAATAGCACTGGAGAATGGAGAGATATCTTGGTAAATAAATACATCAAAAGGCCTTCTCTTCATTTTATTCTTAATAATGTGAACATTCCTAAAGGGTTGATCATTTGGAATGGTATTTTGAAGGCCAGGGATCTAGCAAGGGCCAAAGTTTCATGGAAGTTGGGCAATGTGGAGGATATTTAGTTCTGGTATGATAGTTTGTTATTTCAAGGTCCCCTTATTAACAATCCTATTTATGAAGTTTGGGTGAATGAATGTACGTGAAAATTTGGGTTGAAAGTTAGCAATTATAGGATTGGCCAGGGATGGAGAGATCTTTCCCTCATATCTGAGGATTTGAAATCGATTATGATAATGTTAAACTCTATGGTTCTAAGTATCAAGAGAGATTAAGTGATTTGGGGGGATAATCCTAATGGTAGTTATTCTATTGCTTCAGGCTATAACTCTCTTTGGTGTTTGAGGGAGAAACCCCCTTGGGTGAATGCTTGGCTCCCTAGTCTTATTCCTAAGATCAATATCTTTTATTGGCTGACCCTTCAGAATAAAATTCTCACTCAAGATAATCTTATAAAAAGAGGACATGTTATGCCAAATAGATGTACTTTATGTAAAAACCAGCTAGAGTTGGGAAACCATTTGTTCATTCATTGTGTTTACTGTAGGGAGGTTTGGGAGTTCCTAATCTAGGATTTAGAGATTAGCTGGTGTATGTCAGAAAATTTTTTGGACTTTTTTAGTCAATGGAAAAGTCTGTTTAATTCTTCTATTTTGTGGGAATTAAGCACATGGATTCTGTCTCACTTTTGCTAGAGTATCTAGAAGGAAAGGAACAATAGAATTTTTAGAGATAGAGAGGAGCCATCTTTTGTTCTCGAGAGGAAGATTTATAAAAATATTAAGGAAAACTATCAAGTTAAGAAGGGGGGAGATATTGAAGTTGGTGGCAAAAAGATGGAGAAGGAAAAAGACAGGAAGTCAAATGGCTTCTTCCCCCAGAGGGATGGTATAAAGCCAACTTCGATGGTGCCTCTAAAGGAAATCTAGGTCCTTTAAGAATTGGTGGAATAATAAGAAATAACTTTGGTGAGGGAGTCGTGGCTTTTTCTCTTCTATTGGGAATCAAAATCAATCATCTTGCTAAAGCCAAAGTAGCATGCCATGTGGTTAAATTGGCTTTTGAAATAGGAATAATTAAACTTTTTTTAGAGGGGGACTCTAATAATCTTGGTCGATTGATAAATTTAATTGAAGAGACACGTGACACACTTGCTAAATTTGAAACTTTCCATGTCACACATGTGTTCAGGGAAGCAAATCCTATTGCGGATTGGTTTGCTAGAAAAGGTGTGGGATCTAACAAGTTGATTACATGGCAATTAGGAAATAATATTTTGATAGAAGCCAACACCCTTATCAACCTAGAAAAAATCTAGGGGTGTACGATGGAGATCTAATGGCAATTATGACTATTAATGGAATTTGGGGAATGAGTACAAGTCGTACAGGCTTTTCTGGATATCGCAAGAAGCTGAGGTTATCATAATCTTTTTGATACATTTTTTGGGTCAAAATTTTCATTTACTACCTATGTTTTTGTAAGGTAAAATATTTTGGCACTCTTCAAAGGAACAAAGCCAAAATTTTGTCTGTGAAGGAGTTGCAGAGCTTAGAGTATATGAGAGTTGTAGGAGCTAAAAGTGAAGAGATGGTGGGAGAACATTGTAGAAAGGAGCCAGTGGGGGAAGTGGAGAAATGGAGAAATAGGGGAAAAGTATGGAAAAAACTAGAAAAGGGAGGAGTTGCAAATTACATTGCAAAACTCCATGGGTTTGATCTTGAGGTCACCAACAAGATGGTGAATTTGTGGAAGGAGGGCAAGGTTAAGGTGAATGGTGTCTCATTTATGATCACAGATGAGGTTGTCACTACATTTACTAAGATTTTGATGGAGGGTTTCCAAGTTTTTCAGGGATAAAAAAACTCTCTACCAATGCAATGAAGGATTTTGTGAAGAGCACTGAAGAAATGAATGAACTGGTTAAAAGCAAGACATTTTATGTAACATAATCCATTAAGAAGCTTTGGAGGTATGTTTTGTGTGTTGTCACTAAATATATCACTCTAGATCCTAGGTTTGATCAAGTAAGAACCTATCATTTTGTTCTTCTAAATCATTTTCATCATGATAGTAAAATTTCTTTCCCTTGCTATTTATTTACCTCCATGAGTAAGGCAAGTTCTAGTTTTAAGAAGAAACCAACTATCAACCCTGCTCTACCTGAGGGATTATTACTACTAATCCATGAGCACTTCAAAGCTCATATGGTTAGCAACAATCCCTCACTAGAAGCAGAAGCTAATAATGGTAGCTCCAGCTACTCTTTTGATTTTGATTACATTCAAAGCATAAGCTCTGAGGGGGAGGGGAATAATTCTTTTGGAAAGAAAATTAAGGGTCAACTTAAGAATTCGCCCTCTGTAATAACCCCAAGATGAAATATTCCAAGGGACCATGGAAAAATCTCTAGTAAAAATGAGATGTATTATAATGAGGATGAGGAGGACATGGCTTCAGATGATGAGGGCAAGGAGAAGGAAGAGGAGAATATGGAAGAACATGCAAGGAAGAAATGAAAGAGGGATGGTACAGTTGATGAGAGAGTTTCAAATTAGGGGCCAGATGTTATGATTCTCCCTCTCTCCCCTATCCATCCTCAATCCCATCTCGAGGAGAAGGAAAAGGATAATATAGGTGGTAAAGAGGGGGAAGTGCTTGTCAAAGATAGGAGAAAAGCTTGGAGGAATTTTAGTGTTAGGACTATGAAGATGAGATTTTTTAGAGAAGCTATGAATCCTCAGATTTTGGTGGCTAACTAGGAACAACCCTGACTTGAAGAGCTCATTAACCCAGCTATTTTGGCTATCACTGATAATGCTAGGGAGATGGGAATGAATCTTTTGAACAACACTCATAACAACATGATTGATAATTTCAGATCAATCAAGTGGCTATACCATGAGCTAGAAGAGGTCAGAGAGAACATTGGTTAGTTGGAGGGCAACATGAAGAATATAGCTAATGAGAACTAGGAGGAACAAGAGGAAAGAGTCAGTCTGGCTGAGAGGAGAATAAAGAATCTGGAAAACTACAATCATAACTTGGCTAATCAGATGATTTCTCTCCTCAATTTGATCAATGACAACATTCTCTCCTTAACTAATGTGCTTAAAGATAGAGGCCTACTAGCTGGCAAGGATAGTAAGGACAAAGGTAGAGCCACATTTGATGAAGATATGGCCACTGAGATCACCTATACCAGTTTGGACCAGGATACGCAGAAATCCCAAGAGCAGATGGTCGAGGAGAACTAGAAGATTTATGAGGTAGCCTAGGCCATGTAGGATCTTGAGAGGAAGAATGAAGAGTAACCCTCTTGTTCTGTCTTTTTATTTTTTGCTATATCTTTTTTGGCTTCTGGTTCTGGCTTTTGCTAAGTTTTGTTAAAAGATAGTTTGTTTTTCTAGCCTTTCCATTGGCTATGAATAGTTTTTTTATGCTTTTCAAGTTTAACAAAGAAGGACAAGGCTATGAACATGAATATATTTTTATTAACATTTTAAAAATTACTAGATTGCAATGTAAAGTTTCATGAATAAAAATTGAAAGCTTTTATAATATCCCATGTGGTTGATAGTATATTATAGGTGACATTACATGCTACATAATTAGTAAAAGGGTACATGCAAAAAACAAATATTGGCATGGGATATTTATCCAAATATAACTCTATGAAAAAGTGCATTTTATGAGGTTGGTGATAAATTTGGACCATGTTCATGGTCTATGACATCAGTAAGTAATTTTTTTTTAGTGGCAAATCTTTTCCAATTGGCGATTCCATCTCCTTGGCCAATTGCCATTTGATGAATAAAACATATATAGTTGGTCAACTGTGTCACCAAAGTTTGACATAATTTGGGTCCATAACTTAGGCCAATCACCCATTATATTATGTGTAATAGGTCCAAAATCCCAATCCAAATGCTAATGTAATATACCTTTAGGATACAATTATTTTCTCATTGGACAACGTTATTTTTCCCTTGTCATAATCAAATATTTTCCCTTGGGTTAGACATCACCTACCATTTTACTGACGTGTGGCACCAACTAGGCCCATTTAGCCAACTACTTTATATTTTAGGCTTACATAGGAAGCATCTTTTTGCCTACTTTTTACATTCATGCTTGTGAATACCTCACAATTCAACAACATAGTTTGGTATATATACATGCATATGATACTATTATTGTACATAATTTTCTCTATTTTTTTTGGGCATTTCTTATTGATGTTGATTCACCAAAGTTTCAAAATGTTGAGTGCATTGTCTAGTGACCGCTACCAGTCGTGACTCGTGATTTTCCTGAAAAGTAAGTGATTTTTAATTTATTTTTATGTAGTTCCTTTTTATTGGTCATTGGATAGTAGATACCCTTTGGACACCTCACTACTTAGATTGGATTGCAAATTTTATTGGGAAGTACATTTTACCCTAGCAAGCACCCTTTTTAGCAAACAAATCATGTTATTATTATTATATGTAGTCTAAGTAGTCTACTGTCGTAATCTTTTGTTCAACTAGTTAATTTTTTTTGCAGCCTTTATTGGTTTATGATGTCAATCAAGATGAGTTTTGACAAGATCCCTAAAAGCCAAGAGAGGTCACCAAAATGCAAAACCTTATCAACATACTTTGGTGTTGAAAATAGCGGTAACCTACAAGATTCACAACCTACATCTCTAGTGCATATTGAAGAAGGGGATTCATCACAAGTTGGAGAACATTTTGAAGAAGTTCAAGTTTGTGAACCTGATATCTCAGTCAATGATGAACTTGAAGATGATTTTGAGGTGGTCCCCTAAGTAGGGAGTCACAAAATGATTTATAGACTTGGGTGAGAAAAGAAAAATTGACGCCAAAAATGATATTATAGAATTGGCTATGAAAACCAAAAGTGATACCATAAATGATATTTGTGCACAGAAGGGAAAAAAGAAATTGGAATAAAAAAAGATCAATCTCATTGGGATCTATCCAAAAGGAATTCTCAATTAGAATGGGTGGAAAAGTTTTGGTTCATTGAACCCATGATCAATCCAATTGATGGTGAGCCTCCTGTAGAATGCATATGTAAGATTTGCACAAAGGTATCAAATAAGGAAAAGAGGTTGCAACTTAAAATTGATACCATATAAAAACATGTTGATAAACTTTACAAAAAAGGAAATTATAGATGGAGTTGGAAAATCTATGCTAACATAGAAAATGAAGGACAATTGTCTACATATTAGGAATGTTGAGTTCTTCAAGTTATACAAGTAATTACATGAGAAGCATTTTGGAGTAAAAGGTTCTATTGAAGCTTTCCTTGGGAAAATAATAGAAGTGGAAAATATGAGAAAACTTGTTTAGTTAAGTGTCTCCTTTTATATTTTGCGTATAGTGTGTCTTATGATACACTACCCTTCAATGAGTGGTTTATTCCACTTTTTGAAAGTTCAAAACTATTCTAACATTCATTGGTTAGTAAACAACAAATAGAAATGGGCTAGTTGTCTTGCACAGGTTGAAAAAGAAGATATGAAGGAAAAAAATTTAAAACTCACAATTCATTTCATTGTCTCTAGATGAAGTTACAACAATTGATAATACTTCCTAGGTGTGTATTCATGTTTATACTGTAAATGATCTTTGTTGTTAACCAATTCTATTATCTGTCACTAAATGGAATTATAGTGTGGCAATGGAAAATTTAAATGATTTACTAAAGAGTACTCTAATTGACTATGGAGGTATTGATAACATGTATATTGTCAAAAAATTGGTAAGTGTTGGAGTAGATGGAGCTTTGGTTATGCAAGGTCATAAAGGCAGTCTTTGCAAAAAGATTGAGAATCATTTGGCAACCTATGTTATTCCCATTCACTACATAGCCCTTCGAATGAATCTAGCTTTTGGAATTGTCAATTATTTTTTTGTATTCAAAAAGTGAAATTTTTAATCAAATAAACTTATCAATACTTTTGTCAAAGTCCAAAACAAGTCCAAAAATTTTAACACTTTTCTCAAGGACTTACTAATGAGAGGAAGCTTTTTAAAGATAATGATACTGGATGGATCTCTTTGGATGGAAATGAGAAATATTATGAAAAGGGTTCAACATTCTATGCACATTGTAGAATATAGTAAGATGTGTGAGTTGAAGTGTACTAACTTGGATACTTTCTATTGATTACTACCATTAGATGAATCAAAGTTTGCAAAGTGTATAGGAATCACATATTTGAATAATCTTGAGAATTTTTTACGTATTGGTGCGAAAAAAGAGGTATGTATTAGGGTACGTAGAGTTGACATACCAATGAAGTATTGTGTATGCATCAACCCTAGTTTGATCCTAATGAATCAAGAAGTGAACCAAAGAAGGTACTTTGACATGTTAAAAGTGAAGACTTCAAGATCGTTGACTCTATGCTTGAGTTTGTCAAGAAAATTTTCTACAGTCTTTCCTCACAAATTAGGTTAAAAATCCATCTAGAGGAGTTGGTTAAGGCGATGCCTATTGTTTTTCCTCAATGTTGGTCTATGAACACTCAGAATGATTTTCAAAGAAGGATTATAACTTTAATTAAGCATTTTTACAAAAGTACAATAATCAATGGGGCAACTATAAATGGAATTTTAGATGAATCTCGATTAAGACATCAATCATTATTTTTCAAACATAATGAGGGAATGTATGATCTTATGGCGAACCCAAATAAAGAGGGAACAGTTACATAGCTTTAGAAAATCCTTGATTGGAGTGATCATTTGAGAGATTCAACACCAGAATATTTCAAGCTTTTTCATTTATGTTTGACAATGATATTGGGTTTAGTGGAGGATGAGAGAGTTCTTAGTAGTTTGGGCTTCCTAGATTCAAAGGTTAGAACCAAATTAGAGATAAATTTGGATAATTGTTTGAGGATATATACTTTTAGGCATGAGGTAGATGATTTCCCTTATGACACTGCTCTAATCATTTGGAGGAAAAAATGTCAAAAAAGAGGGTTGGCCAAGATTTCAAACCCAAGTAGCAGTGGCAATATCACAATAATGGTACTGGTAATGGTTCCTATCCTAATATTGGAAGCAAAGATGATGAAGTTGACTTAGGCATGCATATTGATTGTGAATATGAAGAAAACACATTGAACCATCAAATGTTATATGAATTAGATGGAGAGGTTTATGATAATAGTGATGATGAGCCATTGTGACAACTATAGCAACTTCTTTTTCATCCATGAGTCAAGTAGTAGCCTAGTACCTTTGGTCTTACCAATGTCAAGTCAAATTAGTTTATGTGCTCCAACCTTACCAATGTCTCAATTATACATCTCTAAGGACTAAGACTCTATCTACTAATTAATTATGTTGGTAGAAGTCAAATTTTCAATTAATACCCTATGTTGTTGTAGATGTTTAAAATTATTTTAAACATGTTGAGATTTTCATTGATTCTAGTTTTTAGACATGTTGAGATTTTCATTGATTCTAGTTTTAGACATGTTGAGATTTTCATTGATTCTAATTTTTAGACATGTTGATATTTTTATTGATTATAGTTTTTAGACATGTTGAGAGTTTCATTGATCCTAATTTCTTAAAGAAATTGTAACATAATACATTTAACAAATAAAATTTCTTTCAAAAAATTGTATAATAATTTATAAATCAACATGTAACATGTTACATAATATATTTAACAAACATAATACGTTAAAAATTATTGTCTCTATGAAGAAAACTTAGACAATAGAAATATAAAAATTTAGAGCCTAGAGAAGTAGAAAAACCCTTTGTAAATGACCTTGAATTCTCTGTTATAGATACAAGGGAGTAATAATAGCTACAAGTCAATTTGTAATTGTATATGATTAGTACTATATTATGTGTGTACAATTTACATTATCAATTGTACAAATTTTTCAAGTAGACTGTAGGACTAGCCTCTAGGGGGGGAAATTCTAACCGGTTACTACTCTAGGTAGTAAGTTGTCCAACTATCCTAATTTCTAGTTCATGTAACAATTAACAAAGTTGAAATTAAATTTAACTTTTTTTAATAAATATCAACAAGTAAAAAATGTTTATTTTACTATCACTTACTAAGTAGTTAGTGTTATGATTGAGTAGATGAACCAAGCAGGTTTTATAGGGAACTCCATTCTGCATCATTTGGAAGCTCTATTTTATGTAGCTTGTACATAAATGGTTGTAACCTCATCAATAATGCATACTTCAAAGATATATTTTTCTATGAATCGAGAAATTTACCTATAGTTGCATTCAATGTTGACAATGGTTTGATGCAACTTTCAATTCTTTCTGGAGTGGTTTCCTTAGGTAAGTTGCCTGAATAAAAGGTCATGATGTTTTGCAACTCTTTCATGTAATCTTCTTTTACATGGAATTTTCCTTTTGAGTCATTTGGATTTGATAATCCAACATTTAGCATGTGGAGTATGATGTGATTCATCTTCATCAAGTATTTAGAGGCATATTTCATAGCTTTGTCTACTTCTATTAATTTATCTTAATTTTGTATGACAATTAAGGCTATTATAGAGAGATTGCAACAAATTTTTATTCCATAGCTTGCCATTTCCCTATCACTGGATCTCTAAACTTTATGCAAAAAAAATTTTGCAATATTTTCTATGGAACTAAGGAAGATCCTTTTTATCCTCAACATTTTTTTTGCATTTTCAATGTCATCTCTGATATTTCTATTTAATTATAGCCATTCAAAAAAGCTATCAATTTAATGCATTAATTTCTCCCAATTTTCTTGTTTGATATGTTTGAATGTGTTTCTTAATTCATCCTTGACATGATGGTCTTCAGAAGATGTAGTTATATTTTGTGCAATTGTATTCTCCATATTTTGTTTTAATTTCATGCATCTCCATTTCACTCATTTTTCTTATTTCTTCTTCTTTCCCTTGCCAATTAGTCACTCTCTTCCTCTCATCCTCCAATTCCTTCAAATCTTGGATTGTCTTTGCAATAGTCACCTCTTTTTTCTTCTCATTCTCAATTCATTTTTCAAATCAATGATTATCTTTGCAATAAACTCTTCATTTTTCTTTGCATTCACCAATTCCTTCTTTAAATCATAGATTTTGTTTCCAGTAGACTCCTCTTTCTTTGCATTATCCAAATCCTTCTTCAAGTCACAAATTTTCTTTGAAGTAATCTCCTCTTTTTTCTTTTTATTGTCCAATTCCTTCTTCAAATTCTAGATTTTGTTTGCAACATACCCTTCTTGTTTCTTCTCATTCTACAATTCATTCTTCAAATTATGGATTGTCCTTGCAATAGACTCCTCTTTTTTCTTTTTATTATCCAATTCCTTCTTCAAATTACTGATTGTATTTTCAAAAGAGGAGTACTTTTTCCTTTCATTCTCCAATTTAATCTTCAAATTATTATTTTCCTTGACAACAAAGTCTGTGCCATTTTTCAATTTATTGTTTACTTGTCCACTATTCTCTATAAACTTGAACAACTATGCACTAGAGGTTTTTTCATCCTCAAATATTTGTTTTGCTATCATCCAATTCTTTAGTTAGTTTTTTCAGTTGTTCATTCATCTTTTCTTGCTACATGATTGCCTATGTAGAAGAATAATTATGTATCTCATTTTGCAATTCTTTGAACTTATTGTCTACTACTTTCTCCTTGGCCTTCACATTTTCTAGTTTTACCTGTAAATTTTTTATTTGCTTTGCAAGCCTTTTGTTCTCCCTCTCCACTTTTAGAAGTGTGGAGTAGATCATTTTTTTTATATATTGATTTTGTCAATATTTTTCACCTCAATAAATCCATTTGGAGATTGCTAACTTGTACATCATTAGGATTTATTGGACTTGGTGGATTTTTATCTCTAGCTACCTGAGCATAACAACCATGAAGTTCAACATTTTCATGTTTGGGTCAAATGTTGGAAATATATTGTTAGTATTAGATGCCTAATGTTCAACAACCATATCAATTTTCAACATCTTCATAATTTCCCCTTTTTTTCATCTAATCAAATTTTCTTGTAAAGTCATTTAAACAAAAATTTGGGTCTGCTAACACAATTGAGTGTTTGAAAGGTGAATTATCACTTGTATTTATGTATGCTCATTCAAATCTAGTTATTACACCTACAATTGTATTTTGAGGATTACCAATAACATAAAGATGACCCGTTCCAAATCTTGGTGTTTTAGGACCATCTTGAGGGTTTTGTCAAGGAGCTACTGGTGCATACATTGTTGTAGACATTGTTTTCATTGTAACTATCATAACTTTTTTGTTTTTTACATTGGTTCACATGTGCTACTACCACTGCTAGTGGGATCAACTTCAACTAGATTTGAAGATTTAACAAATATTGTATTGGGATGACCTTCATATATATAACATATTTTTCCCTTGCTAGATTAATCATCTTCAATCTCATTAGAGAGTGTAATGATTGGTTTACTTCCACTTTGTGGTGGATCTCGTACTGCAATTGGACTCCAATTCCCTTCACCACTTGGACCAAGGGGCTCTATACCCACATAACCCATGTTTTGAATCATAGTTTCTCCTTTAGTATATGTTTGTTTAATAGTATCACTCATTTTAAGTTTAACAATATTTCTTCCAATCTCAGTCAACCTAGGATCTTGAGTATCTTTGTCAGAGTCAGAGTCTTTCTATCTTTGACTATCACTGACACTGTCACTACCTAATTGATATACTACAGATGGATGCTCTTTATTCCAATAATCACTAAAATGTTCATCCTCCTCAATTTACCCAAAAGGTGCTAAGGTCTTTGGCTCACCCAAATTTTTCCCCATTTCATAGAAATCAATCATTTTGGTTTGACACCAATATTTAGCTTTTCATGCCTTTTTAATTGCTTTTGGCATAGATTTCTTAGAAGGTTCAATGAATTTCTTGTAGAAATTTAATTATGTCATAGGATTCGATTTGTGTGACTCTGATATGTGAAATATAATAATTTGGGATGAAAATTCTTGCATTGAAATATTATTCTCTACTACATGTTTATTCATCTCTTTATTAACCTCATCCCATGAATCCATGTTTTTAAACTTTTCTACCACTAATATCTCTTGATGCTGATATTTTCTTGTAGAGTTCACATTAGCAATGTCTTTCTTTTATTATGTTGAGTGAATCATAATTCCAATGACTAACAAGATCAAAGCTAACAAATTCACCAATTCATTTGCTACATTGAAAGCCTTTATCTCAAATGTGAGCCCTCCAATTGCAAAAGGAAAGGAAGGAAATATCATCTTCTTTTGTTGTCCACTAAATAGTTCATTTGTGCTCTCCATCTGGCATACATATTCCAATGCAAAAACCCTCTTTGTCACATGCATTGGAAGTTTACCCGATTCAACTACAAAACCATAAAACTTAAACATAGTATAGCCTTCCATGAAGAACCTGTCAACCAATTGAATTTGATTTCCCAATTGAATGTAATATTTACAAGACATAGGAAATCTTGGCATCAAACTGCCTATAATTATATGGTAAATAGGTTCCAAAAAGAAGTCTACAAAATAGTTGTAGTTATTAGTGCTACCACTCACGCTCATCTTATGTGTCCACTCATATATTGGACTTGGAGTCTCTGATTTCTTATGGGTTTTCTCATCAAAATTATAGACCTCAATATAAAGCTTATTATTCTCAATCTCAAATATTGAGCAATGCTTTTCTAAAAGAAGGTAGCACAAGTAACTTGTGAACCTAAATTTTTTTTGTGTACCTTGTTTAATCAATAGTAATTGTCCTTACATAGATTCAATAATGTGCTGAACAAAATTATATCTTACTTCTACCTTGTCAATTGAGTCACTTCAACAATGGATATTATAAATCATTTCAAGAACATTGGCACCCACTTCCTTGACTGCCTAGTCTTAGACAAGATGTTAATAATGAAATAGTATTATGAACCCATGGCACAAAAATATCAAATTTATAAGGATGCTTATGAAATTATCTCTAGTATAACAATAACACTAGTATTATTAGTAGATGACTATGAGCTTATTAAACCCATAATATAGGAATCTTGAAAACCTATTTCTAGATTGTCATAAGCATGTGCTAGTTTATCCAACTTAGTGCGCTTGTTAAAGCTATCTTCTTTAAACCCTAGGTCTAACAGAGTGTGAAATTCACTCTTTGTTATGGATAAAATTTCCTCCTGTGTATTTTGGTTTACAATTTCCTTTCTATGTTCATCATAATTTTGAGCACATAGCATTACAATTTTTGGACAAGGGAATACTTTGGGTACTACCAAGTTTTCTAATTCACTAACTAACACAACTAGTTTATTTGTATGTGCACTAATACTTTTCTTAAATCTAAGATGTTTTCTCCCCTTATGTGGATCTTTCCACTTATTAAATAATGAATGTCTAATTCCCATGATTCCCATAGCTCCATGGGTAATAGGATTAAAAAAATCATGATATTCATTGCTAAAACTTGGGGTTTAGCATAGTGCCCCTGAGTTCTATTATGTCTTTCTTTTGGCCTACCCTCATACTAGAGGCTTTTTACTTTATTTTTTCCTTGTGTGCTACTGGTATTACACAAACTTCAACCCCTAATTTACAAATTATAGGCCTTAGACTTCTACTGCTACAAGTGCACTCCAATTTTCTTTTGAAATTTTTAAATACCCAGAATCAAGATTCAGTTATTCAAATTTGAATGTGAGGTGCATGGGCATTGGACTAGTGCTAGTAGATACTTAGGTAGCAAGTACTCTCTTGTGATCCTCAAGTTTTAGTCTTTAAAACAAAAATTAGAATTCAGTCACAGTTTTTAAAAAGTTAAAAATCCTACAATCTCCAACTCTCAAAAACTTCATAGTCTATAAAAATTAAAAGTTAAAATGTTAGTAATTAATAATTATTAATGGTTTAAAGTGTGGTAGTTTGTACAATGTACATGTGAGTTAAAACTACTGCATTTCTAACATTACTAATGGTAACAATAATGTACATAATTATTAATTACATACTACATTGGTACAACTACAATTCTTTAAACAATTAAATAATAAAAAGTGAACTTAAAAATCAACGGTCTAATATGATTTTTAGATCGACTTTGGGAATGTTATCGATGTTGGCTAGAGTCATCTAGAATCATGAAAGGTATCACATGATACATGTAATTATTCTAAATGACTCTAACCAACAATGATAACATTCCTCATATCAGACCCAAAAGTCATCAAATTGTCAATCTTTCTTTCAATGTATGATGTATAATAACAAAGACTAAGAGTACACTTACAATTGTTAAATGCATCACTTGTCACTAAATTTGGGACACAATGACACAAGTCCTAATTTGGGGAAGAAATAAACTTAATGCAATCCTAAGACATAACACATGTCACAATTCTAAATGACTCTAGCCAAGAATGATAACATTCCCCAAATCTGACCTGAAAATCATATCGGGTCATCGATCTTTCTTTCAATATACAATGCAGAATAAAAAAGACTAAGAGTATACCTACAACTATCAATTTCATCACTTGTCACTGAATTTGGGACATGATGACATGTGTCCTAATTTGGGGAAGAAATAAAATTTATGTTATAAATTTTAAAATTAATTATTATGCCCGAAACAGAGCCAAATCAATTCCTTTCATGATAAGTTACTAATATAGTTAACATACAATTTGCAATGTTTAAGTGACACTTAATCAAGAAATTGTCAATGAGAGGACATGTGTCAAGATTCTAGATGAATCTAGGCACAAGGGAAAGCATTTCCCAAATCAACTTGAATTCATCTCGGGTCATTGATCTTTCTTTTAATCAACAATCAGATGTAAGAAAGATTACATGCAATTATCGCATTGACTCTTGAGTGAATTTGGGACACATGTCTTACTTTTGGGAAGAACTAGAATTTAAGTTACAACTTTTAAAATCAAGCCTAAAATAGAGTTGTGGTCATTTATCTATCTTTTATTCAATTTACCAAATCAATTCCTTAAACCTTTCGCATAACAAATATTAAATTGTCAAATTGTTGCATAATGCATTAAGTTTTTTCTCAAATTTACTATATTAACTAGTACTTAAATGCACACATTTAGTTAAAATATACTACATACAAATTATTTCTTGATAAATGATGATGTTATTGCCCAAATGAAAATTAAGTTATATTAATATACTAAATTTCACTACTTTAAAACTTTTGTTTAAATGTCATATCTAAACCTTTTTTTAAGTAAGATTTTCATTTGAGGGTATAATAGAGTTTAAACTTTGAACAATTTCAATTTGGATTAGGATAAAATTAAACATGAAAAATAAATGAAAATTTGAAAATTGAAAATTATAATTGCTTGATACATATAATATTTATACAATTATAATCAATATTTTTTTGATAATGGTAATGCAATTTAATAATCATATCATTTTTAGTTAATTAAAAATATTATTCAAAATATGATTACAAAATTATGATGATATTTAAATAAATTTAGATTTGAAAATAAGAAGTAATAAATTTCAATTAATATTCAATATTTTATATAAACATTTTTATATAAGTTATAATTTGAACTTTTTATTTTTAAATCAATATAATTTATCCAATTTAAATTACATGATGCATTATAACTTTATCTTTAAAAAAACTATTTATTTAGATATTTAATTTTTAAAACTAAATTATAATTTATTTAAATTATTATTACTATTAACTAGAATAATTAATAAGAATTAGTATATAATTAGAACTGGGTGGCACTACCTCGACCATGCATTCATCTACCATAACAGAGTCATAGAGTAACATTTTATAAGTGCATTTGAGAAAATCATGATTCATCATTCTATAACAATTATAGTTGAGCTTGAAACCAAATATTTACTTTTAAAAAAAAAAGTGAACAACAATTCACACATTTATAAGAATAATGAATTGAGAAGCCAAAAACTATTATTTTCATTAATTATATTCAATATTGTACATATTCATAATATAGGTGTTTAAAATATTTGATTAAATCAACCTGATTTTACTATTTCGTAATTTATATGCAAGGACAAGGCCCAATCTGAAGTAACTACTAATAGTTTTTATATAAAAAAATGATTTCTTAAAACATTTGTTTCCCTAAGGGCACAGTTTGATTAAATAGGGAACTGAGAAGCTAGAACATGCTTTAATAGAATAGGGAACAAGGAACAGGGAATATGATTTGAAGGCTTCAATCAAAAAGATCTTCAAGCCCCTCCATGAGGAATCTCTTGGAGATGATAATGTCATTGAACTTGTAGAGCCATGTGAAGTCAATGTTGTTGACATCATCCAACAACAACCACTTCCATAGAAAATCCCTCCTGGGTCATGCCCACTTTCGATGATGAGTCAATTGTCATTCATTCATGCCTAATAGGAAGGGTTACTTTTGTATAACACATTGGAATGCTTTAGAATAACTAAGAGGAGGGGTGAATCAATTATCCAAGGTCCAAATGTATAGATAAAAAATTTAGTACTTAACAAATACTGGTGTGTGCATTGATCATCCAATGTCTCAAACCATAGTATATTTTGTCTTAGGTAAAATAAACTTTGCAAAAATGTAAACATGAAATACCACAAAATCATTCACACAATTTGACACAAGGATTTTACTTGGAAACCCAATTTGGGAAAAACCACCAATAACATGCTACCAATTTTCACTCTTATGAAGTGAGCTCTATAAGGAGCCAAACTTGTTAAAGATTGCAATGCACACTGTTAAATGTGACCTTGATTAAAGGATTTCAATCATCCTGTTAGGAGTGAGCCTTATTAGAGGACTTAAGAACATTCTGTTAGAATGTCACCCTATTAAAGGATTTACTCATGACTATTAGGTCAACATTAATCCAAAGGATTTATGCAGATTGATACAATTGTTAGAAAGTAGCAGTAGGACTTGATTTGATAACAAAAAAACTCACTTGTAGATTATAGATCTCTTATTTAGTCCTCTTTTCTACTTGGCATTCAATATCCTTCATCTCTAATAGTTTGGTCACCCTTCAAGCCTTCTTGCTTAGTATTCCAATTGCAAATTCATCCCTTTGGCCACCAAATGAAGCAACATCTCAAGATTCCTTGTCTCTCTCTAGTTCACACTATGACACTTTGCTTCTAGTCCGTTATCTCCTTAAATAGAGAATTTAGATCTTTTGTTGCTTAACCACAATCATCCATCTTAGGGTTACGTCAAATTCATCAAATCTACACTCTTTTCCATTTGTTCTCTTCTAGAAACTTCTCTTAGAATACTCTTCAAATTCATCTTCAAATGATTTATCTTGAATTCTATGCCACCATCTCATCATACTTATCTTCCACATGCTTCACACAATTCAATAAATCAACTCTATTAGCTCAAATTTGTCAAATCTTTGATCAAACTCATTTTACTGGCACTCAACAATAACATGATGTTTGCTCAGCACTATTTCCTGATGCTCGGTCAACACTAGGTTTGTTGGCATACACTAAGTTTAACTATTGCTCGGCACACACTGAATTTCAAATTTCAATTGGCTTCAACTACATTTCTGCTCGGCTTGCACTAACTTGCTCGAGTTCCACTATTTGCTCAGTCAAGCTTGGTAGACACGTTTATTTTCTTAGCCTTCTTCTTGTCTTATCTCAAGTATCCTTTCATTATAGCCTTAAGTAGATAAATAATACAATATATCATCAAGGTCTTACTTGGTCTTAGTAATTCTTTTATACACCATATAACTCAACCTTTCTCTAGGTACTATTGTTATCCTTTCTTTTCAAATCATCTTCATCAATCAATCAAATGATAGCATTCAAAACAAAATTAGAAATTGTCTCACCAGCAAGTAGTTGGTTTGACATTAGTGAAAAAATAAAGATTATTCTATGATAGGTTTCATCAATCTTCCTCATTTCTATACTTCAACAATATTCTTCAACAATCTCCCTCTTTGGAATTAATGGAAAACCAATACCAACAACAATACCAAAAAGAAACTTAATACCTTGTATTGTAATATCTCCCTCTATCAATATGTGTCCTTCTTTTGTATATAGGCTACAATCTCTCTTCTTCTTCAGATATTTAGCGTAAGTCTTCTTCTTCCTCTCTCTAATCTCTCTATGTATATTCTCCTTCAATACATTCTTAGTAAATTCTCCCTCTTTCACAATAATGCCAAAGAATTGTTATCTTGTCATGCAGATATCAACAATTTAGGTTCTCCCTCTATCACCTTGCATGTGACTATAAATCTTATGTTTCAACTTCTCCCTTACTTCAGGCAGTTCCTAGAGTAAGATCCACTGCATCAAGTTGTAAAACATGTCACTCAACTCAGTTGATGTAGGGCACTACTCTTTCTTCTTAAGTAGTTTTGGATAAGGGTATCACCCATATTTTACCTCTAAGATATTCATGTGCATCCTTAGGTAAAGCCTTTGTGAATATATCAGCTATTTGTTCCTTTGTATTCACATATTCTAGTCTCACTTCTTTATCTTGAACCAACTCTATCAAGTAATGATACTTGACTGCAATGTGCTTTGTCTTTGTATACATCACATGATTTTTAGATATGTTTATAGCACTTGTATTGTCACAGTAAATGACCACAGATTTAGTGATTTCTTCCTTCATTCCTTTGAGTAATTGTTTGATCCACACTACATTTGTGCAATACATTGCAGCAACCACATATTCAGCTTCAACAGTAGATTGTGAAATACAATTACGTTTCTTGCTAGTCCAGGTAACCAATCTTTTTCCTAAGAAAAATGCTCCTCCATTTGTACTTTTTTTTTCATCAATGTTTCCATCCCAATCAACATTTGTATAGACTCTCAATTCAAACTTGTCATTTTTCTTTTAGTATAGACCATAGTTTTTTCTACCTTTCAAGTATCTCATAATCCTTATAATAGCCATTAAGTGATTCTCCTAGGATTTGCAAAAGATCTTGCAACAATCCCAATAGCTAGTGCAATATCAGGTCTACTATGAACTACATATTGCAATTTTCCAATCATAGACCTATACAATGTTTGATTTACTTCAACATAATCATCAGTTTTGGATAGTTTATGTCCTATCAACATAGGAGTACTAACCAATCTTATATCATGCATACCAAAGGTTTTCAAGATTTCTTTTACATGCTTGAATTGAGTGATGTAAATACCATATTTCATTTGCTAAACTTGTAATCCAACAAAGAACTTTATTTCTCCAAACATTGACATCTCAATTTTTTTCTTCATTTCATTTGCAAATGTCTTATGCAATGCATTTTGTCCTCCAAATATGATATCGTCAACAAATATTTCAGCTAGTAAAATTCATTTACCTCCTTTTGTCTTCAAGTATAGATTGATGTTGTCATCAGTCTTCTCAAAATCAATCTTCCCAAGATAGTTATGTAATCTTTCATACCATTCTCTGGGAGCTTGCTTTAAACCATATAAAGCTTTGTGCAATCTAGACACCATATTTTTATTGTTTGGATCAAAAAATCCTTCAGGTTGTTCAATGTAAACCTCCTCTTCTAGTATATCATTTAGAAATGTTGACTTAACATCCATTTGATAAACTTTGAATCCTTTATAGACATAATAAGAAAGCAAAGTTCTTACTCCTTCCAATCTTGCAATTGGGGAAAATGTCTCTCTATAGTAAATTCCCTCTCCTTGTACATATCCTTTGCAAACTAACCTTGCCTTATTCCTTGTTACTTCACCATTCTCATCCAAATTTTTTATGTACACCTACTTGGTTCTAATAACATTCTTGTTCTCTGGTCTAGGTACTAATGTCCATGTTTTGTTCTTCTCAATCTGATCAATTTCTTCTTTCATGGTTTGAATCTAGTCTTCATTCTCTAATGCATACTTCACTAATTTAGGTTCATGTATGTTTAACAAACATGTCTAATTCCTCAATCTATTCCTTGTCATTGGTCCAACCTCTTTTTCTCCAATGATTTTTTTAGCAAGATGATGTCTTTTGACATATTTTGATAATATTGGCTATGTTCTTCTTTCAATAATAGGTCATTCATGAAGTTTAATCTCAAGTTCACTATGTACTTCTCTGTCAGGTAACTCAACATTCCTCTCTTGTAAATTGATCTCAACATCATAATGTACCTCAACTTCTAATTATAACTTAGCTCTTGAATTCAACTCGACATCCATTGTATGTGACTCAACAAACATTGATTCTTGTTGATTAGCAACCATAGTATCATCAACATTAGCAAGCATACTTTCATAGTAGTACATAAAGGTTTTGTAATTCTTAGGTTCCTTCTTTTGTTCATCTTCATGTATTTTTATATATTTGTCAAATTTTACATTTTCACTTTCCACAATTTTTTTAGTGTTAGTATTTAAACATTTATAAGCTTCACTTCTTGTGGAATAACCTAGGAATATACCGTCTTCACTTTTAGCATCAAGTTTACCATTTTTGGTGTCCTTAAGAATGTAACACTTGCTTCTAAATACCTTAAAATATTTTAAATTGGGTGAGTATCCATACCATAATTCATAAGGTGTAAAATTTGTACCTTTCTTGACTTGTACTCAGTTCAAGGTATAGACAGTTGTACTAGCAGCTTCTATCTAGTATTTTAAAGCAACATTCTTCTCCATCATCAGTGTTTTAGCACAATCCATCACAAATTTTTTCCTCCTTTCAACTATCCCATTTTTTGGAGGGGTCCTAGGTGCAAAAGTTTGTCTCTTGATTCCTCTATCATTGCAGAAGTTATTGAATTCATTTGATGTAAACTCTCCACCTCTATCAAATCTTAGACATTTCAATCTTTTACCAGTTTCCTTTTCAACCTTTTCCAGATACCACTTAAACATTTGAAAAGCATCATATTTTTCTCTCAAAAACATAATTGTCATCATTCTTGAGTAATCATCAACAAATAAAATAAAATACTTTCCACTTTTGTAGCTTTGCACATCAATTGGTCCACATAGATCAGCATGAACCAATTCCAAAATTTATTTTGAAGTATGAGTCTTACTCTTAAAACTAGACTTTGCCATCTTTCCTAACTAACATTGTTTACAAATCACATTATCAGGTTTGTTCAGTTTTGAAAAACCTCTGACTCTTTTCATCTTACTGATACTAACCAAGTTGTCAAAATTTACATGACATAATCTTTTGTGCCATAGCCGCACATCATTAAATTGTAAAACAAGACTGAATAGAGTAAAAATAGATCTATAACAATGTGTAGCATATTCACCACTATTTATTTATTTGTTTAGTAATTTTTTGATATGAAATAAGTAAATAGAAGGTACTTGAAATTTGACAGGATAAGATACATACCTTAAAATGGAACCAATATGAAAAAACCTATTTTTTGATGCATGTGCATAGTTTTGGAAATTTTGCAACTCGTTTTGGATTGGGAATGTCAAAACAAAGAAAACCTAGAAATATTTTGTTTGTTTGAAGGATGTCAAGCTTGACCTTGTTGGCGGGGTAAAATTGTACCCTGGGGTACAATTGTGCCTCGAAAATTCAACCTTGACCTTTTCTGCTTTAATGAAAATTTTGTTCATGGATCTCAAAAGTTTTCTGAAAAGGGTATTCAAATCTACACTCTAATCTTGAAAACAACACATGCATATATCTAAAAATATGGTTTTGGGGTAACTATATAGGATTTTGCCTTAATCAAACCCCCATTTTGGTGATTTCCACCTCCATGAATAGCCGGATATAATGGAATGTGTGTGTGTGTGTGTATTGAATGTGTAATGCCAAGATCTAATCTACTAGATTGAAACCCTAGTATGAATATATATGTATATGTATGAGAAAGCAATGCATAGACCTGAATAAGATAAGAAAGCATACCAAGCCTCCAAGGCTAAATTATTTCTACCAAAGTCATAATCTAGAATTGCTACCCCATGATTGTATTTTTGAATGCTTGAATATTGATAATGATAGATCAAGGAATATTGAATCTTTCATTCTCCAAAATAGATGTCCACAAAGGTATAAGAATGCTTGATATCCACAATGAAGGAATCAAGTGTAGAATGCATCCTAAATGCAAATATATCATGATAAATGTACTAAAATAGGGTGCTAAATCTACCAATATGGAAGTGATTCCATTTTAAGATGATACATTTAGCCCCCACTTTATCTTAGATATGACACTACATGAATATGCAAGCTAAAGTAAGAAAATATCATTAAATAAAAAGAATATAGCCAAGTCATCGATGTAGAGATCCCACAAAAAAATGTTGGAACTTGCAACACACAAGGTTAATGAAAATCCATAAACCACCTAAAGCTTACTAATTGATAGTTGAGAAGTGCATAAAGCCCCTTATGCCCCCCTATTTCAGCTTTCTACTTCCGAAGGGTGAAACAAGGTGATAAGGATAACTCTAAGCACTGAATATACAGTTTGTTGAAAAGATCTTTATTAAACCAACTAGAAGAACCCAAAATATTCCTAAATTGATTCAAGGAGTTAGGTATCTGAATCGCATTTCCAATGCCACTAAAGGCGCTGAAAATAGAGCTACCAGGCTCAAGTTATGATGAAAAGAGTGAATGTCTATCTAAATGCATGAGACAATAAGAATCTAAGTTTACCATGAGTAAACCCTAAAAGAACCCTATTTTTTACTATAAATAATGAAAAGAAAACCATAATTACTCATTCTTACCCTTTTATAGATTTGAAACAAGGAAGCAAGATGATAAGGAGAGAAGACCTTCGAGCGGCACACATGGAGCCATTGTGACAGTGCCTAGCTATTAGACAACCACTTCTTGAGGTAAGTTTGTTGTTGTTTTGATTCTGTACTTTCCAAATATGTGATTTCTATAGGCAAGGTTGACCTTGACCCTTAAAAGTCAACCTTGTCCTAGAAATGTCAACATAGCCTATTAGATTTACACTCATTCTAGAATGAGGTCATCCTTGACCCAACAAGGTCGACCTTAACCTAGAAAGGTTGACCTTGACCCAATAAGGTCAACCTTGACCTAGTAAGGTTGACCTTGACCTAGTCAAGTTTAGTTTATAGCTTTGATAACATAGAATACTAATATAATATTCATCCTTTCTTAGAGGACATGGGTCATCTCCAAGGGCATCCCTTTGGAGAGTTCCTTATTACCATCAAAGAGAGATTATCTGAGCTTGATGGGGAGGATATACAGCTGCTTAGAGATGTAGGGCTATACTTGGTAGTAGTCCTACCATAGATTAGACTACATGGAGCCATACTATCAGCTCTTATAGAGAGGTGGGATGAGGGTACATGCTCATTTCATCTTCCCTCAAGAGAGATCGTTGTTACATTAGAGGATGTTTACAAGATCCTACAGCTTCTAGTCTAAGGTGAGACCATCAGACATAAAACCCAATGGGTTGATGAGGAGATCCTTATAGATAAGGAGTACTACCTGGGACATGTTCCATAAATGTGGACCTTATCAAATCATGTCCTTCTATCATCCATACTAGCAGGCCCTACTCCTCTGATATAGAGAGTGATGCTTGGTATAGTTTCCTTGGTTGTGTTACCCAACTTGAAGGATACCATATTTTTGACATTGCTTACTCACATTATATAGAGGATGGGGACTAAGAGGACTATATTTTCATGAGGTCACAACATCCTAGCTTAGCTATACCATGAGTTGTGTCAATTAGTGGCATATTAGAGAGAGAGCTTGTCTATATGCACTCTTCTACAAATTTGGTTGTTTGAGAACTTTACATGTACACGTCCATAGGGTATCCCAATGATGGTAGATGTGAGCACAACTAGAGTTTTTGCTTATCCACTAAAGAATGCTTGGTAGTTTGGAGATATCTTGTTCTAGAGAGTATCTCTAGACTATATTCTTAGTGTAGATGTGATATGGAGGCCCTATTTTTGGATGACAGAGTGGCCTAATACATAATTCTAGATGAGATACTCATACTGGCAAAAGTTTCTAGAGAGTCATCTAAATCATATAGTGGTGTCATACTACTATGATAAGGTGATGAGACAATTCAAGCTAGTACAGGAAGTCCCTAGAGCAGTACCTCACTATGTACATCCAACAAGGTATTATCAAAGACTCAATTCCATATGCCAATCATCGGCAGTAGATATAGAGGATAGGGATGTTGATGATATAGAAGATATATAGGCACCCCCAAATATTACTGTTGGCCACAAAGCTCTCTCTTGCCAAAAAAATAAAATGTATTCAAATGCTACAGCCCATGCAATGGTCATTTCCCAACATTTAAATATTCAAATGCCAATGAAAATAGGAAATAAACCTTCAATATTCCTAAAATTATCTCTCCAACCTCGTAACTTGTCCCACTATCAGATCTTAGGTGATCTAGGACTCTCACTTTCCTACATTTTGAAGATGCAAATCCTTTATGCAATGCACGAAAGTGATGATGTAACATGCATCCAAGGTGGGACCTTGTTTCTTGTTTGTGGGGTGCCCTATTTCTAGCTAAGGTGGTAGATGTGCATTGCCATACAGATGGATTTTCATTAGCCATCGCTTTCTCACATTTCATTTCTTGTTAGAATATTGTCTGATGCAGGAAAGTGACTTTTTGCCATGTGGATTTATGGGTCTTTTTTCTTGTGTGTAGGCCATCTTTTGACTGGGTTGGCATGTTGGTGTTCGTTGGAATCTTGATTGGTCATTGCTTTCTTGCATTTTTCATTTTGTTAGACTTTCTGACAATGCGAGAAAGTGACTTTTTGATAAATGGACATGTGGGGTCATTTGTTCTAAAGGGTGCCAGGTCATGTTGAGGTGCATTTCATTCTAGTTGCTTCATGTTGATTTGCTAAAAAGGGGGACATTTTTTCATGTTGGATGCTAGGTAGTATGTGGGCCCAAAATATCAATGGGACAAGCATTGTAATAACGAAGATCTTCCACAATCGTCGATCTTTCATAGATCGACGATCAGTGCTTCCCCACATCATGGAATTGTGAGGACTTTAAACATTGTGGGCAAGTGACAAATGGCCACGTGTCCCCAGTGAGCCCTCATTCTTCAAATCGCAAAGGGTGAAATTTAAAGCTACAATAATACAACTATGTTTCATGCTACGATCTTAC
The DNA here is from genome assembly GCA_028749045.1 of Cupressus sempervirens. Lineage (NCBI taxonomy): Eukaryota > Viridiplantae > Streptophyta > Pinopsida > Cupressales > Cupressaceae > Cupressus > Cupressus sempervirens. The sequence continues at coordinate 748,859,968 of CM053789.1, read as the reverse complement.
AATCCAGTGTAAGATCGTGGAGTCAATTATCAAGGCTACCAATGTTACAATATACAATTATCATAACATCATAGAGGTGGATGGTCATGGTAGGTGATAAGGAAGGGTTGTGATCTTATGGTATATGGTTTTCGTAAAGTTGTAGGTGTAGCTATAGAGGTTTTTTGAGGGTATGAAGACAAAGGTTTGTCATATCATCGTGGAAATTGTAAGATTGTAAAGAAACTTTAAAGGGAGCCCGATGTTACGATAAATTGATGATTGTAAGATTGTAGATATTATTAAGAGTTTCCTTGACCATAAGGTACATTGACAATTGTAGGATTGTAAGACCTAGGTTGACCTGATAAGATGTTTCACTTATCTAAGCTAGAAAGAAAAGGGGTATTTGACCAATAAAATCATAAGAAAGGTATAGGGTGAGCATTGAATATAATTGACTTGCTGATACATTTGATTTGGCATGCTATTAGAAAAGATGAAATAACTCTTTAACTGCGAATCAAATTTCTTGATTGTTTGCAAATTGCTATCAGCATTTTCCATACCTAGTAAATACAAAAGAGGCATGTACTCATCACCTGGTTATCCATCTACCTAGCTATGCATTAAGGGTGTCATTTCATATCAAAGTTAGGGTTCTTTTAATTAGGGTTGATGACTATCATGACTCTAAAAGTGTATCAGACCCAATCTATCTCGTAGATTTCATCCAATTATCCTCTGATAGTCTTAAATGCATGATTGAAATTGTGAAGCAATCAGAAGTTATACTTGAACTATAAAAGTAGGTTTTGTTGTTTTCTTTGGGGTTCTCTCTTTTCCAATTTTTAGAGATTTTTTGTAATTTGGCTTATGCCCAATAGAGATTTTCTCTACTGTGTCCATTCTCTGTCAGCCAAGTGTGTGTATACCCCTATAGCCTCACTTGCTGAATATGTTTGACAATCAAAATATCATATAATTATGCTCATACTTGATGGCTGATTAGATTAAGTAAATCCATTATATTCCTTCTCTAATTGAGTTATCTTTGGCTTATAACAATATAGATATCAAAAAGGTGAAGATAATGGTATATTTTGAGAAATCTATTAAGTTTTAGTGCATTCATTGGAAAAGAAGTAGATCCACATACTATTTTGGTGCATCACCCCTTAGGTTAGAGTAGGTAGATTTTCTTTCTATGCATTCCTTCTCCCTTTTCCTCTCCAAGTTTAGTTAGGTGCACCTTGATAGAAAAGGAAGTTGGCCTTCTCCAGAGATTCAACCTCAGAGCTCAAGTCCCACACCTTGGAGATTGTTTCCATGTTTCATAAGGTTTTCCTTAGGTAAAAGCTTTGGATGAGGGTGCAAACTTTTTTTACAATAGTTACCTACTTAGGCATGAGCTAAGATTACATCATGTACTAGAGTCTATAGGAGTCCTATCTAATCTTCCCTAAGGATTATCATGTATGTGATATAGGTGCTTTAGAGAGGACACAGTAAGATGATGGTAGAATAGAGGACGATGAGGACATTAGAGATAAGAAGGAGCACATCTCTAAGGGAAAGCCCATGGAGGAGGAGAGAGTAGAGGAGAGAGTAGAGGGGATGTCCCTAGCTAATGATATTGTTGCAGATGTACACATTTATCACATATCACCACTGAGATCCTAACAGCCCCCACATGCCCACACAGAGACACCACCGGTGAGGCCTAGATATAAAAAGCATCAAGAGAATAGTCACTCCATGCCCCCACCATCTAGACCTTTCAGTGAAATCCAAGAGGGAGACCTAGGTATTAAATATAAAATATTATTAAATATGTAATTTGATTTGGAAAAGTATGAAATTGATAAATGTAACCTTTATTCTATGGCTAGTGTAGTGGAGTGGAGGAGTTTTGTATCTGGAGTTCTAAAGGATACATGGATATCCTACCAACTACTAGTGAGCGAGTGAGAGTCCTCTCTTGGCTACAAAGATCCAGGAAGGTATGTTGATATCTTTGCAATTGTCTAGTGAGAGTTAAGGATATGTAGGGAAGGGGAGGAGAAATTGATAGCTGAGCTACAAAGTACCCAGGAGTCCTCACATGGTATGAGCATATTCGGGAGTCACACATGGACTCACAGATCTAATACTTCGTATTATAGGCTAGAGAGATCTGGCAACCATCAGCCATTAGAGCATAGTAATAGGTGTAGTGATAGATAGGGCTATTGGTCACATATGTATTAGAACTTAAATCACTTTGTGATGAATGAAAAACTTTGTTTACTATTTATTTCTATGTTTGATATAAAAATTGTTGGAATTCTTTAAAATAACTAAGAGGGGGGGTGAATCAGTTATTCAAGGTCTAGATGCACAAATAAAACTCTTCTCAGAGTAGTGAACCCATAAAACATTCATATTCATGTATACATCCATATGAATATGTAATTACTCAAAACTTGTAGGTTACTATCAAATCAAATTGTAGAAATGTAAAGTATGAAACATAACAGATTCATCAACACACTTGAAACAATGATTTAATGTGGAAACCCAAGTTGGGAAAAACCACCAGTAACATGCAACTCCTTTTTCAATCTTCTAAAGTGATGTCCTATGAAAGGCCAACCCTATTAAATGTTACAATACACACTGTTAAATGTGACCCAGTTAAGGGATTTCAATCGCCCTATTAAAAGTGAGCCTTGTTAGAGGAATTTAGGCCATTCACTTGGAATGACACCCTATTAAAGGATTTACTAATGATTTTTAGGTCAACCTTAATCCAAAGGATTTACCCTAGACTACTACAATTGTTAGAGAGTAACAGTAGAGCTTTGATCTGATACAACTTACACCTTTTCTTGTAGATTACAAATCTCTGATTAGTCCTCAATTTGCTTGGCCTTAGTACTAATAGCTTGTTCACCCTTCAAGCATATAATCTTCTTAAGCCTTCTTGCTCAGTATACCAATGCAGTTCCCTTTTAGTTCACTTGATGAAGCAAAACCTTTTCTCCCTTAGGTTCTTGCATCCAACTCTTTGCTCTATGACCTCTTACACTTTACTTCATAACTAGACATTCCTATAAATAGGAAATTAATATACTTTTACATTTTCCATCATCCATTTTAGGGTTTAGATGGATTAGGTAGGATATAATGTAACTACCCCATATCTTGTATCTTTTTCTTCTAGAAACTTCTCCTAGAATCCATTTGAATTCACCTAGAAATGGTTTATATCAATTTTTGTGCCACCAGCTCATCATCCATATCTTCCTCATGGTTCACAAGTTTCAAGAAAAAAAAATTGTTGGCTTAGATTTGATGAATCTTTGATCTTTATCATAATGCAATAGCTTGGCATTATCAACCTTCTAATGCTTAGCACATATTGTGTTTCTCAATATCAACTATGAGATCACTCAGCATCAACTAAAATTTTACTGATGCTTGACACATATTGTGTTGCTCGGCATCAACTATTTTACTTGGCATACACTAGAATTTTCTTTTACTTGGCTCCAACTAATTTTTTGCTCAACTTGTACTAACTTTTCTTAGGACCTGCTATTCACTCGGTCAAGCTTGGCAGATAGACTTTGTGTAACTTGTTCTTCTAAAATTTCTAAGTGTAGCCAACCTTTGTAACCTTAAGTAGATTAGCAATACATCATGTTATCACTATCTTAACTAATCCTTGTACTTCATTTCATAATCATAACACAACCTTTCCTCTAGGTGCTATTGTTACATCTTATTGATCAAATCCTCTCCATCAATCAACCAAGTGATAGTACTTGAATCTTATAAGTAGTTGTCTTACCGGAAAATAATAGGTTTGACATTAGTGACAAAACAATGATTGAAACACATAATCTTCTTCAACAATCTCTCTCTTTCAATAATTTCGTTTAGCAATGATCTTTTCAATCAAATTTCAACAATCTCCCTCTTTGGTACTGATGGCAAACCAAATTGATCAACCATGTCACCTAAATGGTAAACACTTTGTTCAACCAAACTAACTAGATTAAAACAGTAAGACAATACCAAAAAGAAAACTTGTTAGCAAAATTTCTTCTCCCTCTATCAGTAACTTCCATCTTTTGATTAGGTTACAAAACATCTTCTTATGACTCCCTCTGAGTTTCTTTCTTGTTACTCCCTCTTACTAGGTAGATTAAGATTTCTCCCTCTTTCCTTTATACTAGATTGATCAGCATGATCTTCTTGGCTCTCTAATCAATGTCTCCCTCTATGTTCTAACTCGATTCTTGATGTCTTTCTTTAATATACTTTCTGGCTTATTTTCTTTGGAATCTACCTCTGATGATGATCAATCTAATGTGTTTTTTTTCTCATGCTCATTTCTCCATCTTAGCTTTTGATCAGTTTCTTCTATTTCTCCCTCTTTGACAACAATGCCAAATATTTATCATCTTTTCATCTTAAACATGCAAATATAGGCTTTTCCAATTCCTTTGGTCTTCTCCCTTTGTCACCTTTCTTGTGACTATTTTGAAATTTTAGTTCTTTTGATTACTTTAGGAAATTCCTAAAGTAAAACCTTTTTCATCAATTTGTAACAGTTGGTAGTCAGCTTGTTTGATGTAGGGTTGTCCTCTTTTTTCTTAGATAGCCTTTGATAGGGGTATCAACCCTAATTTACCTCTTAAATACTCATAAGAATCCTTAGGTAATGCTTTTGTGAAGATATCAACAATTTGCTCCTTTGTGTTAACATATTCCATCTTCACCTCTTTGTCTTGAACTATTTCTCTTACATAATGATACTTGATTGCAATGTTCTTTGTATTTGTGTGCATCACTAGATTCTTTGATATATTGATTTCATTTGTATTATCACAATAAAGTATCATTGGTTTTGTGATTTCTTCCTTCATCCCTTTGAGTAGTTGTTTGATCCATACAATGTTTGTGCAATTTATAGCAATAGTAACATTTTCAGCTTCAGTAGTAGATTGTGAGATACAACATTATTTCTTACTAGTCCATGTAATTAGTCTTTTTCCTAAGAAGAATTCTCCTCCACTAGTGCTCTTTCTGTCATCAATGTTTCTAGCCTAGTCAGCATTAGTGTAAGCTCTTAAATCAAACCTTTCATTCTTCTTGTAGTATAGACCAAACTCTTCTGTTCCTTTCGAATATCTCATTATTATTTTTACTGCCATTAAGTGATTCTCCCTAGGATTTGCAGAGAATCTTTCAACTATCCTTATAGATAATGCAATATTAGGTCTGCTATGTACTACATACTATAATTTGTCAATCATGGATCTGTATAATGTTTGATTTACCTCAACTAAATCATCATTCTTTGATAGCTTGTGTCCTATCACCATAGGTGTACTTACTAGTTTGGAATCCTCTAGTCCAAATGTCTTCAATATCTCTTTGGCATACTTTGACTGAGTGGTGTATATACCATACTTCATCTGATATACTTGCAATCGTACAAAAAATTTGATCTCTTCAAACATGGACATTTCAAATTCTTGCTTCATTTGATTTGCAAAGTCCTTACATAAAGCATCTTGTCCTCCAAATATGATATCATCAACAAATATTTTAGATAAAAAAATATCTTTTCCTTTCTCTGTCTTCATGTACAGATTGTTGTTATCATTAGTCCTTTTAAATCCAATCTTCACAAGATCAGTATGAAGTCTTTCATACCAAGCTCTTGATGCTTGCTTCAATCCATATAGGGCTTTGTGTAGTCTACATACCATATTCTTATTGTCTTTATCAAAAAATCCTTCTGGTTGTTCTATGTAAACTTCCTCTTCTAGTATGCCATTCAAAAATATAGATTTAAAATCCATCTAATAAACTCTGAATCCTTTGTATACAGCATAAGCAGGCAGATTTCTTACTCCTAATATGCAATAGGGTAAAATGTCTCTTCATAGTCAATTCCTTCGTTCTGTGCATATCCTTTGCAAACTAATCTTGCTTTGTTCCTTGTGACTTCACCATTCTCATCTAGCTTATTTCTAAATACCCACTTGGTACCAATCACATTCTTGTCTTCTGGTCTAGGAACTAGACTCCATGTATTGTTCTTCTCTATTTGTTCAATCTCTTCTTCCAAGGCCTTGTACTAGTCATCATCTTCTATTGCATCTTTTATTGATTTGGGCTCCTTCATGCTTAACAAACAATGATTCACTTCCCAATCTATTTCTTGTTATTTTCCTAGCATCTTTGTTTCCAATTATTTGATCAGCAGGATGATATCTTTTGACATGTTTAGACAATCTTGGCTCAAGTCTTGTTTCTTCATTTTATCCTTCTGTTTCATAATTTATATGTTCATTTCTTTCAGGTATTTTAGCATTTATTTCATGCATACTGGCCTCAAAATCAGAATGTGCATTTTCTTCATTTTGCAACTTGACATCTGAATATAGCTCAATTCCTGAATGTAACTCAGCATTCATAGGGTGTGACTCGATAGTCACTAAAACTTGTTGTTGATTTCCAACTTGATTTGTAACATCTTCTTCAGTAGGCATACCTTCATAAAAGTATACAAATGATTTGTATTCTTCTAGTTCTTTCATAGGTTCAGCCTCATGTACTTCTGTATATTCATCAAAAGTCACATTTGTACTTTCCACAATTTTGTTAGTGTCAATATTCAAACACTTACAAGCTTTGCTTCTTATGAAGTATCTAAGGAATATACCTTCTTCACTTTTTACATTGAGCATTCCATTCCAAACATCGTTAAGAATATAGCATTTACTTCCAAATACCTTAAAGTATTTTATATTAGGTGGATATCCATACCATAGTTCAAAAGGTGTTGAATGAGTACCTTTCATGACTTGCACATTGTTCAGGGTATATATAATTGTACTTACAACTTCTCTCTAGTATTTTAGAGCAACATTCTTTTCCATCATGAGTGTTTTGGCCTAGTCCATTATAGACCTATTTCTCCTTTCAACAATTCCATTTTGTGGAGGGGATATAGGTGTAGATGTATGTCTTTTGATTCCTCTAGATCATTACAAAACATCTCAAACTCATTTGATGTGAATTCTCCTCCTCTATTTGATCTCAAGAATTTCAGACTTTTACTTGTTTCCTTCTCAACTCTTATTAAGTAACACTTAAACATTTGAAAAGCATCATATTTTTGTTTCAAAAACATGACTATAATCATTCTAGAATAATCATCAAAAAATAACATTATGTGCTTATCTACTTTGTAGCTTTGCACATCAATTGGTCCACACAAGTCAGTATGAACAATCTCTAGTATTTCTTTAGAGGTATAAGTTTTTCTCTTAAAACTTGACTTTGTAATTTTACCTAGTTTACAATGGTTGCATACTACATTATTAAGTTTCTTCAACTTAGGCAAACCTCTAACTTTCTTCATGTTACTAATACTAACCAAGTTATCAAAATTAACATGACATAACATCTTGTGCCAAAGCCATACATCATCAGATTTTACAATAAGACGAGTAGCATCCTCTATATCAAGATAGAATAGATTACTTCTAGTTTGATCACCTTTTCCAATCAGCTTTCCATTAGTATCATATATCTTAGCAATCTTGTTTTCAAATTCAACCTTGTATCCCAAATTATTCAATTGTGACACACTCAGTAAGTTATAATTTAATCCTTTAACATAGTAAGCATTGTCACATGAAATCTTGTCTATGAGTTTGATAGAGTCTTTTAATTTTATCAAGCATGGTGCATCATTACCAAATCTTACACTATTTCCATCATAAATGGTCAAGGTAATGAACTTACTTTTGTCTCCAGTCATGTGATGTGAGCATCCACTGTCAATGATCGATCTATCATTTTTGTTTACACAAGTCACAAGTGCAAAGTGAAATTGCCTCATCTTCATCAAATTTGTCCTTCATTGCAACATATACCACTTCATGATCATGTTCATCAGCAATGTAGCATGATTTTTGACAGTTGTCTTACCAACAAATAGCAAGTTTGACATAAGTGAAAAAACAATAATTAAAACACATAATCTTCTTCAACAATCTCCCTCTTTCAATAATCTCTTTCAACAATGATCTTTTCAATCAGATTTCAGCAAAACTTAATAGAAAGAAAGGAGATGCATAAATATATTCAATATGTAATTTTTCTAAAACTACATAAACCATAAAACAATGTTTATAAGGAATATATAAATGTAGAAAGAAAGAATAAAATTAAGGATAATAACATTTAAGATACATAATATTAATAGGTTCCTTAAAAGAAACACCATCCATATCAGCAAGTTTATAAGCACCTGAACCAAAGTCTTCAATAATAACAAAAGGTCCAAGCCAATTAGGGCTAAACTTTCCTTTTCACTAGGTAAAGCATTCACATTTCATTGATTTTCATATAAAACTAAATCACCAATCAAAAAATTTCATTCAATTACCTTATGATTATATTGCTTTTGTATATATTTATGATAAGATTTTATATGTTCTAATGCATGTATTCATTGTTCATCTAAAATTTCTAGCTCTTGTAAATGTTGTTCTCAAAAGGCATTTTGTAAATTATCCCATGAAATGAAACACACAAAGAAGGTATTCTAATTTCAAAGGCATAATATCAACAATACCATAAACAAGATTGTAAGGAGAAGTACCCGTGGTAGTACGAAAACTTGTCCTATAAGCCCATAAAGCATATGTCAATTGAGTATGCCAATCTTTCGCATGCTTGTTGACTATTTTTTGTAAAATCTATTCAATAATTTTATTTGATGGTTCAGCTTGACCATTATATTGAGGATAATAAGGAGTTGAAAATTTATGTTGAATTCAATACTTCTCCAAGAATTTCATGACTTCTTTGTTTTTGAAAGAAATACTGCTATCCAAAACTATTGTTGAAGGTATACCAAATCTTGTTATGATGTTATTAAGGATGAAATCATAAGTAACATCCGCAATTGTTGAACAAAGAGGAATAACTTCAACCCACTTTTTGAAATAATCCATAGCAGTTAGAATGTAAGTATGTCCTTGAGAAGAAGGTGGTAATATTTTTCCAATAAGATCAAAACTCCAAATACTAAAAGGCCATGGAGAAACTTGATTGTGAAGCTCACGAGCAAGAGCATGAATCAAATTACTATGTTGTTGACATTGAGGACATTTCTTAACAAACATAAAATAATCTTGTTCCATCGTTTTCCAATAATATCTCATTCTAAGTAATTTATTAACTAGAGATTTTCCACCAAAATGCCCTCCACAAGAACCAGAATGAGCTTCTCCCAAAGCTACTAAAATTTTAGTTATGTTTAGACATCTTAATAACAATCCTTCGTAAGAGCATTTATAAAGTGTATCTCCTAAAATGGAGTAACGTGTTGCAAGTTTCCTAATACGATTATGCATGTTTCTCGTTGTTGATTTAGGAAAAGTACCATCTTTCAAAAAATGAAAAATGTGAGAATATTATTGCTTCTCATCTACAATGGCAAGGTGATTTTTCTTTCATGAATCATCATTCAAAGGAACACTACTATGTTAGTCATAATGTCATGGCTCACAACACCAAAAGTAAGAGAAGAGCTAATGAGGATGTCATTCCTCCACCAAATCAAGCTTCAACTTTAGATACACTCCTCATGTGCTAGTAATAATTACACAATCTGGTGTTATCCTTAGCAGAGACAAGATATGAGCAAGCAGAAGTCTATTGAATCTTAGACTTCTCAAATTTAGCCACCAATCCATACAGTTCCTAAATCCTCAATCAAAGCAACTGGTGCCCCCCCTTTCAGTGTGGTAGATCAAATGAAAAAGACTATTGTCAATATCTCTATATGGGATGTTGTTGCTACTATACCATCATAGAAGAAGCCACTGCTATAGGAGCTAGAGAGAATAGAAATGAAAGATCAACCACGAAGAGAGGAGAATGCAACAAGCTTGATGCAGCTAATGAAAGAAGAAGAAATGAGTAAGAAAATTAGGCCTCCTCCTTTCTATGTCTCTTTAATCATAGGAGATAAATTAGCCCATAATTGTATGATAGATTCAAGGGCTAGTAGCTCTATAATGCTTAAATGTGTAGCTGACCTCATAGGTATCAAATATGATCTAATGGTTAGAGATGTGCTCCAATTAGATGGAAGCTCTGTCAAGACCATAGGAGTCTTCAAAACTGTACAAATGGCATTGCATGCCTACCCTGGTTGTATAGTAATACAAGATATATCAATAGCTGAGATCATACCACAATTTTCCATCCATCTTTCTAGAAACCTTATTGTAGAAATAGGTGATTATATTTCATCTGATTGGTATTACATATTTTTTAGAACAAGATATGGAACAAAAGCTTCCATAAGAGCATAACATTTGGCCCTCAATCATATGGAAGCCTACACCCCTAGTCCCATAATTATAAATTGCACCATTTTTGAAGAAGAGGATGAAGACATAGCACATTAACCTACTACTTCTCTGGTAGTGGTGCTTGACTTTCTTTTGGATGAGTGGGTCACTGCTTATTAGTTTGATCCAGTACAAGAAGCTCTAGAGATAGGCCTTGGCACCGATTGCATATCAGAAAAGGATGCTCCCATTCCTAATCTCATAAAAGATAAAGAAGATATTGATGGATTGTGGAGCACGTTCTTTGATGGCTCAAGAAAGAAAAATGGCTCAAGGGTTGGTGTCATGCTCATTTTCCCTAAATTGGAGAAATACTATTTCTCTTATAAGCCCCAATTTAGCTGCACCAATAATATAGAAAAGTATGAAGCTCTAATCCAAAGTCTCCAACTTGCACAAAGGAGAGGAATCAAGTCCTTGAAGGTATTTGGGGACAATGAGTTGGTCGTTAATCAAGCAAGAAGCCAGAATATTACAAAGAACAACCTTCTCAAATCATACAAGTATAGAGTTTGGGATTTACTTGAGGACTTCCAAGCATTCAATATCCAGAGTATCCCTAGGAGAGAAAATAAACATGCTAAAAGACTTGCAACAATTTGTGCTTCTTATGATATACTAGAGCAGGTTGTTGATGAAAGGAAGCAACATATCAAAGTTTTTATAAGCCCTGTTGTTCCTAATAATTGCACAAATCAGCAAGTTTTTTACTCTTATGCGCAAATTGTCAATTTCTTGCAAAATGAAGTAGAGTTCTCTGCTAAAAATTAGTCAAAGCTCCAAATTCAGTGTGAAGACCAAATTTTGAACCTGAATTCCAACAAGTTACCTAAACGTCTAGTCACCTTGGAGGGCATTTTGAACTCTAATGATCAAACAAAGGCCAAGGGTTCAAATCTGACTGCAAGAAAAGATGATCATATGCTTGTCACTATTGCTGATGGAAGAAATCTCAACTTTGCAAAGGTATGCACTAATATTGAACAAGAGATCTTCATTAAATTATGTCAATAATTCAATGATGTTATTGCTTGGACATATGAAGAATTAAAGGGTTTCAACCCAAAATTATCTCATTGCACCATAGATTTAGATGATAATTCTAAGACTTATAGGCAGAAGTAGAGACCAGTTAACCCTAAGATTGAACCATTAATGAGAAAAGAATTATCAAGGCTCATAGAGGCCAACATTATTTTCCCTATCAAGCACTCCTCATGGGTGGCTAACCTTGTTCCTATTAGGAAGAACACTTGCAGATATTATGGTGGAGGGAACCAAGGAAAATGTATAGGGATCCTAATTGTAGATTAGGAATATGGTTGAAAATGATGTAATAAGACCCAAGATGTAAGGTCAATTGGACTCTAGGTACCATTATAAGCTAGAGTGCCAAATTGGACCAAGAGGTCAAAAATGAGAAAAATAGGTGATTTTCCAGGGAAAAAAGGATTTTTATGTTTCTTAGAAGGTTCTAAAGGTCCTTAGGATCATTGGGTTAAGTTTTATATGTCTAGGAGGTAAGATGTCAAAAATTGTAAAAAAATTGCAAAAGTTGTCAAGCAAAATTGCAAAAATGCTGACAACTTTGCAATTTTGTTAAAAAACCAAGTGAACATTGCAACCACCATTCGGAATATGGTTATAACCATTGGAATTGAAGCATATATGTATGATATGACTATACATTCCTGAGGGGGAGATGGTTGTATAGATTTGAGTTCTTTTGGAGCAATAAAAACCTAATTTTCTGTCATTTTTCCTATTTTTTGCTATTGTATGAACATGTACATATTGGAACATGTGAAAAGTTGATAGATTTAGATAGTTATTTGAAGTATATTTCAATTTAATTTGGTTTGAGGGTTTTATCTATTTATTTGTGTGAGATATTGCCATTTTACTGAGGGTTGCCTGGTTAAACCAGTAAATTGACTAAGTTGCACTTATGGCCCTCTAACTTGCAACCTAATGGTGGGATCTTGATGCCATTTGGAGGAAAGAAATTTAGGCATGTATTCTTACATATGGTAGAGTTTCAAAGGTAGAAAATTTGGTTTGCTATTTTTTCTTGCAAGCCCTAGGTTGAACATCCTCATGTATTTAGCCCAGTTTTGAAGAAGAATTGGTGTAAAACTCCCAAACTTGTTGTAATGACCCAGCTGACGGGTGGAATGGAGTGTTGGCATGGTGAGGAAGAGTCCCAAGGGGTTTTTTTTATTTTATGAACTTGACATTTTCTTTTGAAAGCTAGCCTAATTAAGCCTATTAGGTCTGTAAACCTAGTTGGTGTTTGGGTATGCCAGAGTAGGGTCAGCCCATGAGACTTAGGAATCTTCAAGAGCCTGGAAAAGGGTATCTTGAAAGGTGTTTTTTTTGCCACATTGTTTGGGTAGTTTGGGAGTTAACCTTGAAAAACTAAAAATAGAACTACTAGGATTTCTTGGCCTAGATTTGGGAAATAGGTCTTTTCATGATGTTGGAACCTTGAAAGTGGATGGATCCTAGTGGGTTAGGACTAAGCATGACAAAACAAGTTTTTGTTTGAACCCTTGAATTCATTTTGTCTAATTTTCCCTATTTGGCCTAGTTGAGGGCTAGCATCCCTAAAGTCTTATTTTGACCCAAGTTTTCTAAGAGCCCTAGGGAGAGGGTAAGACCTTGGAGAATTGGAGTCCACTTGAAGAGATAGAGGTCAGAATTGGGTAGAGGCTAGTAACCTTGCTTGGCATCTTGCAATGGGTTGGGTGCTACTAGGCACTGAAGAAGGTTTTGGTGGATTGAGGCTATGTACTATGCGTTAGATTAGACTATGTGTAGACTTCAAAGACCTTAATAGGTCTTCTCTTAAAGATCATCATCCCTTTCGATCCATGGAACAAGTCCTATCCAAGGTTAGTGGTTTAGAAAGATTTTCTTTCTTTCATGGTTTTTTAGGTTATAATCAGGTGTTAGTTCAAGAATCTGATAGATATATGATTGCTTTCTCTACTAAGTGGGGCACCTATGCCTATTGTAAGATGCCTTTTTGACTAACCAATGCAAGTGCCACATTTTAGAAGGCAATGGATATGGCCCTCAAGGGTGTATTGGAAAAATTTGTGATAGTGTATTTGGATTATATAACTATCTTTTCAAAGCATGCAACAGATCATTTTGATCATTTGAGATAGGTATTTGAAATATGCAAAGAGTACGGTGTGTCCCTAAACCCCAAGAAGTGTTTATTTTCTACTAACGAAGGAATGCTCTTCAGCCATATTGTGTTAAGAAATGGGTTTAAAATGGATCTAGAGAGGGTAGAATTAATTCTTGCTCTCCCACTTCCCACCCATAAGAAAGGATTGTAGAGTTTCCTTGCTAGGATCAACTTCGTAAGGAGGTTCATCCCTAATCTTGCTTCTATGGTAAAGCCTCTCATAGCTATGTTAAAGAAGAACTTGGTGTTCACTTGGACCAAAGAGGGAAATGCTAGTTTTGAAGAAATCAAGCAATCAATTGCATCATCCCCTACTCTTGTCAATCCCAAGTTTGACAGATATTTCATCCTCTACTCCCTTAGAGGAAAGACAAGAATTTCAATTGTTCTTACATAACTAAATGATGAAAATTTGGAATAGCCTATTGCTTTCTTCAATGAAGGGCTTAATGATTATGAGGAAAGAAATAGGTATGTAGAGAAATAGGTCCTTGCTATTATGATAGCTCTCAAGAAATTTAGACACCTCTTGTCTCACAAAAAAGTCCATCTTTAGTTCCACATGCAAGTGTAAATGATTTTCTCTTGAACAAGGATATCAATGATAAAAGAGCTCAATGGATTACCCTAGTCATGGAATATACATAAATATTAAGATCAATAAGTTGGTCAAAGGGAAGGGACTGTATGAGCAGATGGCTTCATCTTTTGAGACACATGAAGAAGCTTCCCTCTTAATCCAAAATGAGTGGTCAGTGGAGAATGAAGATCATATTGATTGGTTGTAGGACATGACTACCTTCTTGATAGAAGGAAGATTGCCTCCAAGGCCTAGATAGAGCTAAGAGGAGATAGTTTAGATTGCAAGCTATTCCCTATGTCTTGGTGGATGGAGTATTATTCAGAAAAGATTCTGATGGAGCCTTGCTCAGATGTATATAGATAGATCAGGTCAGTAGGTTGTTGAAGGAATTTCATGATGGCCCTATTGGTGGTCATTTCTTGGCTAGAGCCACTGTGATGAACAATGAGGGCCAGCTATTATTGGCCCACCCTATATAATGACTACCATAAGTGAGTAAGGAAGTGTGAGAAATGTGCTTTCTTCTTAGGAAAGAAAAGATTGGTTGCTTTTCCCCTCCATCCCATTCAAGTTGACCAACCTTTTGTACAATGGGGTTTGGATTTCATTGGTCCAATAAATCCATCCTCTAGTGCTAGTCATAAATGGATCTTGGCAACCATAGACTATTTCACAAGATGGATTGAGGTAGTAGCTTTGAAAGATACAACAGACACCTCAATAGTCAAATTCCTTGATGGAATTGTGATGAGATTTGGTGTTCCTCAACTATCATATTTGATAATGCCAAATCTTTTATTGGAGCTCACATATGTTCTTGGACTCTAGAATATGGGATATATTTGAGCACTTCCCCAAATTATTATCCCCAAGGCAATGGCTTGGCTGAATCCTCTAATAAGAATCTCATCAGGATCATGAGGAGGACAATTGAAGACAATTAGAGGAGTTGCAATGCCAATTTAAAGACAACCCCTTGGGCTGATAGAATTACACCCAAGAAAGCACTTGGGAATTCACCTTTTATGCTAGTTTATGGAAAGGAATCTAGGCTTCCTATTTCACTAGAATTCCCCTCCCTTGAGTTGGATTATCAATTAGAGATAGAGGAAAATGATCCCATAACAATTAGGTTAGCTCAGAACTTATTGAATTAGAAGAAAAAAGGAAGCATGCTATGCAGACTCTTGAGATACATTAGTAGTAGGTCAAAAGGAGCTTTGACAAGAAGGCAAGGCTAGAATTTTTAAAGAGGGAGACCTTTTTTCCAAGTTTGATGCTATCTAGAGTGGACCTTATGTGATCACTAGTTGCAAGCAAGGCAATGTCTTCCAGCTATCCAGGCCCAATGGTGATGTTCTACCCATTCCAATTAATGGATTTACCTCAAACCCTACTTCTATAGAGGATTAGGGTTTTTTTTAATATATTAGAGTAGTTTTTTAAGTTTTCAATAAGTGCATGAGCACATGTTGTTTCTTATGGAGATAGCTAGTTTTGAGTTTACAGTTTAAAGGAGGTAGAGTTATTTTATTTTGCAGGTGCAAAGGTCATAGTTCTTATGTATTTATGGTTTTTTATAGAATAGTTTCTAGTTTTTTGGGACTCTACTACCCAATGAATGCTTAAAGGCCATTGGTCATATACATAACAAGCTAGTATCCCCTCTGAGTCACCAAAATTGTTAGCCAGATTTTCCCTCCTGCTAAAATTTGAGTTTTTCCTGCCAAACATTTCCAACGGTCATATATTCAAATATTTAAATAATCAAATGTTATATAAGGATATATTCAAAACTTTGGCTTATCCTTTATTTCATAATTTCAAGCCTTTTATGCTTATTCTCTTGGAAATTCAAGTCATGACCATGTGATTATCTTCTTTGCCCAGTTGGCATAGTTTATGACTTAACCTTTTGGGGAGGTATGATTGTGCAACACGATCTTTTCAGTGGTTAGCACTGCTTCATGGCTTAAAAGGCCAGCATCTAGTTATGAGTGGCAATGTAGTGATCTCTCTTTATTGCTCGATCATAGGGTTATGATCTTGACCCAAGGTTTGAGTTGTGATGTTGTGACCCTTCTTCATTCACATGATCGCAAAGAATTTAGTGTAAACCATGGTTAGGATGGGGAAGCTACAAATCACCTTGTGCACATTGTCGCCAAGGTTAGTGATAAGTTAAAGAATTAAGCTGCGAAGCAATGATAACATTAAGTGAGGATGACCTGTGTGATGTGGTAGTTTCTGATTGGTCAAGGAGCTAACTATGCAGGAGGGGTCCTAGCTATATTTTTTATCATTGGATCTAAAGAAATCAATGCATATGGCTATGTTGTTATGGAAAATTGTATGCTCAATTTATATAACAAGATAACAACACAACACATGTCTTGGCAGGCCTGGGTGGAGAGAAGTAATGGTAGTTAAGTCCATTTTTGCATAGTCACAAGCATTTCATGTTAAGTCAAGTTCCATGCTGCGATGGTATGAATAGTATGTGGTGGTTAGGTTCACAGCTTCATTGGTTGCAACAATTAATGGAAAATATTGAAGAAAAGCTACAAAGTAGCAATAGATAGTTGGTCACAATTTCGCAAGTGATAACTACTAATGAAGAAAGGTGATGGAAAAGTTGCAATTATGAGCAGTCAAACATGAAACATAAGTTGAATGCTGATAGGGTGGCAGAATGATAAAGGATGATTGGTCCACATGGAAAGGATTGAAGTTTAACTCTAGTTGATTGATGACACAGTTGATTTGGCATGCTGGTAACAAAGGAAGTAGCTCTTTGATGGTAAATCTGAAATTTTTGATCTCCTTCAACCACTTTCGTCATTCCCCATGCCTAATAAATGTAAAGGAACACTCCATCACCGCTTGGTGATCCAGCTAATCATTTAGAATGTTAATGGTCATTGTTTTTGTCTTCTCAAGGATTTGTTTAATGAAGAAGTGATTTTTCTTGCATCTAGATGTGTCCCATGATCAAAGCTTCCTAGATTTGTAGTGATCATTCTCTACAATCTTGAATGTGGTTGTTGAGTTTTTCCTTAGGGTAGAAGCTATCTAAGTTATGCTTGCACTATAAAAGTATATTTTGTAATAATTCTTAGGTCAATCTTTTCTCTATTTCTGTAGTATTCTATGTTTATGCTTTACCACTATAATTTCCTTTTGCCTTTGATTCAATATATTCCTTTGTTGTATCTCTTTTCTTCCATTAATATATTGTGCAATACCTTCTTGCCTTGTGTTAATGTATTGTCTTCATTTCTCAACTGTATGATCATATCTACTTGGCTTTTTTGAATGATATAAAGTGAAGTATCTTTCTTGCATCATTCTCTTATTATCTAATCTACATATATTTGTTGGATTAAACAAGGATTGAACTAGTATACTTTGAGGTTGTATTGGTGAACTATGCACTCTTGGGTAGAGATGAGGTTGAACATACTATTTGGTGTATCACCTCCTCTTAAAATAGATTAGGTAGTTCTCTTTCATGCATTCCTTCCCCCTTTTCCTCTCAATAAATAGTTAGGTACATCTTGGTAGTAAGGAAACTAGCCTTCTCTAGAGAGTCAAGTCCCACACTTTCGAGATTGTTTCCATGTTACATGAGGTTGCCTTTAGGTAAGACTTCAGGGAAGGGTGCAATCTTTTGTGTCAACAAATACCATTCATCCAAATGCAAGTTAAAACAATTAGAGGTATTATTTTTAGAAATTACAAGGTTTTTAAGAGTTTGTATAGTCAATTGAAAGTTCTCCACGTTATTTTCAAGACACACCAAAGAAGCTACACTTGCCATGTCATCTGCATGTTGATTATCTTTTCTAGGTAAGATTTGAATCATATAAGAAGATAATTGTGAAAGCACATCAAGAGCCAATTCTCTATTTGTGTCATTTTGTAATTCTTAGTTTGATAACCTCCTTTAACTTGTTTAACAATCAATTGTGAATCTCCATAAATTTGCAAATGTTTGATGTTAAGGGATGAAGTTTCTCATAAACCAGCTAT
Organism: Cupressus sempervirens; assembly: GCA_028749045.1. Lineage (NCBI taxonomy): Eukaryota > Viridiplantae > Streptophyta > Pinopsida > Cupressales > Cupressaceae > Cupressus > Cupressus sempervirens. Next base: position 748,841,739 of record CM053789.1, on the reverse strand, counting down.
AAGAGCTTCATACTCCGTAATGTTATTAGTACAAGGAAAAGTTAATTTGTATGATAAAGGGATTGGCTTTTTCATAGGAGGAATTAATATAATACCAACACCAAATCCTATCTTACATTTAGATCCATCAAAATGCAATTCCCAAATATCATCTTGTTGAATAGAAGGAATATTATCATTAGTAAATTCCATTGAAGTAGAACATGTTTTCAAATGAGGAGCTTTAGCTAAATAATCTGTTAAATCTTGTCCCTTAATAGATTTTTGAGAAATGAAATTAAGATTAAATTTTGTAAGTAACATCACCCACCTTGCCAAACAGCCAAAGAGATTAGTTTGTGAGAAAAGATGTTTCAAAGGACTCAAAATTAACAATCACATGGAATTCAACATTTATAAGATAATGTCTGAGTTTCTGACATGCATAAACTATAGCAAGACATTTCCTTTCCAATTTTGTGTATCTTGTTTTATAATCAAGTAAAGTCCAACTAATGTAATACACATGTATTTCCTTACCATCATCATCATTTTGACCTATCAAGGCACTTATGGCCTTCAAAGTCGCTAAAGTATATAAGTGAAATGGCTTATCAAATTTAGCTAGTTGCAAGATAGGAGGATTTTCAAGATGCTCCTTAAAATGCTCAAAAGTTTGTTTACATTCATCATTCCAAGAGAAAGTGGTATCCTTTCTAAGCAAGGACATAAAAGAATTGTTTGATCAGCTAACTTAAAACAAAGCAATGAATAGCATGTATCTTTCCTTGTAAATTATGTAGCTAAGAAATATTCTTAGGAGGAGGCATATTAACAATAGCATCAATATTTTTAGTATCAACTTCTATACCTCACTTAGAGATTATAAATCCTAATAATTTACCATAATCAACTCCAAAAACACATTTCTTAGGATTCAATCTCATGTTATAATTTCTAATCCGTTCAAATATTTTTCATAAAATAGTAACATGATCTTCTCTTTGCACAGACTTTGGTAAAATATCATCCACGTAGTCTTCTAGAATCTTATGGATGTAGTCATGAAAAATCAAAGTCATAGAGTGTTGATAAGTTGCTTCTATATTCTTTAATCCAAAAGGCATCATGACCCAAAAAATTGTTCCCCAAGGTGTTATAAATGCAGTTTTAAATTGATCTTCAGTTGGAATAAATATTTAATTATATCCAAAAAAACCATCCATAAAAGATAACAAAGCATGACCCTCTGTTGAATCCACAATCATATCAATATTGGGTAATGGGAAATCATCCTTTAAGGATGCTAAGTTTAAATCTCTAAAATCAGTACACATCCTTATCTTATTTTCTCCTTTTGAAATAGGCACAATGTTTGAAATCCAATCAAAGTAATCAATAGAATGAATAAATCCAGAATCCAATAACTTTTCAATTTTACTTGTGACTAATAAAGCAATCCTAGGATTCATCTTTCAAATTTTCTGCTTCAAAGGTTTCATATTTGGTTTTAAAACAATATTATGAGTAATGATCTTAGAATCAATACCTGGCATATCCAAATATGTCCAAGCAAAAATATCCTTAAATTCTAGTAAAAGGGAGCTTAATTGATCACGTTCATCCTGATTCAAACATTTCCCAATGTTTATTATCTTCTTAGGATTATTCTCATCTATTTGAATATCAATAATCTTAGTTATTAACAAATCACTGCATATCTAAGAATCCATTGTTAAAGAAAGAATATCTTGATTATCATGTTCTCCAAAATAAGCATCTATTTAAACAGTAAGACTTTCTTCATTTGTGATGGAACTTAGGTAAATCATCATAAATCCCAAAAAAATCCATTAAAATTTCATGTTCAGGAAAAATATCTAAAGTAGGTGCTTGATTTATTTCAATAAGTAGTGGGTTAACCAATTTCAACTGACCACCACATATATGATTAACATTAAGAGGAAAAGTTGATGGTTTTTTATATAGATTAAACCCTAATCCATATGTATGATCATAAATTTCATTATCCAAAGGTACTTTTATACTTTGCTCATATTTACCACATCCTTTTCCATTAAATCCCAATTTCTTAAGCAAATGATAACTAGAACCATACCAATCAGCCATTCTAGACAAAGTCCAAGGAGTGAAATATGTCACAATATCAGAACAATTAGGTTTTATCATTTTAATTATTTCATTAATCAAAGTAGCAAAAAAATTACTTTTTAATTCCTCAAAAAGTGGAGAAGAAATAAAAACTTGTTTCTCAAATTCAATTTGTTTCTTCATAAATTCCAAATTAGATACCTTATATTCTCCAATAAAAGTAGGATTAAAATCCAATGTCCCAAAATCATCCTCAATTAGAGAAGAAGATGAAACTTATGGCTGTTGAATCTCAGGTTATTTTTCAATCCCTTTACTAGCTCAAAGATCTTAACATATTCAACATTTAACCAAGGATTCAGTTCATCATCTGCATGTAACGTATACATTAAGTTGTTATAGATAAATCAAACCTTATGATGAAGAGTAAAAGGAATTTCATGCATAGTATGTAACCAAGGTCTTTCTAATAGAAGATTATAATTGAGAGGTCCAAGCATAACATGAATAGGTGTATTTAGAATAACTGGACCAACTTTAATAGGTAAAGTAATAATGCCCAAAGTTCACTTTGCAATATTATCAAATCCACATATAGGAACATTATCATGTTGAATAGTAGTAATATCAACCTTAATTTCTTTAAGCATTTCCATGCTAGAAACATTAAGTCTAGATCCATTATCAATTAATGTTCTTTGAATGATACTTTGATTAATAGAAACAACAACCATAAGAGCGTCATATTGATTTTGCAACTCAAGAGAAGGTAAATCATTATCAAAAAACACAATAGGAAGTACAAAAGTCATAGCATGCATGCAATCCAAAATATAATGAATGTTGTCATGATTAGGAGGAGAAGTAGGAAGATTAGATAAAGCTTTTTGCAATGCCTCATAATATGTTGGAGAAGTTTGAAGTAACTCCCATAAGGATATATTAGCAGGAGTACCACATAATTGATCAACTAAGTTATGCTCCTTAAAGGTAGAAGAAAACCTAGGAGCTTGAGGAAGGATAGGTTGAGAAGGTGGTAGAGATACCAGAACAGTAGGTTGGGGGTTATTTCATGTGCGATAAGCATATGAAATGAAATCAGTGTTAGCAAAGAAATCCAAAGGATCTCTAGGTTTACCCTTAATTGTTATTCAAGAACATCCTTTAACCATTATCAAAGGTGTAGGATATATCATCTTAGGTTTGTCAATGTTGCATATAGTGGAACATGAAGGCTACCATGCACACACCCTATGGTAAAGGTCAATCAAAGAGGTTATGGAGGAGAGGGAAATAGGAATAGGATCAACAGAGATATTATTTGGACCATTTTCAATCTCACTTACATGTACCTCATTAAGGGATCTATTGTTTTTTACAATGAAAACTTCATCAAAGTATTCCAAACAAGAATCATACATATTGAAATATAAAGCATGAAAATGTAAATATCTTTGTATTTTTAAAGAAATTTTACAAATTTTTTTGTATTTTTGAAACACATAAATAAAGGAAATCTAATTAAAATGCAAAATCTAACATGAGAAATCAATCTAACACCAGAAAGAAAGATTTGTCTATTGTGAGTTCACCAAAATGAATAGGGTAAAAATGGATCTATAACAATGAGTAGGATATTCACCACTATTAATTTATTCATTTAGTAATGTTTTGATATGAAATAAGTAAATAAAAGATAATTGAAATTTGATAGGATAAGATACATACCTTGAAATGGAACCAATATGAAAATAACTATTTTCATATGCACGTGCATAGTTTGTAGAAAATCTACAACCCGTTCCAAACTAGAAATGTCAAAATAGAGAAAACCCATAAATCTTTTGTCTATCTAAAGGGAGGTCGGCCTTGAACCTGTTGGTAGGGTACAATTGTGCCCAAAAAAGTCAATCTTGACCTTTTCTACTCTGATGAAAATTGTGTTTACGAATCTCAGAAGTTTGTCAAAAAGGGTATCCAAATTTGCACTCTGATCTTCAAAAAAACACCTACATATATATGAAAATAGGGTTTTAGGGTGGCTATATAGGGATTTTCCTTAGTCAAACCCCTATTTTGGTGATTTCCACCTCCACAAATAGCTAGATATAGTAGAATATGTGTGTGTATTGAAAGTGTAATGCCAAGATCTAATCTACTAGATTGAAACCCTAGCATGACTATATATGTATATGTATGAGAAAGAAATGCATAGACCTAAATAAGATAAGAAAACATACCAAGCCCCCAAGGCTAAGGTACTCCTACCAAAGTCATAATCCTTAATTTCTACTCCATGATTGTACTTTTGAATGATTGAATATTGATAATGGAGAATCAAGAAAGATTGAATCTCTCTTGGTCCCAAATAGATGTCCAAAAAGGTATAAAAATGCTTGATATACACAATAGCTTGATCTTCTATATCATTCTCTTACAATCTTGCATCTTCATAACATCATCTCTTGATTTTAGTTATCACATTTGTGTTCTCTCTTCTCTGATGCAAATGAGAGTCTTTATATAGAGGCTTCAAGGTGAGGCTCCTAGAGTAATGCGATGACCCATAATTAAAATTTTACCTCAAATTATGGTCCAATAAACATAACCAAGGAGGGAAAAGAACTAAATGAATCTCGAATTAACCCATTCTGTATTTGAATCTAAAAGCCCAACACTGATTTCGGAGCCCTCGGGGACCAAAAATGAAAAAGGGGATCAAACTCCTAGAGAGGTCAAGGACAACCTTGACCTTGCCCTGGGTCTGGGTCAACCTAGGAATCATCATCAGGCAGAGCAAAAAAAGGAAAATTTTGAGGATGCCCGAAAACCTAGAAATGATGTTGGAATAGGATTAAATGCCCAGAATAGATACCAAGTCCTATAAAAAATATGATAAAGGCTAGGAGGACCTATTTTAAAGTCCTACCTAGAAAATAGAGCCATAGAGGAGGGAAATGAAGGAGAATCTTTGAGATCTTAACCCTAATTTCACCTAAAATGAAGGAATCAAGTGTAGAATGCATCCTAAATGCAAATATATCATGATAAATGTACTAAAAGAGGGTGCTAAACATACCAAGATGGAAGTGCTTCTATTTTAAGATGATATAAAGACAAGTAGCTTCATTCATGTCAAGATAAAATAGATTACCTCTTGTCTGATCTCCACTCCTAATGAGTTCTCCATCAACATCATAGATCTTAGCTTTCTTGTGTTCAAATTCAACCTTGTATCCTAAACTATTCAATTGTGACACACTCAAATAGATTATAGTTAAGTCCTTCTATATAGTAAGCATTGTCACACACGATCTTGTTTGTCAATCTTATTGATCCTTTACCTTTCACTGGACAGGGTGAATCATTACCAAATCTAACATTATTTCCATTATAATGCTTGAGGGTAATGAACTTAATTTTGTCACCAGTCATGTGATGAGAACATCCACTATTAATGATCCACCTTTCACCTTTGGTTACATAAGATACTAATACAATTGCCTCATCTTCATCTAAATCATCTTTCATAGAAACATACACAACTTCATCATCATGACCATTTGATTTTTCATTAAATTCTTCTTCAGCAACATAACAAGCTTTCTCTCCCTTGTCTTTGTAGCCTTTGTTATCCTCATCTCTTCTATGTTTGAATTTGTCTTTATTTATATTCTTCTTCTTCTTAGTACACCTTGTTGTAATATGACCAACTTCATTACAATTAAAACATATGATAGGTAGCTTACCTTTGTATTTTCGTTTTCCTCTATGAAATCTCTTATCCAACAATGCTTCCAATTCTTCTAGATCTTCATCATCTGTGTTACTATCACTGGCAACATGCTTGACCTTTTTCTTTCCTTTAGGTTCTTTCAGTGTTAGCTTAGCTTTGAAAGCATAATTAATATTCTCATATTTGAAATTATCAAAATTTGAAAGTTCAAAAGTTGTGGGTCTACCAACCAATCCTTCAAGGGTTGGATCATTACTAGGAGTACACCTCAGTTGTTGTATGGTAGAGACTCTAATAACATAGATAGGTAGAAGGGTTCTCAACACTTTGCTGATCATAGTCTCATCTTCAATAACTCCATTTTCTCCTATGATTGCATTTACAATATCTTTGATTCTTGCACAATACTGGACTATAGTCTCACCTTCTTGCATTCTCATTTCATCCAATTTTCCTCTTAGAATTTCTACTTTGGCTCTTAGCACATTCTCGTCTCCTCCATAAATCTTTTGTAGGGCATCCCACATTCCTTTAGAAGTGGTGCATGTTTTAATGTCTTCAAACTCTAAATAGCTTAGAGCATATGCAATCTCCAACATTGTCTAATTGTGTTCTTTTGTTTGATTTGTTCAATAGTCAGGGCTCTAGTTACTGTAATATATTCAGTGGTGATGGATGCCTATGCATAATCTCCAAGTCCTCCTAGAAGCAACTTCATCAAACTTTTCTATGCAGGAAAGTTTTCCTTGTTGAACTTGGGCACCTCCTTTCTGTACATCTTGATCTTTAGCTTTAAGTACCTTCAAAAAAATTCCTTCACAAGCACTAAACACTTTGATACCAATTTTTGGAATGATTTAGAATAACTGAGAGGTGGGGGGTGAATCAATTATCCAAGGTCTAATTGTATAGATAAAACTTTTTAATACTTAACAAATACTTGTGCATGCATTGATCATCCAATATCTCAAACCATAGTATATTACTATCCTAGGTCAAATGAACTTTGCATAAATGTAAACATGAAATACCAAAAAATCATTCACACAATTTGACATAGGATTTTACATGGAAACCCAATTTGGGGAAAAACACCAGTAACATGCTAGCAATTTTCACTCTTCTGAAGTGAGCTCTATGAGGAGCCAACCCTGTTAAAGATTATAATGCACATTGTTAAATGTGACCTTGATTAAAGAATTTCAATCAACCTATTAGGAGTGAGCCTTGTTATAGGACTTTGGAACATTCCATTAGAATGTCACCTCGTTAAAGGATTTAGGTCAACCTTAATCCAAAAGATTTATCCAGTCTAATATAGTTATTAGAAAGTAACAGTGGGACTTGATCTGATAATGAGACAACTCACTTGCAAACTATAGATCCCTTATTCAATCCTCTATTATGCTTGGCATTCAATCTCCTTTGTCTCTAACAACTTGTTCACCCTTCAAGACTTCACCTCCTTAATCCTTCTTTCTTATTATGCCAACTATAGATTCATCCCTTCAACCACCAAATGAAGCAACACCTCAAGACTCCTTGTCTCTCTCTGGTTCACACTATGACACTTTACTTTCGACATATTATCTCCTTAAATAGAGAATTTAAATCTTTTGCCTCTTAACCACAATCATCCATCTTAGGGTTAGGTCAAATTCATCAAATCTATCCCCTTTTCCATTTTGTTCTCTTTTAGAAACTTCTCTTACAATCCTCTTCAAATTCATCTTCAAATGATTTATCTTGAATTATGTGCCACTAGATCATCATACTTATCTTCCACACATTTCACATAGTTCAAGAAATCAATTTTGTTAGCTAAGATTCATCAAATCTTTGATCAAACTCATTTTACTAGCACTTGGCAATAACATGTTTACTCAACAATTACTATCTTCTGATGCTCGGTCAACACTAGGTTGCTTAGCATACACTAAGTTTAACTAGTGCTTAACACACACTAATTTTCCTTCACTCGGCTTCAACTAACTTTCTACTTGACATGTACTAACTTGCTCGATTTCTACTATTTGCTTGATCAAGCTTGGCAGACACACTTCTTTGCTTATCCTTCTTCATGTCTTAGCTCAAGTATCCTTTCATTATAGCCTTAAGTAGATAAATAATACACTATATTATCAAGGTCTTATTTGGTCTTAGTACTTCTTTTATACACCATATAACTCAACCTTTCTCTAGGTACTTTTGTTATCCTTTCTTTTCAAATCCTCTTCATCAATCAATCAAATGATAGCATTCAGACCAAAATTAGCAATTGTCTCACCATCAAGTAGCAGGTTTGACATCAATGAAAAAATAATTATTGTTCCATGATAAGTTTCATCAATCTTCCTCATTTCTATCCTTCAACAATCTTCTTCAACATAATGCTCCCTATGCCTTGCTCCCAACACTTGTTCGCTACTTCTGCAAAAGAGATGCCAACATAACTACTCAACCAATACAAGGATTTTGACATCATCCTCTAAAATTTGTTATGAAAAAGCATCTAAATGTCTAGTTGATCCCCTCCCGATTCGAGAAGAGATGCAAGGAAGCAAGAGGTAATGTCCATGGACACACGGTACCTCTTCTTGTTTCTTAAGAATTCATGTCCAAGGACCATGATCAAAGCATAGCAAAAAAAAGACCCACTAGAATATTCCTTGCAAACTATTGTGAACACATCCTCGAGTATCATGCCCAAAAAGGGATTTTGCAGATCCATTTTGCTTCATCACATCCTAATTGGTGTATCCATGATGAAACTAGAAAACAAGTTACAAATGTACACCTAAGAAATTTTGCAAGTGTGAACTACTAGAATTGAGAATCAACTAAAATAGAAACTTAATCTACACCAGACACCTAAGAGTAAGAAAATTTTCAAACTACCAGAATTGAGAACCAACTAAACTAGAAAACAAATCTAGACCAGGCACCTAAGAAATTCAAAAAACTACCAAAACTAAGAACCAAAAATAGAATTGAGAATTTGATAGTGAAATAGGAATTGAAGAGACTCTTTAATAGCAATTGCATTAAATTGTTCATGATCATTATAGATTATGACCCCTAAAATTCTATGAACTGAACATTAATGCCCTACCATTCTATAGGTGATTCTATACTAGATAAAATCATTTTATCTAATGAACTAATTAATTCCTATGGAGAAGGGGACAAAACTAATATAGTTTGTGATTCTAGGACCTAGTGTTTTAGTTCTATTCACAACTATCTTTAGTTTTCATATTCCTATTAATTTACAATTGTGGGAAATTTTCTAGCATTAATGTTAGAGTGCAACCAAGATGGCTAGAAACAAAATGTATTAATTATAACTATTAGTCCTACATTTATGATTTTAATCTTTATATGACATTCACTACATTCAAATTAATGGTTGGTGTGCAAAAATTGCCATGAGTCTCCAATCCATTTTGGAGAATTTCATGCAACTCCAGGTCTTTTTGAGTAATTGGCCCTGAAATGAATCTTCTTTTGTTGATCTCTAATTAATCAACGATCGATAAAACTAATGTATTAATAGTACCAAAGTGATAGCGGACACATTAGTGACATTATTAATAATTGACACTAGTATGTAAACTCGGAAACTATAAAGCCTTAAAGGTTGCTAGTCACTACACTAGGAAAAATCACTTTCAAATTAATTAATTTTTCAATTTACCATCAAATATTAGCCAAGACCATTATTAATTTGCCTCTCAAATTACAAACTCATTTTGGACAAGAAAAAAATTTGCCACCATTTATTTATGTGTCAGCAAGGAGTAATTTAACTTGCCACATTTAAAATGATTTTTGTTAGGGCATGATTAAAAATTTCCAACATATAATATTTTTATTTCCCTATGTTGAACGAAAAAATCACCCTCAAGATGAAAATTTTCCTGCACATTTAATTTTGAATTTGCCAACATTTTACATGTTTTTTCTAGGAGAGGTTCCTTAAAGTTATCCCTATCAGTAAGTGACGCAATGCAAGGAAGGAGAATTCCCAAAGGAGATGTCCAAGCCCCCAACAAATAGCCACACAATAGAATATAAAAAATAGCACAGAGATTAAAATCCAAAATAATGCCAACTCTCATAATAGAATCATAAGATTTACATCCAACATGTCGTGATGTAAGGCCTTCCAAGTTACTACCAAATACATAAGCAATTATAATAGTAATTCTACAAGACTGAGCAAGATCCAAACTCTAGCTAGTCCAAATCTACAATCTGGTAGAGAACTCCAAGAAGAATCTAAACTTGTGCTTGCAAGCCATCAATCAATATTCTTGTTTTCCTAAGCCACACTTAGCTACTAGCTCTACTACTCCATCTTCTACATATTGAATAATAATGACTCTAGACAAGACAAGACCCTCTACTTATACTAAACCAAGCCATAAGTCAATCTAGCAAGCTACATCAAATAAACACTTAAGGAATCATCGAATTACTTTATTTAAAATAATACAAATAAAGTATTTGATAAAATATTTACTAAATACTTCTCCCATTATTATCAATGTTTAATAATAATTATTAATTATCAATTATAATATTTATTATCTTATTAATAAAATAATAACATCATATTAAATTATTAATAATAAAAAAAATCAAATTTCAAAATCTAATCACTATATATATTAAAACTATTAATAATAATCTAATTAAATTAATCCTTATTAATAAAATTTCATTTTAATAATAATAACTTTAACCATATTTTTTAAAAAAAAATTATTGATTTATATTTTAATATAATAAAATTAATAATAATAAAAATTTTTAAAAATAAAACTAATACATTATGTTTTAGGCCCGCACAACCATATATGATATGGTTGTTGCCATGAGACCGTAGGTAGCAGTAATTATTACTGCAGTACACCTGCACACGCAGGCTGCAGGGTAAAAAGGTAAGGGGGGAGGTGGAGGTGTCACGGCCCCACCTCTCCATTATTATATATTAAATTTTTAATTATGTTTTGTATTTTTTTTTAAACAATTTTTTTGTAAAAAGTCCCAGCCTTAATCTAATAGAGGAAATACGACCAACCGGTTGAATCTTTAATTGAAAATTTTGAATTTAATACAAAATCCTTGCCCGTTCACTTTCCACTTTTAAATGTACTGAAGAAGGAATATATTGAACATTTAATCTTTCCAAGTACAAAAGATTTAACAAACATACTAGAAATTCATAATACTGAAACATTCATCACAAGAATTATTCAGATAACGATTTGATAGTCACAATGAAGACAAGGAAGGAAAAAATGTGATAACTGAGCGAATAATCACAAGCATCTACCTAAACTCTGATGCCAATCACTACGCCCAAGAAGATTGTGAGAGAATTTTCCCCTCTCAAAACCTTCTCTCTTTCAAAATTCTTTCCTCTTCCAAAATTCGTAGTCCTTCGAAAATGAACCCTCAAATTGTGATATGGAGTTCTCTCCTAAAATCGGGGCACTAATTGTGTGGTCACCGAAGAGGACTCCTTGCTTACCAGACTTCAACTCTTATTATCTTTACTTCATCTTTTCCATGCACGTTTATTGAATTATAAAATAACTTTATTTAATTTTTACTTGACTTCTCCTTTCAATTAATTTATTAAATTTTAATCTCAGCACGCATTATGCAATATTAAAAACTTTTAATAGATTAATTTCTTTTCACTACTTTAACTTATTTTCGAAACGTTAATTGATAAAATATTTATTAACTTAAATAATAATAGTATTTAGCATTTATTTAAAAATGAACTCTAAATATATTATTATTAAATTAAATAAACATGATCACGTTCTTAAAATTAAACTTATAACTTTTATGTTTAAATTTAATTCTTTTTATTTAATTAATTTTCCAATTAATTAAATATAATTAAATATTAAAAATACCATAATAATTTTCTATTAAATTAAATTATTAAATTTGACTTAATTAATAGAAAAATCACCAAAGACTCATAAAGCAAAATACGAAAACCCATCATAGAAAAACACATACAAGATCAAACTAAAGGGTTATAATCACAAATTAATGTCATCCGATGCATTTGGAAGGTAAACAACTCATATACTTGTCCTAATTTTCTAGGACAAATGGCTTAAAGGTTTAGGATTTGGACTTAAGAATTTATCTCCCCTCTCTTACCATTGAGATAATTCGATAGGGTACGCTCATCTTGGCAATTCAAGGAAGTCAATACCTAGTACCTGCAATTTGTATAAAATCCACACATGTACAAACACATATATACTAAGCTAAACAGGCAATGGAAGGAAGTGGTGCATCGTGTGGATTCTGACTAACAGGTGACTACAACTCCCTTCCTTGACCACATCAAAAATGTTGTACATAAAGAAAACACACACACACACACACACACACACACACACACAGACACAGACACCATACACATGCAGTATGGGGTAAGTATCCATAAGAAAACGCATGTAAATCCATCTAACTAATCATCATCAATAACTAAAAACACTGTAATAGTCATCATAAAATCAACTAAATATGAAACAATATCTGATAATCTAAAAGATAGTGCTACTAATCAAAAAGCATAAACTGGCCTAAAAGAGTTTGGCAATAATAATAGAATGCAAACTAGGGGCAGGCACTACAATAAGCACACAAAAACTCTTATAAGGTCTTCTCTATTGATTTTCTTTATCAATTAAATATTTAGTATTTTATTAATATGTAATGTCGAATGTACATTTTACTATATGTCTACCACCCAATACTATTCAAGAACCAATGTATGAACATAATTTTACATACCCTACAATGCATAAATGCACATAGAAAATAACTCCTACCATTTACACAAAAAGCACTAATAGTAACCTTATTTGTAAAGCCCTTAGAAAACACCAAAATAGGGTGTAATAGAAAAAAAAAAAACAACCCAAAGCTTTCATAGAAAAGGTGGTGCAACATGAGATAAAACTAGGCCTACCCCTTTTTAGATTTTTCCATTAGGCCATTGACCCAATACTCTTTTAGCTTGAAGACTGCCTATCATTTTCCTTTGCTTGTTGTCACAACCATTTCCTATTTCTTCAAAAAAAATTCTCTCCATCTCCTTTTTTTTTTCTCTCCATCTCCTTTGCCCACATATGGTCTTTCAGGAATTCCCATGCAACTATGGCCTCCTTATGCCTCTCACACTTATCATTAGTGGCGTTCCAGATCAAGAAAGGTTGAATTCAAGGTAGTTGAGCCCTAATTTTTATCTAATTTCCTTGGTTTTCTCTAAAGCCAATTCTTGATCGAGTGATGACAATTAATAGAATCAACCTACAACATCACTCTGAATGCACACATTATTTCACCACCCAAGAAGGTCCTCCTTGGTACCAAGTTCAAGTTCCCAAGTCATAAACATAAACAAAATATCTACATTAGCCTTGTATTTGTGCTCTAAATTCATGAATTCCTCCCTAAGAAAGAAGTTCAAGATTTGTCAAAAAATTGGGTTGTCTAAGATAAAAATTCCTTTTAGTCTATTGTCAATATCTTTCCAAAACATTTTTGTTTTGTAGTGAGTAGTGTAAAATTTGCCTCTAAGCTTAACATTACTAAAAGCATAAGACAATAAATAATACACTACAATGAGAATGCCAATGAATAAAGTCGTTTGCAAGTCTTTCATAGACATTAAACCACCTCACATGTACCTCTTGTGTCGGCCACCCTTAAACATTACACAATAAAGAAAAAATTAAGCTTGAAAAAAAGAGTCAACTTTTACTATTTAACACTTTTAGCCTAGGATTGAAGCCTAGTGTGTGATGTTTAAGCCGTATCTTGTGCCCCCCTTATCATGTCACATGATTGCCCATAAATTCAATGTATACAATTTTTTTGCCACCTTTCAAGGTCCACCTAAGAGAATGTTCATCATTAAATCACATCTCTTCAAAAATAATGATGTGACAAATGATTATAAGGTATTGCGATCACATGAGTTCACAAGTTTCCATGTAAGAATCAATGATGCTAGTGTACTTTCCACTTCAAATTTAAAATTTCAATTTGAATTTAAATTGGTAGAAAGAAGGACTAATCCAAGGGATTAAGTCCCCTTAGGTCTTCAACATCCCTCTAGCTTTCTAGGATAAAAGAGCCCCTTTTCCTACAAAAATGTGTGTGATCTTAAAATTCTTGAATTGACCTAGTTTTTGGTGGATGATGCTCATAATTTTCTTGGTCTTCCAAGCATTCACTTTTCCCTCGATAATGACATTGACAATAATTTTAGAATCTCCTTCCAAGTACAATTCTTCATCCTAACTTTTTGTGCTATTTCTACCACCAAAAGTGTAGCCTTTACCACTGCACCATTGTTCATCCCATCATCCAACCTGCTTGTAGGCATTGCTAATATATTGCCATCCATGTTGTACGGGTAATACATCTCACCCCTCATGGACTGGAATTACCTTTAGAGGTGCCATTGAAGATTTCAATCCTTTCTTGTTCCTCCCATTTTCCTTCCACACTCCCCTCAATACTAAGATTAACCTCCAACAACACATAAATGAACTCGTCCATTAAATTTGTTAATACACTAAAAACCCCAATATCCATCACTAAATCTAAATACTTGTTATTGATACACTAAAAACTCCATTATTGATACACTCAAAACTCCATACAAATAAAAAATTATTACTATTATTACTATTATTATTATTATATTCCGATATCCCTCGCTGAAACCAAAGAGAAAAAAATGAACTATATATCTTCGCCAAAACTAGTGCTACATATCATTATCCATCACATGAAACTTAGTGTGATTACTCTGTAACGCAAATTGTTTAAAAGAACAGACATAAGATTTGCTTTTGTTTAAACTTTTTCTGAGAGTTTATTTTTGGGTATAGAATGAAGAAAATGCGGAACTCTTTGACATGAACGTTTTATGTGGTGAGCGTGGGTCGAACATGCGACCTTAACATCTTCAGTCTGACATTTCTGAATGACAAGCAAGATATCTGGTGAGATATATTAATCCCACATTCGTTAGCTGAGGTAGAAACAGGTCAATGGAGATCAATATAATACCCGGCGTATTCCCAGGTTATTTTACGGAGCCGCGTGGTCAACACAAAGCGAACTATTCTTTCGCCTTTTACTAAAGAATACCGTGTGTTGGCCACTCAAAGCGGCATACGCCAATTTTTGGAGGCTTTCCTCTACTTGAGGAGGCCCACAATTAAAAAATAAATTTTATTTTTGCAGTTAATTGAAATAGTTGAGTTGATTATGTAAGGATACTTTATAAATTTATTTATTTTTTCACTTAATTCAAATAGTTGAGTTGATTTTGTAAGGACACTTTATTTATGATATTCTTATGATTCACAACCATTTATTTAGTAAATAATCACAATACCCAACTAGAGGTTACACAACCATTTATTTAGTGAAATACCTAAGGGTTACACAACCATTTATTTAGTGATTAGTTACCTATTTATTTTGTGAATACCCAACCATTTATTTAGTGAATCATGGTAGGGTGTACACTAGCGAACCATACTTGGTGTGCTCTATCGAACCATACTTGGTGTGCTCTATGATTTGCCAAGGGTTATCCAACAATTTATTTCTTAAATCATGGCACAATGTACACTATATGAATAGTGAAAAGGACAAGGTTGAAAACAAGGGGTTTACATGAGTGCTACAATAGTGAAACAATGAGTAAAATAATAGTTCATGACATGTTCTAATTAATGCAATTGTAGATTTAGGTCAACTTCTCATGACACTTCTTCAGAGTGATATGGTGACACATTTTCAAAGTTTTAGGTTCTTTTAAAAAAAAGATGGATTTTGTAGGGAGACTAATCCACGTATAAATAGTTGTATTATGTAGGGAAACTTTTCTATTTTAAAAGAACACTGGTTCTATTGAAAACTGTAATTTAAGAGTTTTGTCAAATCTTATTATGGTTTACTAGGTGTACACTATAGGACAAGGTTAGAAACAAGGGGTGTACAATATAGGACAATGTTAAAAGAAGAGGTGTATGATATTAGGACAAGGTTAAAAAGAAATGGTTTATGTGGTACAATAGTAAAACAATGAGGAGAACAATAAAGTATTTATAGCTTTGTTTAAAGCGATTGTAGGGATCGGGCTAACTTCTTTATCCCCAAGTCAGATTGAATATCTATATGTGTGATACCTTCTGTTGCCTAAGTTAGATTGAATATCTACATATGTGACACCTTTCCTCGAGTCAGATTGAATTTACATATGTGATGATGAATGTGTGTATCATAGTTTATATGGAAATTCCCTTCAATTATAATATAGAGATGTATGCCATATGTATTGAAAATGTCAGTATTTGTAGTGCTATTATATAGTTAATCTGGGAAATTTTGACAAGAAGATCTCTAGTAACATCTAGGTTTTTTAGTGTGGGATTCCTTAAATCTTAATTTCCTTTTCTTCTTGAACAAATGTCAACACAACATTTGCTAAGTGTGGATTGTAAATGCTTACACACAATCACACAAGATAAGATCATATAGGGAAAAGAGACTAGTAGTGGCTATAGCTAACTTCACACACTCAATTGAGATAGCAAACAATGTTGAGTTACACTGAGTTTTTCTAGTCATTTTTGTAAGCAAGCTAAGGTTTCAACTTCTAGGTAATAATGATGCGCTCTACCAAAGATGTTATTTGTACAGGGTTCAAAAGTGATAAAAAAAAATATTGACCAATAGAAGACCTTAATGTCACCAATAGTTTCTCACTAAATATCCAAATTAATTTTAAAAATCTAATTTTAAAATTAAGTACATAATTGCAAGTGTTTAGGTGTATGGATCTGTTCATTTGTATAACTTTTGTGCTAGCATAGAGGGACCACTAAATCCTCTATGCCTTTTTTAGGCCTTTCATTGGCCACATACATGCCTTATCTTGGACACATGTCCCAACATTCTTGAACCATAAAAAAATGAAGTTTTCAACCTGTTTAGGCTATCATGCCCAAAATAACATGGCAAAAACACATGATTTTTTTTAAAGGTTAATAAGTCGATTATGTTGATACATGTTTGACTAAGGCTCACATGAAAATTAGGTTTTGACATGATTCTATAAATTCATTTCACAAGTTAAATTATAGGTATGTTGAAATGCAAATATAGGTTTCCCTAACAATACCTTAACACTTCATTTCAGCTTATAACCAAACGTGTAGGATTAAATCATTACATTTAAATATTCATTATTTAATCGATTTCAACATTTGTTTGTATTATATTAGACCCTATACCACTACCACTTATAAAATGCGACCTTCAATACATTTTTAATCTATCACTTTTTTTTTAAAGATAATTATGATATTAAGAAAAAATAAGGTAAACATCAACATTTAAAACTGAATTAAATAATCTAAATAACTAAACCAAAATAATAGTAATTAAATCTACAAACTAAACTACTATTAGATAAAACATTTATATAACTAACACTTAATCAAATAAACATTATCTTTCTAATCATTATTCTAATTCTAACCCATTCAACTTATACACTTAAATATATTGAATTAAATCAAAATAACTAGAACAATATTACCAAAATATTAATTCTATATTCTAAAATAAAAACTACATAAATCTAATCCTAAATTACTTACTAACCTTACTAACAAAAAAAAAAAATACTAAATAAATAACTATACTAATCATAACTTTATATTTACTAACCACTATACTTACCAATAATTAATATTTACTAATTCCTAACACCTTTTTAATTAAAAATAATTATTAACTAACTAAAAAAATTTAACACAAAAATAAAACCAACTATTCCTAACAACTAACTTAACCTAACTCTTAACTACCCCTAACCCTAACCCATTTCCTACTTCCCCACCTAATTTCCTATCTCCTAGGCCACCTGGCCAAGTGGGATCCCCACTTCCCTAGGCTTGGGTGCTTCCCAAGCACATGACCATGCTGCCCAAGAAGACATGGTGGGAGTTATGTCTGGGGCACATGCTTAAAAGGGGTGGCTGAGAACCAAGGAGGGAGGACAAAAAGGTAAGGTGGAAGCAAGAACTAATTTAAAATGAATGTTCAGCTGCCTTGCTCAAGCCAAAACTCATGCCTACTTTTAGATGATGGAAATTTGTGATGTCATCACCTTGTGTAGGGTTTACCACCACTATAAAGTCAACAAAGGAGGGCAGGGCTATCATAAGGTATAATGTTAAAACTTTTGAGCATCCTCATTATCCTTTATGCCAAATCAACATGACAAGTCAATTCTGACATAGGGGCACGTGAGAAGACTTAGGAGGCATTTTGGAGGGAATGAAATTAAGAGTTATGGCTTAAAGTTTAGTGGTTGAAGGATGGGATAAGGTGAGGATAATATAGAATAGACTTATCTAAATTAATTTATTCTTTGATCTATTTACTTCCATTTTATAATTGCCAAAAAAAGACTGTTATTTGAATTTATGTAAGGAATATTTTTATTTTAAAAGGAAGACTCCTTTAGAATATTCTTTGTTTCAAGGAGAATTAAAAATTTCTCCATACAAAAGGCAAGAGCAATTTGCTCAAGAAAGATTTTTTTTCCAATGTTTATTTTTTTCTAAGTATTACATTTTCAATTACAATTTAATTTATATGGCAAGGGGATTTTGTTTTATCTAGATTGAATTATAGCATAGGGTTTGATGTTATGTTTATAAATTGACATAGGAATATTTCTCTTTTCAACAATTACGAAAATACAAGATGAAATACCATTCATATAATCAAATTTTCTTAACACAGTTTGGAATCAAATTGCATAACTTTATATATCGTCATTTCATCTAATTACCATTAATCATATGCATACAAATTTGAATTATAAAGAATACTGTATGCAAGGAAATTACTCTTTTTTTTTCAACGCACATGGGCTAGCCACTTCTTATTCATTTTATTCAAACACCTGATTCAAAGACTTAGTTGGGAAAGAACCAAGGAAGAAAAATTAACATCATTGTCATTTAAAAAATAAGTTTCATAATGAAGTTTACAACAAGATCACTATCACGAGGAGAAAAACCCTAAATCCAAGTTGGCTCCATATCAAGGTAGCCACTACGAAATTTACAAATTTCATCAAGGTAATCATGGAGAACCAAAAATTGACTAGAAGGCAAACAGATTTAACACAAGGACACATACAATCAAATACTCCCATCCCAGGTTTGCACAACAGGTTCATTATCGAACCAAACTAGGGAGAAGGTGGATTTTTCCAAGGTAGGAGAAGTCAATTAGAACACCAAAATAGATGCCCCTTTCGAGGCTATAATCAAAAGAACTTCCATTCTTTCACTTCTCAATTTCCAAAACAGGGTTTGTACTGACGAGTAGGGGCCCATATCACCCTACTCTCTCCCTCTTCTTGTCATGAGGAGAGACTTTTCACTACCCAGAGTCCAACTGAAGCCCTCCTCCCACACATGGCCACTTTTTCCCTATCTGAGGGTGAGTAATGCCAACACAACCCTTACAGTTTCCCTTATAAAACAAAATATTAAATATGAAAAAAAAAAATTAAGAAACCCATCAAAATCCCATCCCTTACATGTTTCATCACACACACACACACACACACACACACACACACACACACACACACATGCAGAATGACCTACTTAAGCAAATAAAAACACAACATGAAGACACCAACTTGAAGGATTCCTACCTTCACAAATGGTTATGGCAACTGAAATTTTGAGAAGAGCTATCCCTTCTTCCTCCTTCAATCCTGGCTTTACTCTCTCTAAATGTAGAGATTGGGTGAACACTCTTCAACCCACAAATTTGCAACTAAATAAGATCCTAACTCAACTACCTAAAGATTGAAATAACTCCAAACTTGATTAAGGCCTTTTGGGGAATTTTAACTCAATCCTATCATTAAGGAAAATTTTATGGTGGAGTATAAACTTGTCAAACTCATGGTGAAGATTAAATTTTTGCACTAAAGTAAAAATGGGATATTTGGGTGGTCACAAAAGTCAACAAAAGGGTCTAGGGGGTGGAAAATGCCTCCAACCCATACATATACCCCTTAGGCACTTAGTTTTCATAAATTTTGGCCTCTAGGACTATTTAATGACCTATTAATTTGCTTGAAATAGTTGGACTTTCTAGAAACCCTAGGAATGCAAACTTACCACTTATCTTAATTAAGGTAATTAATCCAGGTTACCACTAATTAGTCTTAGGTTACTAACTTAAACCATCTCATATAGTATTGATATGTTTCTAGATTCGATTATGTTAATATTTTTACCATTCATGTTTCGAATCACACTACATGATCCATCATCAAGATGAAGAGCAAGAGATGCAAAACAATCTACAACCTACTCATCTTATCAAGTTACTCAACTAACTCTAATTATCATGCTAATATACATATACAAATCACAAGTGTCAACTGACACTATAAGATCACCGTTACAAAACATTAAACACTTTATGATTACAAAATGATACACACATTCAAATTAGGATACAAATGAAATATGAAACAACGGGGTCTGCATCTTTCATTAGACTCAACCCTGATTTTCACAAACTGTACATAGGGTCGACTACTGGTTCTCTATTAGATTTCCTAGCTAATAATCTTGTACACTCATTTCACACATCAGTAGCTCGAGAAAAATCACATGCATATATTTAAAACTCATCTAGATAATCACATAAATCAAAACATCAATCTTTCATATAAATAACTATTATCTCATTCATGCTCATATATTTAACCATTAAAATTTGCATAATTAAGGTATTAACCATATTCCTAATCCTGCATTCATTTACTGTACTACATCATAAATATGCATGCTCATAAAATATTACATA
Organism: Cupressus sempervirens; assembly: GCA_028749045.1. Taxonomy (NCBI): domain Eukaryota; kingdom Viridiplantae; phylum Streptophyta; class Pinopsida; order Cupressales; family Cupressaceae; genus Cupressus; species Cupressus sempervirens. Next base: position 748,820,927 of record CM053789.1, on the reverse strand, counting down.
ACATGATTAAGCATCTCAAACTAAAACATCACACAACATAAAATAACATAATAATGTCCAGTCCATCCGACAATGTCTCGACATATCGAGTCATAATGTATCAAAATAACAATGTATTAGTTGTACTATGAAAGGTCAGGGTGAGGCCTCACATAGGTATTTTATTCTTTGGCCCAAGTTTCTCTTTCCAAGTCACTGCTTTAGAATTGTTGGGGTTTCACTTTGCAAACGCTTGGGTCTACTCGACAACCTCCAAGTAATGTTGTGCCCATCAAGCATGCATCATTTCTTGTATGTATAATGATGAGATTAAATGATAACAGTCTCAATGTTGTCCATTTCATTAAAATATTTTATATTTGGTATGTCTTGGAGAGTTTCATTTTGTTGTTAAAAGATTATCCATATGCATAAAGGGTTACAGTAAGATGATGAAATATACTTCTTCGTTTGTGCATTTTATTCTTTATCATCATTTTTATAAATCCCATCCAATTTCAGTAATTGTTTTAACTATTTGGTATTTCTTTTAGGGTTTTATTTTTCTATTAAATGATTATAGATGTGCATAAAGGGTTACATTAAAATGATAAAATTTGCTTCTTCTCTAATGCACTTTGGTCTCATTATAACTAAAGAATTGAATGCAAAAAGAACTCCTCAAACCATTTCCAAATTTGTTGCATAATCAATAACACATCATGGCATCATGGTCTAACCATCCCCTACTAGAAGATCACATGGTCTAGGTGAACAAACCATAGTCTTAAGAGCAATGCATCATGCCAAAACTCAATGCAAAATCATGAGTGTACCATGACATAAAACCAACATAATCTAAACCAACATTACATGTAAAGCTCCACCAACATGTCAACCAAAGACTCTAAGAGTTCTTTGTGCGTCTAAGATTTTATGCATCCTCAAATAGTGTGATTGCAAGGTGAAGGAACCCTTCTACAACAACATGACTTAAGAATCTATCCAACAATCTACATCACTAAAGAAGATTTCCAATCACCACATGATAATTTTACAATCACTACTAAAGATCCCATTGAATCGTGATATTGAGTTCTCCAAGCACATTATACACTTTCTCCAAAATTTGAAAATTATTTAGGTTTGTCACACATTATGTGCTGCTAATAACATTGAGTGAAATCAAGATCTCCAAACCAAGGAAATAAACCATGCCAATAGACACCATAACGAACTATTCATGTACTTTCTCCTCATTGATCATTTCATGTCCCAAAGCAATCACACCAATGGAAAAGTAATCTTAGACAAGTCCAACTTAAAACTTTGCACCAACACTTAATCAAATACTTTAGATATCGATGGTCCACATCTGAGTTATTCCATTGCAACTGAATAGGTAATCAACCAAGACAACTACATAAGTCATAAAACTAATCATTACAACATGAAAACTTGCTCACATCAATGATATGAAAAATGCAATCTCAAAGATAAAAAACACATTGACATAAATTAGTCTTTCAACCTGAAGACTAACTTTTGTCTTCCTTTGCTTGGTGTTGCAACCTTTCATAAGGAAAAAGTAGTTCAAGTATTGAAGATCACTTGTAGATTAACTCCACAAACACCATCACTAAATGCATATGAGGGAAGCAACCTATTCCAAAAGTTTAAAATCATCTAATGATCAACTCCATAGCCTCTATGCATTTTGGATAAAAAAAGTAGCACCTTCCAGTACTGGGAAAAAGAAATGACCCAACATAGACACATAACTCCATAATTGGGAAAAAAAAAAAGCTTCTCCTTATTACCAAGGATCCTTTTATAGACACCTAATTTATGAATTTTTTGTTTCATATAAACACAAAGCATAAAAAAGCACACCCAATGGACCAAAAATTAATCTTCTATCAAATAAAAACTTTAGATTGACAACATTTCAACACAATCAACTCTATTTTCTTTGTATTCACTATCCTTTAAGTTGTGTGCTCTCTCAAAACTTAAACAACTGCAAGACTTCCATTCATCAAAGGATCAATCTTCTTCAATTGATTCCTTCAAGTTCCTTCAAGCTTTTCAGTCTAATGATTCTTCAAAGAAGGAATACCTGAAACTTGAAACACCAAGAAATCTAGCATGCATTGACATGCAAGCAATTGCAAATCTTGGAAGAGACATTTGATACCAAATGAAGGAAAATTGGGCATCCCAAAAAATCAATCTAAGATAAGTATGTGCATCCAATACATGTTTCTTCACAAACTAATGACAATATGTGGACACACACACACACACACACACACACACACACACACACACACACACACTTCTATGTCATAAAGTGACAATTTATTTCCCATAATTAAAACCTTAAAGGAAAGTGCTTATAAAACTAATTTCAACGACATGAATTAAGATTCAACAATACAAAATCATTAAATAGAAAGAGCAAGACATAAGATATAACACATATTTACATGGGAAACCCCTTTTCGATAAAGAAAACACCACTCCAAAAACAAAGAGCTGTTATATTATTGAGAAAAAATATAATTACAATATAATCTTTAGATACTAAACCATTACATGGATATTTATATCTAGCTTAATCCTAGCAAAAATTCATTAGTGTCTCTATCTCATATAGCTTCTTTAGCAATACTTGTATTTATCTAGAGCTTACAATGTACATAGTTTAAGCCTAACAAGCTAGATATTAAAGAAAGCAATGTCCATATTCAACAAAGCAATAAAGTTCAAGAAACCACTTCATTAATGGTCCCAACTTCATCTCAATAAAAATTAAAATTGTTCTTCTATTCCATAAATCTGAAAAGAAACTAAATTTTTCCTTGGCTTAACCTCAAAGAAAATCAACCAAAAAATTATTTTATTCTTTTGAATCACAAAACTTGATTCTCAAGTCCTCGTAGAAAATTGTCAGATCCATTTAAAAAAATTACTTCATTTCAACCTCCTAAAAGTAGGTAAATCAATATGCACTAAATAATCAATAAACTTTATTACTAATGTGAGAGCTCAAAGGTTGAGATACCTTAAACAAACATTTTTTTCCAAGTAAAACCTAGACAATCTTGAGAAGTAAGGTTAGACATGAGCTTAATCTCACTAACTTCATTAAAGCCATTTAACTTACTGCTCATTTTCTCAACATACCATCTTTCTCAGTGCTTTGTCTTTATCAAAAGTATAAGAATGTAGTTCACATCGAAGCAAAAGATGTCAATTACTCAAGGGAGCAAGATTGTCCTCAATTTGATTATGAGATAAATAATTAAAACTCTAGTTCAACTAGTATAAGCATAAGGTTTCAAATTATAACCAATTTCAACCAACCCTTAAACTTTAAATAGAAAGGAAACCAAAAAAAAGATTAACCTTGACCATTACTTGAATATTTCTAACCTTGGAGGTACCCAAGTCGCACAATTAGGAATTGATAAAATTATCCTCAATTTTGCTTATATCTTTTGAAACAATTCTTCGGCACTACAAATCTATTATTAAATATTTTTATTGTTGAAGCATTTGAGATCAAGAAACTTACACAACAAACTTTATAGTTAAAACAATTGCAAACAAGAAACTTCAACAACAAAATTTACAAGCATAGCATATTTTTCATTCAACTTGATCTTTTAATAACATTAAGAATACCATGTCTATTGTTGGAAATCTGATTGAAAAGCTCATTGATGAAGATCACAGATGAAGATTGTTGTAAAAAAGGAAGATTGTTGTTAAAAGAATGTTTTCAATCATTGTTTTGTCATTGATGTCAAACCTGCTATTTGCAGGAATGACATTTGCTTATAAGATCCAAGTACTATCACTTAGTTGATTGATGAAGAGTATTTGATCAACAAGATGTAACAAGAGCACCTAAGGGAAAGGTTGAGTTATGATGTTCTAATGAAGTGCAAGGATCAGTTAAGATAATGGTTAGATGATGTATTGATAGTACACTCAAAGATACAGAGGATGGTCACACTTAGAAACATTGGAGGAAGAAGTTGAAACAAGGTTGACTACAAAGCTTAAACTAAGATCATTAGTGGGAGCCAAGAAAATTAGTTGAAACTGAGAAAATTCTCAATTGGATCCAAGTAATAAGAAATTCTAGTGTGTGTCGAGTGATCTTCAAGTGCCAAGCATTAGGAAAAATACAGATGATGCCGAGTAACATAGTATGTGCCAAGCACCAGTATTTCAATAGTGTCGAGCTGCTACATTATTTTAAATAATGAAGATTTTCCAAATTTGAGCCAAAAAAGTAGTTACCTTGAATTTTTTGAACTAGTTGGAAGATAAGGATGATGAGCTGGTGGCACAGAATTCCATGTAAACCATTTTTAGATGAATTCAAGAGGATTATTCAAGAAGTTTCTAGAGGAAACAAAATATGGGTTAGATGCAATGAATCCTACCTAATCCATATGAATTGAAATCAAGAAGAAGGACGAATCAAGTGGGAAAACAACTCCAAGACTTCTATTTAAGGAGTCATAGACCAAGAAGCAAATGTTGCTGATGTTGCTACTGCCAAAGAGCCAAATTGCAAAGTAGTTAGAAGGGTGTCAAGAAGAAGAAGACATCTAGGAGAAGGAAGAGCACAGAGGCTCTGCTTCTACAAGTGGTCATGAAGAAATGATTGCACTAGTTCATTGAGTATGGAGACTCAAAGGAGACTAAGCTTGAAAGGAGGCCAAGCTATCAGAGTTGTAGAGATTGAAGGCCAGGCAATGGTATGAGCTGAGAAGTGATATGAGATCTTCAGTCAAGTTGTATGTTGTAGTCAAGTCAAAAAATTTCTAATACTCTCTAGCAATTGTAGTAGATATGAAAATCATAATGAATTAGGTTGGTTTAATAGCCATTTGTAAATCCTTTAACGGGGTGGCATTCTAAGTGAATGTTCTAAAGTCCTCTAACTAGGCCCACTTCTAACAGGGTGGTTAAATCCTCTAACAAGGTCACATTTAACAGTGTGTTGTAAGCCTTTAACAGGGCAAGCCTTTCACAGGACATCACTTCAGAAGAGTGAGAATTGAGTAGCATGTTACTGGTGGTTTTTCCCAAATTGGGTTTCCATGTAAATCACCGTGTTATGTGTTGATTTCTTATGTGTTATGCTCGCATGTTGATTTACAATAACTTGGTGGTTAAAAAGGCTAAAGCTTGGATGAATGAATGAATGAATGGGCTCACTACACTTAGTGAAAAGTTTGAATAGGACATTTGGACCTTGAATAACTAATTCAACCCCCCTCTTAGTTATTCTAAAGCATTTCTAACAGCATATAAATTTTATTGAAATGAAAAAGTCATCTACTAGTATTTCTATGACTGATTTTAGTTTGATATTCCTATATTATGAATGCAACTCACAATAATGTAGGAAAAAGTTCAATCAAAAATGAAAAATAAAATAAAAATATGAAATTCTAGAGATGAAAAAACAATTAGCGAAATTTGTATGCATATCAAAAATATAAAAGCAACTCATGGTGACATGGGAAACTTCCAATTTGTTAACCCCATTTTTAAACTTCTCAAAATTCATCATCCAACCAACAAGTTAATGCAACTGAATCTTGATTGAAAGCATTAAGTTATTTTGAAACATCTCCAAATAGTCAAAACTAGACTTCAAAAGGTACAAAAAAAAGAAAGCATTGGAAGGCATGTTATCGGTAACTTTCAGAAGTTTTGAATGTTTCTTTCAAAGCTGATAAAATTCCAATAAGTTCCCACTCATATTGCTTATGAACCAATAAAGAAATTGGTTGAAATTATCTATGGACCAATAAGTTTTAATTGATCTTCACCCACCCAAAAGGTGTTATTATCAATGAGTTTTGAAATCCATTAAAGGTGTTGATAAGCTCAAGCATGACGACATACGTGAACAAGTGCCATGTAGTGACATGTACTTGTCGTTAGAGTCTAAAAATTATTTATAATATAATTTTAATTTTAATTTATAGTATAGAAATAGGCTTTTTTGATTTATTAATAAGTTAGAATAATTTTAAAAATTATTAAAATAAATAATTGAAATTGTTTATGTCAAGTCATATTATTATTATTTGTTAGAATTCTTTATAATAACTGAGAGGGGGAGTGAATCAGTTATTCAAGGTCCAAATGCCCTAATAATACTTTTTCACTACTTTTAATGAATCCATACACTTTTCATCCATCCAAACTTAAATCAACCATGTTAGCAAGTTACAGTAAATCAACATGCAAAGATAAAACATGCAAGATCAACACATGACACAATGATTTACGTGGAAACCCAATTTGGGAAAAACCACCAGTAACATGCTACTTGATTTTCATTCTTCTAAAGTGATGCCATGTTAAAAGCCTGCCCTATTAAAGGCTTTCAACACACTGTTAAATGTGACCTTGTTAAATGATTTCACCAAACTGTTAGGAATGGGCCTGGTTAAAGGGCTTCTGAACATTCACTTGGAATGTCACCCTGTTAAAGGATTTATCTCATGGCTACTAAACCAACCTAAGTCCATAGGATTTAAACTAACTATTACAATTGATAGAGAGTAACAATAATGGCTTTTTGATCTAATACAACTTACAACATACTTTGCAAATTTCAGATCACACTTTCAGTTCAATCTTTTGCTTGGCTTCAATCACTTCAGCTCTGACTGCTTGTCTTTCTCTCAAGCTTCGTCTCCTTGAGTCTTCTTACTCATCATGCCAATGCAATCATCCTTGTGGTCGTCTATCCAAACAATATTTATGTGCTTTCTTCTCCTTAGCACCTTCTTTAACAATTATGCTTTCATGCTTGACCACCTCTCTCTCTCCTTCATGAACTTATGACTCAAATAGAAATCTGATTTGCCTTTGTCGCTCGATTCTCCCTCTCCAATTTTAGGGTTTCTAATGGATTAGGTAGGATACAATGTATCTACCCCATATCTTGTTCTTATCTAGAAACTTCATCTAAGCTCCAATTGTAACCTCAAAAATGTTCTACATGGTGTTCTGTGCCACCAGCTCATCATTCTTATCTTCCATTTAATTCACAAACTTCTAGATAACAACCTTGTCGGCTTAAATCTGGAAAATCTTCAATTTTCAAAATAATGCAGCAACTCAGCATTATTGATTTACTGGTGCTCAGCACCTCTGTGTTACTCAGCACTATTAGTTTTCTGATGCTTGACACCTCTGTATTACTCATCACTTATATCTGCTCGGCACTTGTATTTTCTTGTCACTTGATATCACTCGGCACTTGTATTTGCTTGGCACTTGATATCACTCGGCACTTGTATTTGCTTGGTACTTGATATCACTCGGCACTTGTATTTGCTCGGCACTTGATATAACTCGACACTTGAAGTTTACTCACTCGGCTTCAACTAGGAATCTATTCGACACCTACTAGCTTTGCTCGGCTCCCTCTCTCTAATGATCTTAGTTGGGATTTATAAAAGACTTAGCTAAAACCTAATGATCTTAGTTGGGCTTTACAAAAGACTTAGCTAAAACCTTACATCTTTTATATGTTTCAGTGTGCCCATTCTCTGTGTCTTAGAGTATGTCATCAATACATTATTTCATCAATGGCTTGACTGATCCTTGTACTTCATTACAACATCATAACTTCAACCTTTCTCTTGGTGTTCTAGTTACATCTGATTGATTTCCTCCTCCTTGTTAATCAACTAATTGATAGTATTTAGATCACTAAAGAAATTGTCATTCCTGCAAGTAGCAAGTTTGACATCAATGACAAAACAATGATTGAAAACATTCTTTACCAGTTCCATATGATCATTCCAACAACTTTTCTCATGATCTTTTCAATCATTTCCAACAATTATTAGTGTATGTATTTTGAAAACAAAAATTGATGTCAATTAATTTGTATAATTAGAATTATTAAGAATATTTTATTGGAAATTATGTAGTTGTTGTACATTTTGTAAATGTAAAGTTTTATATTTAATCATAGAAATGTTAAAATAGGTTTTGTAACTATCAAAATATATTAATATTATTGATTCTTTCCTAGTTAACCTATTTTGAATCAGATTTTTATATATAAATATTATAGTGGCTTGCCACTTTTGCCTTTAAAAAAAAAAAATCAAAATATATGTTTAAAAAAATAATTGTATTGAGTTAATGAATTGAGCACATTTTAAGACAAATTTATAATTATTTAGAATCAATTGTGTAACTATTAAAATAAATATTTTGAATTTTTTGCTGCCCTAAATTTAGAGGTATATCTTATATTTTCTTCTAAAAATTATGTCCATATGATATATATAGAAATGTAAAGTTTGACATTTAATAATAAAAATATATAAAATGTAAATAATATATGTTTTATGTATAAATTTGTGAAATTTTTATAATCTTAATTTCTAATACTCTCTAGCAATTGTATTAGATATGAAAATCCTATAGACTTAGGTTGGTTTAATAGTCATTTGTAAATCCTTTAATAGGGTGGCATTCCAAGTGAATGTTCTAAAGTCCTCTAACCAGACCCACTTGTAATAGGGTGGTTAAATCCTCTAACAATGTCACATTTAATAGTGTGTTGTAAGCCTTTAACAGGGCATCACTTCAGAAGAGTGAGAATCGAGTAGCATGTTACTGGTGGTTTTCTCAAATTGGGTTTTCATGTAAATCATTGTGTTATGTGTTGATTTCTTATGTGTTACGCTTGCATGTTGATTTACAACAACTTGATGGTTAAAAAGGTTAAAGATTGGATGAATGAATGAATGAATGGGCTCGCTACACATAGTGAAAAGTTTGAATAGGATGTTTGGACCTTGAATAACTGATTCACCCCCCCTCTCAGTTATTCTAAAGCATTTCTAACAATTGGTATCAGAGCCATCTGTTGATTTAGTTTCAAGGTACTAGAAGCAGAAAGATCAAGATGTCCAAGAGAGAAGTTCCCAAGCTCAACAAAGACAACTTTGCTGCATGGCAGAGTCTGATGAAATTGCACCTTGGATCAATAGGTGACTATGCACAAACCTCAATTGGAACATAACATGTAAATCTAGCAGGACCTCTTACTGTAGATGATTTGAACAAAAAAGAGCACAATCAAGCAATGCTGGAGATTGCCTCTGCACTTAGTTATGCAAAATATGATGACATCAAAGATTGTGACACTAGATTCAAAATATGGAAATTCTTATTAGATATCTATGGAGGAGATCAGAATGTCCAAAGAGCAAAGAGAGAAAGCCTAAGAGGAAAGTTTGATGACATGAAAATGGAGGAAGGTGAAAATGTTGCTCAATATGTTGGCAAGGATAAAAGAAGTAGTAAGTGCAATAAGAAGTCTAGGCGGCCAATTGGAAGAAGAAACTGTCATCAACAAATACTTAAGAACTCTTCTACCTATCTATGCTATTAGAGTTTCAGTCATCCAAGAGCTAAGGTGTGTACAAGGAAACACACTAATCTTTGAAGGAATAGTGGGAAGACTTATTGCATTTGAATTGTCCAATTTTGATAACTATAGACCTGAGAACCTTAAATATGCTTTCAAGGCCAAAATGATAATAAAAAACACTAAGGAAGAGACATCAAGCAAGAAGAGAAGAAAGGGAAAAACATGCATCTAGTGATAGCAGCATAGATGAGGAAGATGTGGAACAATTAGAAGCACTGCTGGCTAGGAGATTTCATAGAGGCAAAGGTAAATTCAAGGGTAAGATCCCTATCATATGTTTCAATTGCAATGAAGTAGGTCATATTGCTACAAGATGTACACAGAAGAAGAACTGCAAAGAAGGACACAAGTACATGAACAAGAGAGAAGATGACAACAAAGACTACAAGGAGAAAGGAAAAAGATGCTACATTGTTGAAGAAGATTCTAATGAGAATGATGATGAAGTAGTCTACGTGGTCATGAAGGATGAATTAGATAAAGATGAAGATGAAGCAACAACATTGGTTACCTATGTGAACAAGAATGACGATTGGATCATAGACAATGGATGCTCACATCACATGATAGGAGATAAAAGTAAGTTCATTACCTTTACTCAATATGATGGAAATAGTGTTAGATATGGTAATGATGCTCCATGTCAAATCAAGGGAAAAGGCTCTATTAAAATCATAGAGAAAATTGTATGTGATAATGCATACTATGTTGAAGGATTGAACTACAACTTGTTGAGTGTATCACAGTTAGGCAATGTAGGTTGCAAAGTTGAATTTAAAAACAAAACTACCAAGATCTATGACAAGATGGAAATCTGATAGGAAAAGGTGAACAAACTAGGAGTAATCTATTTTACCTAGATATGGAAGATGCAACATGTCTTGTTGTTAGACTTGATGATGTGTGGTTGTGGCATAAAAAACTGTGCCATGTTAACTTTGATAATCTGATTAGCATCAACAAGAAGAAGAAGGTTAGAGGGTTGCCCAAATTAAAGAAACCTCAAAACACAATGTGCAAACAATGTCAACTAGGGAAGATTACTAAGTCTAGTTTCAAAAGAAAAACATATACTTCCAAAGAAGTACTAGAGTTAGTCCATACAAACTTATGTGGACCAATAGAAGTGCAAAGCTACCTAGGAGATAGATACATAATGCTATTTGTAGATGATTATTCCAGGATGATGACTGCTATTTTTTTAAAGAAAAAATCTAATGCATTTCAAATGTTTAAGTGGTATTTGGCCAGAGTTGAGAAGGAAACATGAAAGAACCTGAAATGCCTAAGGTCAGATAGAGGAGGTGAGTTCACATCAAAAGAGTTTGAAATATTTTGCAATGACAAAGGTACCAAAAGGCAAACATTAGCACCAAGAACTCCACCACAGAATGATATTGCTGAAAGGAGGAATAGGTCACTGATTGACTATGTTAGAACCTTGATGATGGAGAAAAATGTTGCTCTAAAATACTAGAGAGAAGCTGCAAGCACTACAATCTACACACTGAATAAAGTTCAAGTCAAGAAAGGTACAAATACAACACCCTTTGAATTATGGTATGGTCATTCACCTAATGTTAAACATTTCAAAGTATTTGGTTGTAAATGCTATATTCTTAAAGATACTAGAAATGGCAAGTTTGATGCAAAGAGTGATGAAGGAATATTTCTTAGATACTCCACTAGAAGCAAAGCATATAACTGTTTGAACACTAACACTAACAAGATTGTAGAGAGTGCAAATGTAAATTTTGATGAGCATGCAAAAGTTCAAATTGATGAAACTAAGCAATCAAAGGATTATAGATCCTTTTTATACTTCTATGAAGGAATGACTGTTGAAGACAATGTTACAAATCATGGTGGGAATCAACAACAAATTTTGGTTTCAACTAAGTCACAGCCAGTGAATGTCGACCTACATTTAGAAGCCAAGCTACAGAATGTAGAAAATGAACATTCTGATTCTGAAAACAACATTCATGAGAGAAATGATGAAGTGCCAAATGAAGAAGAAAAAAATGACTCTAAAGCTAAAGGATCAAACATGGAAAGAAGGACAGAACCAAGATTAGCCAAGCATGTGAGAAGACATCACCCTGCAGAACAAATCATTGGTGACAAGGATGCTAGACCAATGACAAGGAATAGACTAAGGAATGGATCATGTCTGCTAAGCAAGGTTGAACCTAAAATAGTGAAAGATGCACTATAAGATGATGATTGGTATAAAGCCATGGAAGAAGAGATAGATCAAATTGAGAAGAAAAAAACATGGACCCTAGTTCCTAGACCAACTAATAAGAATGTAATTGGTACCAAATGAGTGTTTAGAAATAAACTTGATGAAAATGGTGAGATAACAAGAAACAAAGCCAAACTAGTTTGCAAAGGCTATGCACAAGAAGAAGGACTGGATTATGGAGAAACATTTGCCCCTGTTGCAAGAATGGAAGGAGTAAGAACATTACTTGCATATGCTACATACAAAGGTTTCAAAGTGTACCAAATGGATGTTAAGTCTACTTTCCTGAATGGTATATTGGAAGATGAAGCCTACATAGAACAACCAATGGGATTTTTTGATGATAAGAACAAGGACATGGCCTACAAATTCCACAAGGCACTTTATGGATTGAAGCAAGCACCTAGAGCATGGTATGAGAGATTGCACAAATATCTTGTGAAGATAGGATTTGAGAGAACAGATAACAACAACAACTTATACATCAATGCTGAAAAAGGTAAAGAAATTTTGGTATTAGAAATCTTTGTTGATGATAAAATATTTGGAGGAAAAGATGCTCTATGCAAAGATTTTGCTGATCAAATGAAGCATGAATTTGAGATGTCAATGTTTGGAGAAATCAATTTTTTCGTTGGATTACAAGTACATCAATTGAAGCATGGCATATTTGTGATCCAATCCAAAAATATCAAGGAGATACTCAAAACATTTGGATTAGAAGATTCAAAACTAGTTAGCATACCAATGGCAACATGACATAAGCTATCCAAGAATGATGAGTCTGCTGAAGAATATCAGACATTGTACAGATCAATGATTGGAAAGCTGCAATATGTTGTACATAATATACTAGACATTGCATTAGCTATTGGAATAGTGGCAAGATTTTCTACAAATCCAAGAGAAAATCACTTAATGGCAGTAAAGAGAATACCAAGATACCTAAAGGGAATTGATGACTTTGGTTTGTACTACAAGAGGAGTGAAAAATTTGAACTAAAAGCCTACACTGATGTAGATTGGGGAGGTAACATTGATGATAGAAAAAGCACCAATGGAGGAGGACTTTTCTTGGGAAAAAGGTTGATTATATGGGCCAACAAAAGGCAAAGTTGTACCTCATAGTCCACTGCTAAAGCTGAATATGTTGCAACTACTATAAATTGCACCAATATTATATGGATCAAATATTTGTTTCAAAGAATGAAGGAAGAGGTAACTAAACCTGTGATACTTTATTGTGATAATACAAGTGCTATCAACATATCAAAGAACCCTATAATGCATGCTAAAACCAAGCATATTGCAATGAAGTATCACTATATAAGAGAGTTGGTGGAAGACAAACAAGTAAAGATGGAATATGTTAGCTTCAAGGAACAAATTGATGACAACTTCACAAAAGCACTACCTAAAGATGCTTTTGAATATCCCTAAGGTAAGTTAGGGGTGATACCCCTAGCCAAGGCTACTTGAAGTAAAAACAAGAATGCCCTACATCAAATGAGTTGATTGTTAAAAGATTTTACACATTGATGTAGAGGATGTCTACTTTAGGATTTATTCCTAAAGTAGTAGAAGTGCTAAAGTTCCAAATCATTCACAAGCAAGGTGATAGAGGGAGAAATAGAATGAACTTGCAAAAACTACACTTGCATATTAAGATGCTGATATGTCTTTGGCATTGTTGTCAAAGAGGGAGAAGCTATGAGAAACTAATCAACAACATGTGATTAAATGAAGATAGAGGGAGAAGTAGGAAAAAATAATTAGAGGTTGATCAGAATAGCAGAAGATGAGTAATACAGAGGGAGAAAAAAAAAGAACAAGGATACAACAACAAAGAGGGAGAAGAAAAAATGAATCAATCAAGGTAGTAGAAGGAGATGTGAAGTCAAAATTTACTTTTTGGCATTTGACTTATTGTTCTAACCTAGTTAGCATTTGGTTAAATAGTTTAGTCTGATGGTTGATCAGTTTGGTTTGCCATCAATGCCAAAGAGAGAGATTGTTGTAAATCTAATTGAAAAGCTCATTGATGAAGATCAAAGAGGAAGATTGTTATTAAAAGAATGTTTTCAATCATTGTTTTGTCATTGATGTCAAACCTGCTATTTGTAGGAATGACATTTTCTTATAAGATCCAAGTACTATCACTTAGTTGATTGATGAAGAGGATTTGATCAACAAGATGCAACAAGAGCACCTAAGGGAAAGGTTGAGTTATGATGTTGTAATGAAGTGCAAGGATCAATTAAGAAAATGGTTAAATGATGTATTGATAGCATACTCAAAGATACAGAGGATGGTCACTCTTAGAAACATTGGAGGAAGAAGTTGAAACAAGGTTGACTACAAAGCTTAAACTAAGATCATTAGTGGGTGCCGAGTAAGTTAATTGAAGCAAAGAAAATTCTCAGTTGGATCCAAGTAACAGGAAGTTCTAGTGTGGCCCGAGTAATCTTCAGGAGCTAAACATCAGAAAAAACACAGTTGATGCTGAGTAACAGAGTATGTGCCGAGCACTAGTATTTGAATAGTGTCCAGCTGCTGCATTATTTTAAATAATGAAGATTTTCCAAATCAAAGCTGACAAAGTAGTTACCTTGAATTTTGTGAACTAGTTGGAAGACAAGGATGATGAGCTAGTGGCAAAAAATTCTATGTAAACTATTTTTAGGCGAATTCAAGAGGATTATTCAAGAAGTTTCTAGAGGAAACAAAATATGGGTTAGATGCAATGAATCCTACCTAATCCATACAAATTGAAATCAAGAGGAAGGAAGAATCAAGTAGGAAAAGAACTCCAAGACTTCTATTTAAGGAGTCATAGACCAAGAAGCAAATGTTGCTGATGCTGCTGCTACCAAAGAGCCAAATTGAGAAGTAGTTAGAAGAGTGTCAAGAAGAAGAAGACATCTAGGAGAAGGAAGAGCACAAAGGCTTTTTTTCTACAAGTGGTCATGAAGAAATGATTGCACTGGTTCATTGAGTATGGAGACTCAAAGGAGACCAAGCTTGAAAGGAGGCCAAGCTATCAGAGTTGTAGAGATTGAAGGCTAGACAATAGTATGGGCTGAGAAGTGATCTAAGATCTGCAAGTCAAGTTGTATGTTGTAGTCAGGTCAAAGATTTTCTAATACTTTCTAGCAATTGTATTAGATATGAAAATCATATGGACTTAGGTTGGTTTAATAGCCATTTGTAAATCCTTTAACAGGTTGGCATTCCAAGTGAATGTTCTAAAGTCCTCTAACCAAGCCCACTTCTAACAGGGTGGTTAAATCCTCTAACAAAGTCACATTTAATAGTGTGTTGTAAGTCTTTAACAGGGAAGGCCTTTCATAGGGCATCACTTTAGAAGAGTGAGAATTGAGTAGCATGTTACTGGATGGGGTTTCTACATAAATCATTGTGTTATGTGTTGATTTCCTATGTGTTATGCTTGCATGTTGATTTATAGTAACTTCTTGGTTAAAAAGGTTAAAAGCTTGGATGAATGGGTTCACTACACTTAGTGAAAAGTTTGAATAGGACATTTGGACCTTGAATAACTGATTCACCCCCCTTCTCAGTTATTCTGAAGCATTTCTAATAGTCTATAAATTTTATTGAAATGAAAAAGTCATCTACTAGTATTTGTATGACTGATTTTATTTTGATATTCCTATATTATGAATGCAACTCACAATAATATAGGAAAAATTTCAATAAAAAATGAAAATAAAAATAAAAATATGAAATTCTAGAGATGAAAAACTAATTAGCAAAATTTGTATGCATATCAAAAATATAAAAGCAACTCATGGCGACAAAAGGTGTTATTATCAATGAGTTTTGAAAGCCATTAAAGGTGTTGATAAGCTCAAGCATCACGATATACGTGAACAAGTGCCACGTACTTGTCGTTAGAGTCTAAAACTTATTTATAATATAATTTTAATTTTAATTTATAGTATAGAAATAAGATTTTTTGATTCATTAATAAGTTAGAATAAATTTTAAAATTATTAAAATAAATAATTGAAATTGTTTATGTCAAGTCATATTATTATTATTAGTGTATGTATTTTGTAAACAAAAATTGATGTTAATTAATTTGTATAATTAGAATTATTAAGAATATTTTATTGGAAATTATGTAGTTTTTGTACATTTTATAAATGTAAAGTTTTATATTTAATCATAGAAATGTTAAAATAGGTTTTGTGACTATCAAAATATATTCATATTACTGATTCTTTCCTAGTTAACCCATTTTGAATTAGATTTATATATATAAATATTATAGTGGCTTGCCACTTTTGCCTTTAAAAAAAAAATATATCAAAATATATGTTTAAACAAATAATTGTATTGAGTTAATGAATTAAGCACATTTTAAGACAAATTTATAATTAGTTAGAATCAATTGTGTAACTATTAAAATAAATATTTTGAATTTTTTGCTGCCCTAAATTTAGAGGTATATCTTATATTTTCTTCTAAAAATTATGTCCATATGATATATATAGAAATGTAAAGTTTGACATTTAATAATAAAAAAATATAAAATGTAAATAATATACGTTTTATGTATAAATTTGTGAAATTTTTATAAGCTTAATTTTTTATTTTATTTTTTAAATAATAAATATAAATGTTTGAAGTATAATTTTTCAATACATCTATGGAAAAACCAAATACATCACGCTTTTAATTTTTTTAAAATGAATGCAATTATGTTTGATTACAATGTCTACATATCTATATTTATAGATGGATGAAATTATGTTTGATTACAATGTTTACATATTTATATTTATAGATGAATGCAATTATGTTTGATTACAATGTCTACATATTTATATTTATAGATGAATGTAATTATGTTTAATTATAATGTTATGTATTTATATTTATAAATGATCTGAGATCTATTAGATTTCCACAATCCATGCTAATGTGCTCACAAATTTCTAGATTTGATTATGTACAATTTTTTCACATCAACATTTTGGATCATACTACATGATCCATCATCAGGATGCTAGAGAGAAAAGAGAACATGAAAAGGTAGAATGCAGATCCAACTAGCTGAAATAATGATGGATCTGCTGGTTGGATCTGCATTCTACCTTTTCATGTTCTCTTTTCTCTCTAGCATCCTAATGATGGATTATGTAGTATGATCTGAAACATTGATGTAAAAAAATTGTACACAATCAAATCCAAAAATTTGTGAGCATATAAATGATCTCCTAAAATGTTGCCGTAAAAAATGAACCACGATGGAGTTCTGAAAAAAGGGATCCTATAAGACCAAATAATTTGAGTCAATTATATTTGAGATAAATTATTTTTAAGAACATATTTAATTGATAAGAAAATTTAAACTTTACAAATATTGAAATGAAGTAAAAATACTTCACTATAATTGGTTAATCTATGCAGAACTAATTTAGTGGTCATGTAAAGTGAATATAATAGTACTAGCCTACAACAAGTACAATAAGGTGGTGAGACTCATAAAGAATGATTACAATAACTGTCTATGACTTGCATGTTAATTGCAAGATAGAGGAGAGCCATATGAGGTCAAACACCAGTTTAATTAGAAATAGTTTTGAATCTCTTGTGATAAATTGTGGAAGCATACAGAAAGTCACCATTTGCCTTACATAGTACTTCAAAAACATAACAAAATAGATGACATGAATGATTACAAGATTCCGAGAAAAGAGATGGGTCAAATCAACTTTTGAGGATTTCAAATAAGGTTGATTGACAAAAATGAAGTGGAACTCATTTGATGACTTAAACATCACACACTAAAAAAATTCAGCTTGGAAAAAGTAAGTCAACTTTGACTATTTAATAGTTTTAACCTAGTAATAAAGCTTTTGTAGATGACATTTAAGTCATCACATTTAAGTCACCCCTTCTTAGATATAGGATGTGGCTATCCTCTAGACAAAATGCACCTTTGACCAAAATTGAAAAAATAAAAAATATAACAAATTTCACTAATTTTTTCAGCATTTGTTCTTCATGATCTATATGTTTTGTAATAAAAACTAACAAAAAAAAAATTGAGAAAAAAATCACTGTATTTTCAGAGATCTGAATATTTTATACTTTTGGTACATTCTATCTGGAGCATAGTCAACACCATAGATATATATGTATAGTATGGTCAAATAGAGTATAAACCAAAGTGGTTGATTGCATGCCACAATGATGTCACATCACGAAGATGACCGAAAATGTCAAAGCTAAGTTTGAGAGAAATTTGTATCCAAATATTGTAATTGTAAATACACAATGACATATATTTGTTATGTATAATAGTGGGCACCACATTGAGCTTTTGAAGAATGCCTTGAAGATATTTTAGTTTAAGCAATGAAATGAAATCATTACACAACTTGCACAAAATAAGTTATGCAAGAAAGCACTCAAAGTACTGGGACTAAAGAAATACTTTCAAATAAATTCTAGCATTGAAAGATTTGCTTGAGTTCTAGTAGATGAGGGCTTTCCAAACATTGATCATATGAAAATTGTACAACATATATGGTTGATTAGTATGTGTATGTGGTTACCCTTTATTAGTCCCTGCCATTAGGCATGGGACTACAATTTTCAACTTACTTTTGGTATAAGTTGTTGCCTCATTTATCCCACTAAATTCAAAAATTGCATTTATACTATGGTCCTCACAAATAAATTTATTAAATTGAAAATTTAAATTTTATTTTCACTTTTTATGATTGACTCTCTCCATGTATATTGTGAGTCTTCTAATTTTCCTATTATGAAAAATCACTGAAAATAACACTTGAAGGATTCATGACACTTTGCAAGGATGTGTAAATTCATTGAAAATAGAACTTTAATAAATTGATGACACTTTGCAAGAAATTGTCTATTTAAGGTTCCTGGAAACCCTCATTTTCTCTTAAAATTTCCATGTTTTAGGTGTTTCTAAGTCCTTCCTTGCAAGAGCAGCCAAGCTTTAAGACTTTCGCCAAAACTGCATACATAACCATATCTTCCAAAAAAAATCTTCCAAAGGTAAGAAACTCAAATTCATGTTCTCCTGCAACAAACTATTGTTCTTCAATTCTGCCATTTGACCATGTCTTATGAAGAATTACAGATAAAATTTATATATAAATTAGCAAGATATTTCAAGCATGTGGAAAATTTGTCAATGGAGTATAAGAAACTTTGATATCATCAATGAGTTCAATATTTTCAAAAAGGCGAAGGATAATGAGAAGAAGATTTCCAAATTTAGTGTGAACACTTTAAAAAGTTGTGTTCAATGCCTTTGCATATTAAAGTAATTTGAAATTATTATTTTTAAAGATAATGGATTGAAATTTGAGAGAAGTTTCTATTATATAATTCAGAAGCAAGTTTTGTAATCTAAATCACAATTTTGTTTTTCTTTACTAACAATTTATAAATAGAAATTTGGGCATCATTTCAGTTGCTACTTACTTCATATTATGTGATTTACTCATGAAAGTCACATATTTTGTCTATAAATTTAGGCTTCTTTGTGTGCACTCATTTCTTGGTTCTGAGGAAAAAATAAGAAAAGAAACTAAAGTCTAAACCATTTGGGTTTGATAAACAATAATTTAGCCTCATAGAAATATCACAAACAAATTAAAATCCTAATAGAAATGTCAAAAAGAAACTAAAGTGTAAACCATTTGGGTTTGATAAATAATTATTAGCCCTTTCCTCATACAGGTCATGACATTATCTTGGGACTTTCCATTATGTATCTTCAAGCTTTTGGAATGAGAGATTATGTTTTATCATGTACATTTAATATGTGGCTCTAGTTGTTTATCTTGGTTTATTTCTACAATAAGATTTGGAGAAATAAAAATTTGAAATCATTTTTGTAGCTTTGATAGCTTGAGCATCCATTTCATTTTCTTTCCTTGGATTACCAAACTATTCTTTGATCTTGTATATATGCTTTGCAAGATTGTGTCACAAATTCTCTCTGTCCCACTCTAGTAGGTGGATGAGTTATTTGTTATATTTTTTCTATACTTCTCAGGCATTGCATATTTACTCCATATCACTCTTAAGTTATTCATGCATCTTTTATATCTAATCCAAAAGATCTGAAATTTATTAGCTCTTTTGATGCCTTGATCTATATTTGTTACTAATTATATCACAAATATTTTTTTCATCCTTATTTGTTGAATTAATACATTACCTCATTATTCAATAGCACATTTCCATTGATTCTCTTAGAAATAGATATTTTTTCCCCTTTTCTCCTTTGAATGTTCTATGCATTCCCTTTGGCATGTTTTTGAATTTGAAGTGACTAAGCATCATGTGGTTCATACTATTAACTTGATGTCTTATTCTTCTATCTTCTTATCACATATAATAATAGTCTTCTATATTCCTTATCAGTAACCTACTTGATTCTTGAATGCATCATTTCCTATTTTTTACAAGTTTTCTAAGTAATAACATGTTTCTTCATCCTCTAGACATCTAAATCTGATTATACCATTTAAGTATTCCTATTTAGTCATCTCCTTAGGTAACATTAATTATGTATTTAATATTTAATTAATTTATTGTCATCCCCTAGTTAATTAATTCATTTAATTAACTATAGTCCAATTGATAAAATTTAATGGCAATCAAAAGTTCAACTTATCAATTAAATCCCTATTCTCCTATTAAATTAAATAATTGCACTATTTAATTTAATTTAATTCCATATCCCTTTTTATTAAATAAATCATTTCATAATCAAACTATTTCTGAATCCCTATCATTAGTTAAATCCAACCCATTCACCCATGCTAACCTTGTTTAGTCAATTAATTAAGCCAATTTAAATGGCTAGCCAACTTGCCTTCTAATTCCCCTTCTAATCCAAGCCTAATTCTCACCCTTGTGAGGCCTCACCCAATCTATCCTGGTGTAGATGACATAATTACATTATGATAATTCTAATTCAATGTTTTGATACACTTTCGAGACTATATGATTATGTCATTTTAATAGCTGCATTTTGATCCACACTTATGTCTGCACACTATGACCTAAATGATATATTTTATGATCTCATTCACATTCTAATATATTGTAATTGCTTTGATGGAAACTAAATTATAGAAATTCTTGTAATATGAAATTGTAATGTTTAAGTAGAAAGTAGAGTTGAAGGATAGATTGTGATAGTTGGAGAGTCTTTTTAGTGGACTTGGACAACTAGTAGGGTGTCTACCCACTCTCTAACTTTAGTAGCTCTGAGAGTTTGGAAGTTGTGAAGGAGCTCTTCTACAACCTTTCATATTCAAATTTTGTAAAAGGATTCAACATTGGTTTCTTGTTGCCCATGTAAAAAATTTCTTCAAACTTTCATAATGGTGTTTCATTCATGAGCATGAAGGAGTGTGAGATTCATATTGTATGTAAATTTCATGGTGTTATATTGTGATGTAGCATTCATGTAAATGTTTGAATGGTTATTCATGTTGTGGGAAGATTATGATGCTATTGTATTGAGATGAAATGTGTTGTTGTATTTGATTTTCTCTTGTTTCTCCATTTTATTATGAGTGTTTTTATGGGTGTGAAGACTTCACTCACCCTTTGGGAAGGGAAGAGAAGTCTTGGGTGAAGGGGCTAGTTGGGCTTGAAAATTTAGTTGAGAATCTTGGAGTATGGGCTCCATTGTATGCCATATGATAAGGGAAGTATGGTGTGAAAACCCCAAAAGGGTATGGAATTTGTTGATTTGTGAAAGCCTCGAAAGAGCATGAATTTTTTTATTATAGATATGGGTTGATATGGCAAGTCTCCTATTTGAAAAGCACACCTTCACCCTATGTTTCATGGTTCCATTTGTGAACCATTGTGAAATATACCTTGGAATAGGATTTTGTTCAAATGTCATAATGTAATGTGTATGCATTTTGCAAGATTTATGTGAAACTCAATTTGAGCCTTGTTCCCCTAGCTCGAGGGTGGTCTATTTGGAGGCCTATGGTTGGGTGGAGATTACCCATGGTCCTTGTTATTTTGTTGTAATGTGGTTACAGGTTTTGTGCTCATTGGATCCATGAAGAAATTAGGGGTTCTCCCTTGCATAGACAAAGCATAAGATATGTCAATATGTAGTGTATTTGAAAGGAGTAGTCTTCCTTCATGTCAGTTTGTAATGTGTTGTGATGGAAAAATCTCCATTGCAGTTTTATGTATTATGAGAGGAATTTACATCCTATTACATATTAATGTGAATGTGTAAGCTAATATTGGATGTTATGCATATAAATGGCATTGTAGGAGAAGATGAAAATGTATTCATAGATGTTTAAGAAGGAAAGAAATAGTTCATGTGTAAAGGAATATCCATTTTTGTGAAGTCTACGTTGAAGTTATGTAATTGAGGTACTCTTCCTCATGCAAATTTATGTATCAATCAAAAGTTAAACTTTATAGATTGCTTATGTGAGAGAAACATTACAATAGTTATTCAATTTGAACTTAAGGGATTTCATTATTTTGATGCAATCAAAATAAAAGTCCCTATGTTACAATATGTTGGTGTTTTAAATGGTACTAAAACTACTAAGCGACAAAATGCTTAATACCAGAATGACAGTACATACACAATCTAAAGACTAGCCTATTCTTATCAACAATTGCATATGTAAGGTATTTGGACCCAACTTCAACAAAACCACAAATGGTTTTCTACTCTTTTGGCTTTGCACAACCAGGGTGGGTATACCTAGGGATGGTTCAAAACTGAAACGACTGTATGAGAATTATTCTTAGTTTCATTCTGATTCTCATTTCAAGATCCTCAAATATATACATAATTCTTACTAACTTGCTAAACACATCCCATAAACAGATATGGCCAAGAAGTCTTCTATAGATCTGCAGACATTTTCAACAACAATGGCTAACTGAAGCTAAAAAAATTCCATGCAGACAAGTGCTGGCCAAATTTGAAGATCTACAGGAAATAAAAGTAAAATTTGATTTGATGATGCATTTGAAAAACCATTTGTAAGATATTTCTCCTTCAGTTGAAATAACTTGATCAATGCCTAATCCATTGGGGGTTTAGAGTCTATAGCAAAATCTAAGATCTAATTTGTTGCCTTACAACAAATTTTATCAGCAATTCTTATCAGAATTTATCATTCAAAATCCTTTTCAATACTTAAGGAATCTTATCACATTCATCAAAGCTTTTATTTAATCCATTGAATTAACAGCAATGATAGATGGATATACAACCTAACTAGATTGCATTCAATTGTACAGGCTTTTACTCATACAACATCAAGGTAGCTAAGTATTGAGAAGGAGAGAAAATTTAGAAAGAACTGATATGGGGACAGTTCATAGTTTGTATTCATTTCCTTTGAAAATGGTACATCTTTTACAATAAACTCAGAATAGCCTTCCAAAAGAAACACAGTTCATTCTATCTTCATGTATTTTCAAAAAAATTGACAAAAAAAATACATTACAAACTTGCCTTCAAAATTTGGACCAAAACTAGACTAAGCACAATACTTAGAAGAAAAAGAATTCGGACCCCTCTTTAGCCTTGGGATCTCACTTAAATAATGTGAGATGCAACAAGCTTAGGGCTAAAGAGAGTGACACGTGTCCCTTAAAAGACACTGACGAATGTCTGCAGTAAAAGACAAAAAACAAATAACAGAAAAGCTAACACATCAAAACATCCTAGGTGGGTCCCTTTCTGTTATACTTCTCATTTTTTTTAACAAGAAGATAGGATCTGATTCTCCAATTATTCTTCATCCTCAGAGTAAGTAGCCATGAGGTTTGAAAGTGATGTATTGTCTTCAGTTACCTGTAAATTTACTTCAACCTGGGGATTTTCCATGTCCTTATTATTAACTTCGAGGGTGACTGTTACTTTTTCATTTTCTTCCTCATCATCTTCTGATATTTGTTCTAGAAACTAATTTTTCCATTTATTAAAAGCATCATCATCTGGCCAATCAAAGCTCAGAGCTTCTCTTTGTATCATTATTAAAGAATTTGCATTTTCTTCTAAAACATCAAATTCTCTCCCCATAGCAGTATAAAATAACTGTACTTTTACTAGTTCCTCATTTGTCTTTGCCCAGAACCAGTGGCTAGTTTCACTCATGATGTTTATCATTATTTCATTTAATAATTCATCCATCTCCCTTTTCCACTTTTCTTTTTCTTTTAGCATATCAACAGATTCTAAAGCACAAGGAAATAGTGTGAATTTTTCAACGATGTATTGGGAAAAGCAGAGTGTTAATCTTCTCTACAAAGAATCCCTTTCATCATCAAAATTCTCTAACTTATTTAATAAATCAAAAATCTTCTCAACTTGATGATAAGGCATTTGGACTGCAGATATACATATGATTGTAATATCATTATTTCTCTCCCTCCATTTCTTTGCAAGAAGAGTCAGCTTATCCTTATCCCTATTCAACTCATCCATGAGGGCTGCAATTCTTGCCAATTGATCAAAGAAATTTGACCATTGTATTTTATCCCTCAAATATATTATACCCTACTTTAACTTTTCTTCATATTGATTTCTCAATTCTATCTGCAACTCATGCAATTTTGTTTTTTCTTCTTCAAATTCCTCTGTAGTATAGAATTGTGGCCTTTCAAGGGTGTTAGGTATTTCAATAATAGAGGTTGATCCAGATCCAACCAATGGCTGTGAAGGGTATGCAATTGTAGGTGCACTGGACTCTCCCATTTTTCTCTTCCCCAGTATCCTCTCCATTTGAGACATTTTGTTTTCCAATGATTGTATCCGTATACCCCTTTCCTCATATGCCTTCAAAACTTCTTCAAACCTAGCATTGAGTTGGCCAAACGTATCTTCTTCTTGTCTAGATACAACATCACCCAATTTTAGCATTTTTATAGCCATTCCTATTACTTGTTTGCTACTTACCTCATCAGGCCTGTATACTGTCAATGTGCCAGTATGTTCTGCAATGGGAAACTCATGTATCCTGGTATTTTTCCTCTTATTTATGGACCACAAAACAAGGGATTGGTGGTCATCACTAAATTTTATCCCTCTATGAGCCTGCAATACCTCTTCAGCAGTTGTCAGTTGAACATCCTTTTGCTTCCTTACTGAATCAAAAACAATATCATTCGCTATATCCCATTCTCGCAGAAGGAGGACTCCTGATTGTCTAACTATTTTCCTTCCAGCTTTAGGAGTGAACCGGGAAAAATCACTCAAGAACTTTGATTTTACCTCTTCCTTGATAACCGGGTCAGATTTATTTGGTTGCTCAGCCTTGATCTTCTCACAGGTTTTCTCAAAATTCTTTATATTTAATCTCCATAAAAACTGAGCAAAAGCCCTAGATCTTACAAAATTTTCATCATTAATAAATCTTTCAGAAGCCTGGGCAACAATCGGGTCAATTTCCTTACCTTGGTAATCAGCAATGGTCAGGTCCAAGGAAGGTGTAGGAGGTTCTTGTGGTTCTCCAACATTCAGGTCTGTAGAAGTGACAATCATATCCCCATCTCCTCCCATTTGTTTAAGCTGTTCCTTTAGAGATGCCTCATCATCTATTTGGATTGGAGACTGGCTTGGGGAGTATTGTTCTTTTTGAGAAGAAGAAGACCCCTACTCCAATTTTCATCTTTTTGGAGAGCTGGCTGTAGATGGACTTCTTGACCTTGACTTCGCGTGATTGGGTACCTATTGCACACTCTGAACCATGACATAACCTATCCTTTTCTGCAATGTATATTGGCCAGGAGTTACTATATTTCTACTACTCATTCTTCTTTGTATTTCTACTGCCTTGTCTGGGTATGCCTTAATAAGTATATCTTTCTTTTCATTCATAGTCTGAATTATTGTAGCAAAATTATTCATTAATGCCTGTATTTTATCTCCCTAGTATTTCTTATCTTTTAATGGGTCATATTGGGAGTCAAAAGCATTAATGAATTCTAGGTTTTTACTGAAAACTATCCATTTCTCTTTCATTAATTCTTGCTCCTGCAATGTGAAAACATTTCTGATTAGATCTTCCAAATAGTAAACCCGATGCACCATATGGGAAGCTCTCACCCTTTCTCTTAACAGGTCATAGAATCCTTCAGGGTCAATGAATCTAGCGTGAGATTCTGCCATGTTGTATTTATTCAAAAACAAATTTAAATGCTTCCACCCCTTTTAAACAAAAATAAAATCATGCACCATAGTAACTATTGGAAAGAAAGTGCCCTTCTTTACCAATTCCCTGTCATCTATAGTACCTATCTGCCATAAGAGCTCGGCTATCCCTATCTTCAGAGGTACATGAAAAGGTAACACATGAGGTTTTCCTAAGAAACCATAAACTCTTATTACTGTTGAAACATTGTAGGGAATTATATCCCCCCAGTTGTGACTGAAAAGTAGCCCATTAGCATGGTCCTTGGGTCTGACCAATTCTAATAATGCTTGTGGGATTCTAGGGCTATCTCCTCTTAAAAGAAGTCTAAGCTTTCATGCAAAATACCTGTCAAATCTTACATAACTAGCATTAGTGGCCTCTGAAGTCATATCCATACTCCATAATTGCACTGGATTCCTTTCTCCATCCTTTGTGGTTTCTAACTCCATACCTTTGGAGAAGAAAGAATATCACTTGTATAAACATACATGCATCATCAATGAATACCAACAGAATGGTTTGTTTACTTTCCCCTTTGCTATTCCAACCAACCCGTTGTGAATTTCTTTTGCTAGGAAAGTGGCAAAATCCAGAATGGTGCTCATTCCAAATTGAAGGGTTTGAGCAATTATAAGGACCACAAAACCTAGAATTTGATCACCCTCATCTATCCCCAAGATCTTGCAAAGGGAAAAATACAGTGCCTGAGCTCTCAGATTGAAATGTCTTCTTAACAATGGCTCTGGAGTATTGGCTGTGATCACAGACAAACTTCCAACCCTAGCAGTATGCTCCTGTAGTGGCCCTATTCTCAAGTACACTCGTTGTGCATCATATCTAGCTTGCAAATCATCCAGATCAATGATTTCATGCACAACATGGTTAGGGTTTAGGTTGAAAACCTCACTGAACAATTCAGGGCAAACCCTAAAAAGGTTGACCCCTAAATGATTTTTTACCCACCCTGTGATAGGGTCATACCTCTTTGCCAGGTCCATCAATAAATTTCTATCAAAGAAAACACTGGGGACTACTAATTTTCCAATGTCAAATTCCCATACATTGCTCATAGGAGTGTCCAGTTTTTGCTCTGAAAACCATTTCCTAAACAACTCCAAACCTCCCATGGAAACCTGGGCATCCCTTATCCAATTAGCTTTGTCATAAAATCCTTCTGCCACAACCAATCTAGGGTATTTTGGAATGAGCTCCCTTCCCTTTGTTATTTCATGGACTGATAAAGGGAATTGTTCAAGAAAATCATCATGTACTAAATGTTTTAGATAATCTTTTTGTCCAGTAAACTCTTTTCGGGGCAGCATTTTAATCGAAACTTTGGAAAATTCACAATAGTAGATGCTTGAAATTTTACTCAAAAAATCATGGAGCACTTACCTGCCAGAAATCGCACTTCGGTGCTATATGATGTCTTCTACAATTTAATTGGAGTATTAACTGAGAAATTATGTGCCTTAGCTCTGAAAACTTGAACCCCCTTTTCTTTCTGTACTTTGGTGATTCATTAGTGGTGAAATTGTGGGTTCTTTTTATGAATTAAAATTGCATGCACCAGGTTTGGATCACATTTACTCTTAGTAACCATTGCCTACAATTTGCACTCAAATTTGAATCCCACCCGTAGATTTTATCAGATCGCACGGTCCTGATTTAAAATAACAAGGCTTCACAGTCCTTTCTGAAACATGCTACGTTTCATCATCACGCTTCCTCGCATTACTTAAAAAATTGCATCTTTATTATGTGGGGATGCGTCAACAGTCCATCAAGACAAGATCGGCGATTGGAATAATCCATTTCGTATTGACGACCAGCTAGCTGTACGGACCAATAGGAAACTGCCATATTAGCTTATACTAACGGATTACACTTCACGTTAGTGAATACCATATCATCTTTTGAGCAAGCAAGGGTTTGACATCATCATGGTCACGTGTCACTACTGCGCTTCCCCGCATAACTTAAAAACTTGGTTTGTTTATTATGCGGGGAAGCGTCAACCGTTGATCAGGACATGATCAATGGTGATATCGCTTCTTATTCATTAAGCAACCAAAAAACTTTCGTGCATTCCTAGCATTACACGTCACCAGTTGTTTGTAGTGTAGCATACTGAAATACAAATATCTGACCCCACATTGCCATGCGTCACCACTGCACTTCCCCGCACTACTTAAAAACCTGCATCTTTATTATGTGCGGAAGCATCAACCGTTGATCATGACATGATCAATGGTGATACTGCTTGGTAAGTAATCTCCGTAGTTCTGCCAATGAATCCACCAATGATATTGCAAAAAAATAAAACGTGCAAAAGTAATGACAAATCGGACATACAGGAGCTTTTACAGCCTACTGAATCTCATAAAACATCAGGGGCTACGTGTAATTACTGTGCTTCCCCGCATAACCTAAAAACCTAGTTTGTTTATTATGCGGGGATGCGCTGACCCTTGATTTCTGATAGATCAACGGTGATTTCAAAAAACATTTTAACTTGTTGTTCTCTCAGACGGAAAATCACAATTAAATGCATACAAAGGCTTTTCAAAAAGGCATTCTAACGTAAATAAAAATATTTAGGATAAAAAACCCCACCAACATATTTGAAGTAAGTACCTCTTTTTAAAAAAAATGAAAATGAGGGCACCACAGAACAAAGACATAGCTGATTTTTTACCCAAATATCAGAACAAATCCTATACTATGAAAAATCACACCAACAGTGGCTCTGTTTGGGGATGATAGACTACCTGAGTCTATGCAAGAATTCAGAATTTTCTGGGAGAGTAGACCACATACTTGGTAAAACGACAAATTCTTCAGAGAGCACAAGGAAACACAAAAAAACAAGGAACCAGACTGCACAAGGATATTTACAAGGATTTACAGAAAAAACAAAATGACAGGAAACCCTAAAACTACTGGTCATGGAAGAAAATAAGTATTTTTCAAGAAAAATACCTCTTCAAGAACTGTCCATGAACTGGCAATTCAAGAATATTGTCAAATATATCTTTGAGTATATAAGAATCTTCACCCCAAGTATTTTCAATGAGATATGGGCCTAACCAAATAGGATCAAATTTTCCATGTTTTCCTTTATCCTTAATTCTGGCATTCCACATCAGGACTAAATCTCCATTTTCAAACTTTTTTCTTACAATTCTTTTATCATAGAGTGTCTTGACTTGCAATTGCAACTTTTGGTTCATTAAAGATGCTTCTCTTCTGGTTTCGGTCAATCCTACCAATTCATCCATTCTTTCTTGGATTTTGTCTATAGTATCTTCATCATATAACTGGATGTAATTGTATAGTCCCATCAAGTTGTTCTGAGGCATTCTGGCTTGAATTTCATACACTAAATCAAATGGAGCTACACCAATTGCTTTCTTTACAGTTACTTTGTCAGCCCATATTGCCAATTGTAACTTGGAATCCCATGCCTTTTTATTATCATCCAAGGTTCTCTTAATGACCTTCAATAGGCTCTTATTTGTGGACTCAGCTTGTCCATTCCCTTGTGGATGATATGGAGCAGATGATGATCTTGTCATTCCATATTTATCACAAAATTTGATGAACTCCTCAGATCTAAAACACATAGCATTATCTGTGATAATTCTCTGTGGACATCCAAATCTAGAAATAATATTATTCAACAGGAAATTATTTACCACTTTACTTGTCACATTTCTTGTGGGGATAGCCTCTACCCATTTTGTAAAGTAGTCAGTAGCAACTAGAATCCAAGAATAGCCAGTGCTAGACTTGGGGAAAATCTCTCCTATGAAGTCTAGACCCCATTGTTGAAAAGGTGCTTGAGTCTCAACTGGCTTCAATGGAGTATTTCTTGAGAATTTCAGCTTTCCAGCAAACCTCTAACAAGGATCACATTTTCTAACCATAACTTGAGCATCCTTGAACAGAGAAGGCCACCAGAATCCAGCCCTCATTATCTTATGTGCAGTAGTTTTGGCCATGTAGTGTCCTCCACATACTCCAGCATGCATTTCTTTCAAAATCTCTTTTTCCTTTTCTTTATCAACACACTTCAACAGAATTCTCTCAAAATTTCTCCACCATAGGTTATTTTGGACAATTAAATACTTGATGGCTTGCAATTTAGTATTCCTCTTTTCATTATCAGGTAGATGGGGAGGAGCTTCCATATGTTGCAAATAATATATGACATTGGTGTACCAATCACATTGGTCCATGTCACATAAGTCAGTTCTGAGATCGTTATTTACCAGATTTATCTGATTAGCCTCTAGATTAGTTTCAGCCATGAGTTTGGCCAAACCTTGACCTCTTATTAATTTTGTTATTTGTATATCAATGTTAAATTCCTGGATTCTATTGATCCACCTACACCTCCTGCCTAAAACTTCTTGCTGAGAGAATATATCCTTGACTACAACACTAGGTACAAAAGCGATAACAGTAGCACCTACCAAATAACTTCTGAAAGCTTTTACAGCTTTTACCAAAGCATATGCTTGCTTTTCATTTATTTCATACTTCAATTCAGCAGGCTGTAGTGACTTGCTGAAAAAGGCAATAGGCTGCTCATATCCTTCTTGATTTTTTTGTAATAAGACTGCAGCTACAGTATGGAATGATGCAAAAGAGAAAATATGCATGGGCTTTGCATAATCTAGGGTCCTCAGCACTGGAGCATTCTTTATTGCAGTTTTTATATCTTGGAATGCCTGTGAGGGTTCACCATTCCAATCTATAACGGCTCCTTTCTTGAGCATCTTTGAGATGGGTCTACTGATTTCAGCAAAATTGGTAACAAATCTCCTCAGAAAATTGACCTGGCCAAAAAAGGACTGAATTCCTTTCACATTTTTTGGTTTGGGGACTTTGTCAATAGCTACTACCCTTTCAAGATCTATTTTTACCCCATCCTTAGACACTATGTGTCCTAATAATTTTCCTTCTGTGACCTTGAATGTGCATTTCTTTGGGTTTAAAGATACTCCATATTACAAGGCTTTTACAAAGATTTTTTCCAAATATTTGCAGTGATCTTCAACCTTATTAGAATATGCTGTGAGATCATCCTGATACACAACCATAAATTTTTCAATATACTCATGAAATGCTACGTCCATGGCTCTTTGGAAGGTAGCTTCTGCATTAATCAAGCCAAAAGGAATCCTCACATACACATATGTTCCCCAAGGGGTTGTGAAGGCTGTCTTGACCTGTTCACTTTCTTTTACTAGAGCTTGATTATATCCAGAAAAACCATCCATCATTGACATCAATTCAGAGCCAATCACTTGTTGTAACATGGCTTCCATATTAGGTAAGCCATAATTGTCTTTCAAAGATGCAATGTTTAAATTTCTAAAATCAACACAAAGCCTAATATCTCCATTCTTCTTCCTAACAGGAACCAGGTTTGAAACCCAGGTGGAATGCCTGATTGGTTTGATTATTCCACCATCTCTTAGTTTTGTCAGTTCTTCTTGCATTTTTGGGGCAAGGGTAGGATTGATTGGTCTCTATTTTTGCCTAAAAGGTCTTACATTTTCCTTTAATGGTATGACATGCTAGAAAAGATCCTCCCTGTAAGCCTTAAGGTCATCATATGACCAAGCAAAAACATGTCTGTATTTTCTAAGTATGTCAATCAATGTTTTCCTGATTTCAATAGGCAGATGTTGGCCAATATAAACCCTTTTAGGAACTTCATCAGTACCCAAGTTTATTTCTTCTAACTCCTGGGGTCTGGGGTCATTTACTCCAGATTTTACTCTATCTTGATTATCAAAAATATTTTCCAAGATTACTAACCCCTTTGGCATCTTATTTTTTTTCAATTGCATTATTTCTTGACCAAAAATGGTTTCCTTCCCATTTATGGTTTCAATCAATCCACTACAATCCATCTCCTGACCATGATACTTGTCTTCATTTAACAAAAAATTTGTAATATCTTTGTCATCTTCAAAAACCTACCAATTTTCAATGTTGTCAGGTATGGAAGGTTTGTTTTGCACCTCAATCTAGGAGATTCCTACAAATGATATTTCTTTTGGCTTGATGGCTACATTTGCCAACAGATCAACCATCTTATTTTGGGTCCTATCTCTCCATGAGATCCCAAATGCATCAAAGAGTTCTATCTGATCCCAGACTGCGTTTCTATATTATTTCAATCTCCTATTTTTGGATGAGTAGGTTCCTTTTATCTGAGAGATAATTAGTTCAAAATCCCCTATGACATATAGTTTCTTAATTTTATGATGTATGGAAACTTTGAGCCCTAGCAACAATGCTTCATACTCTGCAATATTATTAGTGCAGGCAAACTTCAAGGTGAATGAATACCTAAAAGTGTTATTCTCAGGGGACACAAAGACTACACCTACCCTTGCACCCTCTTTAGAAATAGCCCCATCAAAGAACATTGTCCATAATTTTGGTGAATTCATGCAACATTCAACTTCATTTTCAATGATAGCAGGTAAATTTTCAACTTCTTGAATAATTACTTCAGCCCTGAAAGCATTAATCCTAGTATCTAGGAAACAAGTGGTATCTTTGTCAATTTCTTCACCCAAGATGTGGTTAACCCTTGGTTCCCTATTTACCCTAACAGCTTTGTCCCCTATATGAAAAGTGGCATAAGTAAGATCACATTGTAGGCTTCCCCCCATGGCAGCACTCCATTTTCTGGAGAGTAACATTCCGTAGTGTGGAGGTATGTCTACCACAAGGACAGACATGGTCAATTCTACTTCAGGATATGCAGCCAATTTGAATGGTAGGGCATTTATAGTAACTATGACTGGGACTTCTCTAGCATCCATCCCTCTGCATCTGCCTTGCTTGGTATCTACGTTCAACCCTAAGGCTTCCATTACCTTGAAAGGTATTATAGTGTTGGAAGCTCCTGAGTCTATCATGCAATTTTTTAGGGTCTTCCCTTTTATGATTAGATTGAGGAAAAAAGGATCAATATCTTCTATGAATGCCACTGAGGAATCATCTAGAAACATTTGAGGAATCTGGGATATGATACCACTATCCTCTATTACTAATGGGGTCTGTTGGGGCATAGTTTGGTCAACAATAATATTATTGTTTGCTATTCCACCCAACCATGACAAAGCCTTATTCTTATGTTCTTTAATTCTAAAATGTTCAGACAGGGGCACTTTTACAGTAATTTGAGATAACATGGATATCATATCAATAGGTTCAACCACAGTAGGTTTTACAATAGTACCTGAAGTCGGAGTCTTTTGAGCAGTAGGCACAACATTTTGCTTGACAACATCCAGTTCTAACTTCTTTGGTTGCACAACTGGTTTTTTTTTTTCACTTATCTGAAATTGAACCATCTTCTTTGGTTCCCATTTCTTACCCTTGTTCTCCTTGATTTTAGGCACATCTACATGGACTTTCTTGTCTTGATCCTTTATCTTATGAGTGATGTCCTTGATGAAGACACTAGATGGCTTTCTTGCATCATTATTTATTGCTCTATTTCTCAAATTATAATTACTATGGACTTGTGAAATCATTTTGGCTGTAATTCTGTCAATTTCCTCCTTGGAGGGCATTCTTAGACTTTTGAGACCTACATTAGAAAATGTACTGCATACCTTATCTGTATCATACCCTTCATCATCTGAGAGTACTTTCTGATGATGTAGCTGGTAAGAAATTCTGTAACATCATTTTCAGGCTCTTCTGAATTAGAATCTATCAAATCATCACACATGCTCACCATATTGCAGCTTATATCGTCATGGCTTTTCTCTTCAATTTTTTCTTCAGCTTGCACTCCTTGGGCTTGGGCAAATGACTGAGCAACAACACAATAATAGCAGAATGAGGTGATTGGAATATAATGCACCATGGTACATCATCATTCATATTTACAATGTTCCTTTGTAGGGGGTATGGAGTACCCTTATCCTTCACATTTTGGGTCTAGTTGGGAACTGGTTTACCATCTTTCCACTGAGTGGTATAAGGGTAATTCTGCATCCTAGGCTATCTATTGAAGTTGTTGTTATTCACAGGGGTTCTTTCAGCAACATTTGGCTTATTGAAACTATTGGGATTCATCTTCTTGAGCATTTCTAAAACTTTGCCTATAGTAGGTTCTTCGGGCTTTTTTCCTATAGGAGTTTTGTCACCCTCCCTTTTATTATTGTTTTTAGAATTAAAAAGCTTAGGATCATCCCTCCTACCTAGTTTTCCATATGCCTTTCTATTATTCTCTATATTTACTGCAACTCTATAGGCATCTCTCAAAGTTTTAGGATCTTTATCCCTCAATTGATAAGCCATTTTGCTATCAAAAGCATTGAAATAGGTTGTGAGACAGACATCTTCATTTAACCTCATGAATTGAAAAAGTCTGTAGATACCTTTTTGGAATCTCACATTGAAATCAAATGTGGACTCATTTGGATTCTTCTTGATATTGTTGAACTCATTCAACATGAATCCTGCATTGGTATTGTCCCCATACTGCTCTTTAAACAACTTTTCTAGATCACTCCATGAGGTAATACTGTCATCAGGCAACCTCCTGAACCAATCCCTTGCATCCTCTGTTAGTGAATGCACAAACAATTTTATTACCATGTCTTCGTGTTCAACTTCATAATCATTCAACATGTCAATGAAAATCCTCAAATGCTCTTCACTAGTAACAACATTATTTCCAGAAAACTTAACCACTTTATCCCTTAAATCAAATGATATGGGATGGGGGGCACCAAGAATACTAGAAAATGATATATGTCTGTACTTTTCTAGGTATATAGGTTTCTTCTGGAAACTAGGAACATTTGAGGTGCTAGCTATATTAGATTGACTCAGGGGAGCAGCTTGGGACTGTTGTGGTGGGACAAATGGGACTTGGGTGCCTATAGTGGAAAATGAGGTAGGAGCAGATTGGGGTACTCCCTGAGTTGAGATTGTGGGACCACTAACTGGTGCAGGATTTGCAGGTGGGATAGACAAATTGGGCCATGAAACCAATGCAGAATTAGACTTTATGAATTGGATTTTCCTTCTAGTTTCTACAGCTTGAGCTTCATTCTCAACCTTCTCAAGCTCTTTTGCAAGATCTTCCCTCTCTTTTCGAGCCTTCTCAAGGTCTAGATCTAACTTCGACATGGAGGGTTGTATAGATTTGCTTGGTATAGCTTGAGGCTCATTTATTTGGATTCCTATAGCCTTGCCTTTCCCTTTATCTGGAGCTTTTGCAGTGGGCTCTACAGGATCAACTTGAACAGGTTTATAGGCTTGAACTTGAGCAATAACTGGTTCTTGCCTTCGATTTAGGTGTTTCTCCTGTTCTTGCACTTTAGCTCTCAGATTATCAACATCTCCAAAAATATCCTTATGGAGAGTTGTGGTATTCTCTTCTAATTTTTTATTTTGCTCTTTCAAAGCAACCATCCTTCTTAACAGAGCATCTCTTTCTATTATGGCATCTAAGGTGTCTTGCTCCTTCTCTTTTTCAAGAAGAATGTGTTTAGCTTCTTCCTCAACAATCCATTTCTTCAAAAATTCTATCTCAGAGTGCACTTCTTTAGGATCTACAGAAGTTGCCTCGAAATCAGTAGGGTCATCCAGATCTATAAGGTTTGGTTCTACGTATGGGGCTACTCTGGGATTAAAAGGATTATCAGATGAACTCCTAAATCCTAGCCTATAATTTATATCGGCTACAGGATCTGGTCTTAATAAAGCAATTCCCATAGTAGACACATCCTTGTCTTGAAAAACTCTCCCATCTAGTAATGGGGTACTTAAAATGCCTCCTAAGAGTCTTGTAGTTTCGGATTCAGAGCTAAGTGAAGAAGACTCTCTTCCTATTACTGGTTGATAACGGGAATTGACAGATGCATTACCTCTGGGTTTCCAAGTGGGATTTGGATCTGTCGTTTTCTTATTTTGGTTCTTCCTACCACCTTGGGGTAAATCAGTAAATATTGATACATCGGGATTGGCTCTCATGTAAGCTCTTGTGTTTTTTCTCTTGTCAGCCATATTCACCTTTTGTTACAATAAGCACTAGCTTCAAAACCTTGACTGAGTTGCCACCCTATTTTGGGAAAATATATAATGACACTTTTAGCTAATCAAAATAAAATGATACACAAGTAGGAACAAAAATAAATGGCACAGACAGACCAATCAATGATGTCGTAAGACTGCAACTCTTGCTTGTTAGATAAGACACTTGGATAGGCTGGATACGTCAGTGTGTAGCAATGGTACTTGGGCTCTATCTTCCTTAAATTCTCAAGGTTTGACACTAAAAGATTCCCTTATAACCACTGGCAAGACATAGATCACATGACACACACGTACACAAAAGGACCAAAGAAATTGTAGTACTTTTCATAGAGGTGTTGGACAACACCCCAGCAGAGTCGCCATTTTGTTGGTGTTTTAAATGGTACTAAAACTACTAAGTGACAAAATGCTTAATACCAGAATGATAGTACATACACAATCTAAAGACTAGCCTATTCTTATCAACAATTGCATATGTAAGGTATTTGGACCCAACTTCAACAAAACCACAAATTGTTTTCTACTATTTTGGCTCTGCACAACCAGGGTGGGTATACCTAGGGATGGTTCAAAACTGAAACGCCTGGATGAGGATTATTTTTAGTTTCATTCTGATTCTCATTTCAAGATCCTCAAATATATACATAATTCTTACTAACTTTCAAAACACATCCCATAAACAAATATGGCCAAGAAGTCTTCTATAGATCTGCAGACGTTTTCAACAACAATGGCCAAAAGTATTTCTTATCTTTTAATGGGTCATATTGGGAGTCAAAAGCATTAATGAATTCTAGGTTTTTACTGAAAACTATCCATTTCTCTTTCATTAATTCTTGCTCCTGCAATGTGAAAACATTTTTGATTAGATCTTCCAGATAGTAAACCCGATGCACCATATGGGAAGCTCTCACCCTTTCTCTTAACAGATCATAGAATCCTTCAGGGTCAATGAATCTAGCGTGAGATTCTGCCATGTTGTATTTATTCAAAAACAAATTTAAATGCTTCCACCCCTTTTTAACAAAAATAAAATCATGCACCATAGTAACTATTGGAAAGAAAGTGCCCTTCTTTACCAATTCCCTGTCATCTATAGTACCTATCTGCCATAAGAGCTCGGCTATCCCTATCTTCAGAGGTACATGAAAAGGTAACACATGAGGTTTTCCTAAGAAACCATAAACTCTTATTACTGTTAAAACATTGTAGGGAATTATATCCCCCCAGTTGTGACTGACAAGTAGCCCCTTAGCATGGTCCTAGGGTCTGGCCAATTCTAATAATGCTTGTGGGATTCTAGGGCTATCTCCTCTTAAAAGTAGTCTAAGCTTTGATGCAAAATACCTGTCAAATCTTACATAACTAGCATCAGTGGCCTTTGAAGTCATATCCACACTCCATAATTGCACTGGATTCCTTTCTCCATCCTTTGTGTTTTCTAACTCCATACCTTTTGAGAAGAAAGAATATCCTTTGTATAAACATACATGCATCATCAATGAATACCAATAGAATGGTTTGTTTACTTTCCCCTTTGCTATTCCAACCAACCTGTTGTGAATTTCTTTTGCTAGGAAAGTGGCAAAATCCAAAATGGTGCTCATTCCAAATTGAAGGGTTTGAGCAATTATAAGGACCACAAAACCTAGAATTTGATCACCCTCATCTATCCCCAAGATCTTGCAAAGGGAAAAATATAGTGCCTGAGCTCTCAAATTGAAATGTCTTCTTAACAATGGCTTTGGAGTATTGGCTGTGATCATAGGCAAACTTCCAACCCTAGCAACATGCTCCTGTAGTGGCCCTGTTCTCAAGTACACTCGTTGTGCATCATATCTAGCTTGCAAATCATCCAGATCAATGATTTCATGCACAACGTGGTTAGGGTTTAGGTTGAAAACCTCACTGAACAATTCAGGGAAAGCCCTAAAAAGGTTGACCCCTAAATGATTTTTTACCCACCCTGTGATAGGGTCATACCTCTTTGCCAGGTCCATCAATAAATCACTATCAAAGAAAACACTGGGGACTACTAATTTTCCAATGTCAAATTCCCATACATTGCTCATAGGAGTGTCCAGTTTTTGCTCTGAAAACCATTTCCTAAACAACTCCAAACCTCCCATGGAAACCTGGGCATCCCTTATCCAATTAGCTTTGTCATAAATTCCTTCTGCCACAACCAATCTAGGGTTTTTTGGAATGAGCTCCCTTCCCTTTGTTATTTCATGGACTAATAAAGGGAATTGTTCAAGAAAATCATCATGTACTGAACATTTTAGATAATCTTTTTGTCCAGTAAACTCTTTTCGGGGCGGCATTTTAATCGAAACTTTGGAAAATTCACAACAACAGATGCTTGAAATTTTACTCAGAAAGTCATGGAGCACTTACCCGCCAGAAATCACACTTCGGCGCTATATGATGTCTTCTGCAATTTTATTGGAGTATTAACCGAGAAATTTCGTGCCTTAGCTCTGAAAACTTGAACCCCCTTTTCTTTCTGTACTTTGGTGATTCATTAGTGGTGAAATCGTGGGCTCTTTTAATGAATTAAAACCGCACGCACCAAGTCTGGATCATATTTACTCTCAGTAACCGTTGCCTACAATTTGCACTCAAATTTGAATCGCATCCGTAGATTTTATCAGATCACACGGTCCTGATTTAAAATAACAAGGCTTCATAGTCCTTGCTGAAACATGCTATGTGTCATCATCACGCTTCCCCACATTACTTAAAAACTTGCATCTTTATTATGCGGGGATGCGTCAACCGTCGATCAAGACAAGATCGCCGATTGGAATAATCCATTTCGTATTGACGAACAGCTAGCTGTACGGACCAATAGGAAACTGCCATATTAGCTTATATTGATGGATAACACTTTAAGTCAACGGATACCGTATCATCTTTTGAGCAAGCAAGGGTTTGACCTCATCACGACCACGTGTCACTACTGTGCTTCCTCGCATAACTTAAAAACTTGGTTTGTTTATTATGCGGGGAAGCGTCAACCGTTGATCAAGACATGATCAACGGTGATATCGCTTCTTATTCATTGAGCAACCAAAAACCTTCCGTGCATTCCTAGCATTACACATCACCAGTCATTTGTAGTGTAGCATACTGAAATAAAAATATCTGACCCCACATTGCCACGCATCACCACTGCGCTTCCCCACACTACTTAAAAACTTGCATCTTTATTATGCGGGGAAGCGTCAATCGTTGATCATGACATGATCAACAGTGATACTGCTTGGTAATTAATCTCCGTAGCTCTACCAATGAATCCACCAATGATATCGCGGAGAAATAAAACGTGCAAAAGTACTAACAAATCGAACATATAGGAGCTTTTACAGCCTACCGGATCTCATAAAACATCAGGGGCTACGTGTCATTACTGCGCTTCCCCGCATAACTTAAAAACCTGGTTTGTTTATTATGCAGGGATGCGCTGACCCTTGATTTCTGATAGATCAACGGTGATTTCAAAAAACATTTTAACTTGGCGTCCTCTCAGACAAAAAATCGCAATTAAATGCATACAAAGTGTTTTCAAAAAGGCATTCTAACGTAAATAAAAATATTTAGGATAAAAAACCCCGCCAACATATTTGAAGTAAGTACCTCTTTTTTTAAAAAATGAAAATGAGGGCAACACAGAACAAAGACATAGCTGATTTTTCACCCAAATATCAGAACAAATCCTATACTATGAAAAATCACACCAACACAATAGTCACATGCATGCATGATAAATGTTTCACTATATTCCAGTTAATAAGAAACTCCATATATGAGGTTATTTATCATTTGAAAAAATATCTTTGATCTTGTTCAAATATATGTTGTGTGTTAAACTTTTGAGGTGGTAAGTATTAATAATCTTATAGACTAGATGGATGCAAAGAAATAATACCAAATTTTTAATTCAAAGGAATAGAGCAACCATCATCAAACCCATAATCATAGTCTCCTAAAATGAAAAGAGAGAAAGAATGCATTAAACCCATAGTGAAGCATGCTTGTACATGCACTTTCACTCTCTGGATTTCGTAGGGCAAGTAGGAAAAATAATCCTCTACCTATTACAGTCCAATAAAATATTCTGATAGAATATACTCTAGTATCTTCTTACATTAGTAAGTCAATAAAATAATGGAAAGCTTAAAGTCCTATATCCTATGATAT
The DNA here is from genome assembly GCA_028749045.1 of Cupressus sempervirens. Taxonomy (NCBI): domain Eukaryota; kingdom Viridiplantae; phylum Streptophyta; class Pinopsida; order Cupressales; family Cupressaceae; genus Cupressus; species Cupressus sempervirens. The sequence continues at coordinate 748,780,684 of CM053789.1, read as the reverse complement.
GAGATAGAAAATAAATAGATATGTGTGAACACTCCTTAAGATTCACATGACCCTTGGGTCACATCGGCATGTTTAACACACACACACACACACACACACACACACACACACACACATACACACTAAGAGTCATCATCATATAGATAGATACTAAACAATATGATAATATTTTTTTTAATATAACTCTTAACTCATATAAGTTCCCAAGTAAATCGACCAACTTCCATACGAAAGAAAAATTCAAAAAAAATCATCATAAAGTATTAAATATGTGATGGGACCCCTTTTGGTTAGTGGTCCCCACCCCACATCTTCTTTTCTTCCCAAGTGCCTCATCACACCAAGTGCACCCTCTGCAAGACTTCATTCTCATGCACTGGAGGAGATGACCACCAATTGAATAATTGGTACAGGTCACTTCCCAAGCCTATAAAGGGCATGAAATTTGTTTTGAAAAGTGGGGGAATAACATGATTCCCACCATTTCCCTCTTCTCTCCTCCTTAGGTTCCATAAAGGGGCCACCCAAGAACATGGTTCAACCTTCTCATCACATCACTCATGTGCCCACTAGCATGTGATTTCTAGGGCTATGCAAATTATGTTAGGAGTTAGGAAAGTGAGTAGTATAGCATTAGTAAGTAGTAAAAGAGAATGATTAGTATCTTCATTCCATTTTTAATTATGAATTAGTTAGCATTTTAGTAGTAGGTAAATTAAATAAGTTGGTGAGGAGTAGTTGCAGTAATGTATTTGGTTAGTAGTTTAGGGAAATTGTTATAAATTATTTAATTAACTATTTTAGTATTATAGTTAAAGTACTTAAAGTGTGTTGAAATTTATTTTATATATGATGTATTATATTATATAATTAATCTATTTCATAACCTACAATTAATGAAATTGGTATTTTATAGGTAATCTAAAATATGGTGCATATATATACATGGAGGTTTTGAAGTTTTGAGGATTCATACTTTTTTTTGTTTTCACTATATTATTTATTACAAAATTTTGTAAAATGTGTTCCATATTTAGATCTTAACATTATCAGAATGCAAGGAATCCTATGGTGATACTGATCCATATGAATTCAATATTGTTCCTCTTGTTATTTGAGTACCCATCAGGAATGGTCACTACGTCTTTTGATCACCTTTAGGTTATTAGTTTGAATACAAGATTTCATGTTAGTAGGTTATCTATTATCTCACCTATATGGTTTTGAATTGCTTAGAATGTTTCAAGTAACTCAAAACATATTAGAAAGTACTTTCACAATTCAACGAGCCATCTATACAACCACCATATTGAATTTCTAATGCTATTTCTATATCAATTCAACTTAGACCTGTTGTATCCTAGCAAGTGTTATATTGATCTCATCCAAAGTTGTGTATGCCCTTGTGGTAACATTATTATCAAAATAAGATCTAACCAAGTTTGTGTTATGGAGCATGCTAGTACAAGTATTACTTTGACAAGTAAGGCATGTGGAATAATGTTATTCATTTTAATTTAACCTATAAGGCATCACCTTCAATTTGGACAATTCCTTTAAGGGTGTTGACTTAGGAATAAAATGTGGAACTAGTATGATCATGTGTTTATGTATCTTATTAGCCTTTTACTCCATAAACCTTAACTATAACTTGATTGATGTAAGGCAACCTAATGACCTTTAAAAAAAAATTTAGTTGTGTTTTTCCTTGTAAAATTTGGGCATGACATGAATGTTGCAAGTAACTCAAAACATATTAGAAAGTACTTTCACAATCCAACAAGCCATCTATATAGCCACCATATTGAATTGGAATGCTATTTCTATATCGATTGAACTTACACCTATTGTGTCCTAGCAAGTGGTATATTGATCTCATCCAAAGTTGTGTATGCCCTTGTGGTAACATTATTATCGAAATAGGATCTAACCAAGTTTGTGTTATGGAGCATGTTAGTGTGAGTGTTACTTCGACAAGTAAGGCATGTGGAATAATGTTATTCATTTTAATTTAACCAATAAGGCATCACCTTCAATTTGGACAATTCCTTTAAGGGTGTTGACTTAGGACTAAAATGTGGAACTGGTATGATCATGTGTTTATGTATCTTGTTATCCTTTTAATCCATAAACCTTAACTGTAAATTGACTGGTGTAAGACAACCTAATTACCTTTAAAAAAAAATGTAGTTGTGTTTTGCCTTGTAAAATTTGGGCATGACATTATGGTATCAGAGCTCAGTTTCAAAACTAGGAGCCTAACCCATTATGTTTCAACTTAGGCAACAAAATGCAAACTTGTGCAAGATGTATTAGTGCAACCAATTAAACCACAATCTATGGATGAAGCACTCAGAAGCATAGGCGATAGGAGACTTCTTCCTAAGCTAGAAGTTTTTGTAAAATGATAGTTTCTCCTCTTCTCCATTAAGGAACCTTGGTATGGCCACATCACTCTTGTGAAATTATAATTCAATTTGAATTCTTGTTGGTTCTTTGTTGCAAATTTTTGATTTATATGTTTTGCCAACAATGTGACATTTATAATTTTTCCATTTAGCTAGATTTCTTGATTTTGGTTCCATTGTGCCTTAGGGACATGTCTTATTTTTAATTGGGATTTACCAGTTTGACCACATTTGTGTTATTTTCCTGAAAAAATATTCTTTTTATTTTTAAGTTACTTATGAGGCATTTTCCTGTGAATTATGTTGACAAGTATATGGTACTAAGATGTATGAAATGACCATACCAAGGAGGATACTTGACAACAATCTAGAAATTCAGTGCACCATTAAACCTTTGTATTATGCATTGTGAAGCTACCATACAAGATCCCCAAGAAATCACCCTTTTCTATGCCATAAGTATGGTAAATGGTCAAACTCCTTAAACCTATATTAGCAGAGATATAGATTGTGTCTTATACTTGTTGGGATTATAGAAGAACAATATGTTAAGGACCTTAAGTAAGGGCATAAACAATTTATTGGTTAGACCTTGGAAAAGTAAAGACTGGTTTATTAGCACCAATAGTAGAAGACTAAAGTTGGGCCAACCTCTGTAAATGCAGCACATATAAGATTCTAGTCCCCACACCCTTTGGATGAACTCCAAGAGGAGGTTCATCCCTAAAGGGGGAGGATGTGAGGCCTCATTCAATCTACCCTAGAGTAGATGACATAATTGTACTATGATAATTCTAATTCAATGTTTTGATATACTTTTGAGACTATAGCATTATGTCATTTTAATATCTGTATTTTGATCCATACTTATGCCTGTACACTAGGACCTAAATGATATATTTGATGATCTCATTCATGTTCTAATCTATTGCAATTTCTTTGATAGAAATTGAATTATAGGAATGCTTGTAATATGAAATTGTAATGTTTAAGTAGAAAGTAGTGTTAAAGGATAGATTGTGATATGCACTAGAACTTAATTCACATGCCTATGGACTCAATAGTTGTGAATTCAATGTTTCATCACTATGATAGAAAATAGATTATGAAGTTATTAAGAATGCTAACTTGATCATGTTAAGTAAAGTTTAGTGTTGATAAGTAGAATTTGATATTTTAATTTTTTAAATGTTTTGTGTGAAAATGATTAGAAAAAGTAAGTTAATTGGAAAGGATGAAGTATGAAACCCAAATGTTGAATGTGATAATGATTTATTGTGTATTGCTTACATGATTTTCTTGGAATACAAATGCTCGAGTTTAGTGTGCAGGAATTTGACCATGGAATTAATTGCAGAATCAAGGCTCAAACCACTATAAACATGACATAGCCAAGATTGAGTCTATGGAAAGACTTAGAGCTCATTGTAATGTGTTTTATTTCTATACACAATGTAAACACATATTCATGAAACTTTAATGTAGAATGCAGATAGACTAACAATGAACTAGACTAAATCCAAGAAATAGTTATCAAAATGTAAATTCTACGAGTGTCTCATGTTTCCCTAACTACAACTACTAAGAAAGCTCTCAAACCAACATCCTAGTGACAATTCTAGAATGGGAGTATGCTTAGAATGCATGCAAGATCTATGACTATAATGCAGATTATATGAAGATAACAACTCTTAAAATGCTATGAAAATGGTCATACAATTATCTAACATGTAATAAATGATGCTAAATGACATAAAAACAATGCTAAAATGCTATGAATTTACTAGAATGATAATGCTAAAATGATAACTCAGAATGTGCCTATAGTGTAGATGCCTAAAACTTGGGTCCCTTGGCTCTTGGATTTCCCTCCTATCTATAGGATTTTGAAAGGGGTTGGGGTAAGAATCAAGATTTTTACCTTTGACTAGTTGATGACAGTGAAATTGAAAATATCTCATAAGAGACTAGGAGGAAGAATCCAACAGACTTGGTTTTGAGGATAATTGAGGATAATTGAGGATATTTCCAATTCTTTTAAAATGAAAAAGGGAGATTTTCAATTTTGTGAAGATAAATGATTTTTTTGTTTTAATAAATGTCTTATTTATTCTCAACACTTTGTCTTTTTCCTCCCTTTTTGAATTTCATTTTATGAATTTGAATTATTTTTCTTCTCTTTTAAAGTTGATTTAGGTCTTGTCGATTTGATAGATAATTAATGACTTGGTGTTATTTTTAATTTAAAAGTCAGTTGTGTTTCTTCTTATTCTCTCTTTAATTTGCATTGATTGATCAAAATTGCATGATTTAGGTCTTTGCCAATTTTTGGGTGTCTAAAAATGCCCCTCTTTGAGCTAATATGTGAAGCATATTATTTCAAAGACTATCTTGACTTTTTGATTTTAGGTCAACTTTTGATGATTGGATGTCTTTTCGATGATGTTTTGACATTTCACAGTTGTCATGGTGTCTGTTTGTTCATGGTTTAATGTTTAATCATGGATGATTTGATATTTTGGTTGTTGTTGATTTGATGATTAGTGTTGCGATGTTTTTTTGCTTGGATACCCTAGTTTTGGTTAATTTGACATTTGAAATTTTGGCTAGGGTAGAACATTTTTTATTTTTCAAAAAAATTTAATGCCCCAGTTTGAATGCCTCAGTTTGATATGGATATAGTGCCCCCTCAAAAATGAAATTGGAAAAAAATATGGAAGTCCAAAAATTAAGAAGGTTCCAATTTTATTTTTGAATGTTGGATAGTTGATGGATAAAGATGATTAGGTTGGATTGATAGAATGCTCATTCGTGAAAGTGAGCAAAAAGATTCCAAAGGTTGGCAAATAGGGTGAAAAGTGATATAAATGCCCCTTGGGAGGGTTAAATAGATCAAAAGACCTTTTATCCTTGTCATTTTCACACTCTCCTTTTGCATTTGGTGATTTGGAGCTCTGAGTTAGTGAGGATGGTGGTCCCCTTATGAGAGCACAGATTCGAGAGGGGTCATCGGTATGAGTGTCCAATAGACTATGGTGCCCCAATAAGTCGTCGAGATCTGCCATTTTTTGAGATTTTGTATTTGTACTTGTGTTTTTGGATTTTTGTGCAATTTTTATGATAAATGTAGTAATTTGAATCTTTTAGCACATTTACATTTTCTTTTAGCAAATATGCATTCTTTTAGCACATTTGAATACTCTTGTAGCACATATGTCCATCAAAATAGCATATTTTAAACCCTAAGTTAGGAGTAAAATAGAACATGCATTAGGGAAACATCACATTTGGTTGTTTTAGTAACACATAGGTGCATTTTAGTGCATACAATTGGTATTATAGGGCATAAGTTTGTTATTTTAGTGCAATTGTGTAGAATAGTGCTTCCAACTATATAACAATGCATATGATCATTTAAATAGCGCATAGACATGTTACAGTGCATATGATGCAAAAAAGAGCACTTTTGCATGTTAAATTAGTGAATCTACCTATTTTAATGCATTTAATTGATGTGGCGGTGCATATGTCCTAGGAAATAGCACGAATGATTATTGAAATGCAAAAACTGAGTGTAGGGACTTAGTTGAGCATAAGATAATGCAAAAGGTTAGATTTTAGGTCTGTCAACCAGGGATGCATCATAGCGAGGAAACAATACTAATCAAGTATTCATGAAGTGGTGTTGTAGGATCAGTCTGATGATAGATAGGTAAAGATTGATGCCCCAACTTAGGATATAGAGTAGGGAAAACAAACAAGTATGACTTAAAATAGAGAAAGATGAGTAACAGGTCCAAGATAGAATCAATAGCTAGGTAGCTAGATATAAATATTAGATTGATGTTTGATTATCACTTTGTGACAAAAATTGACATTTTTTATTTTTCTGATGAAAAATAGGTGTGTGGGAAAAAGTTCATGGTACAAGGACTATATCTGTGGTCTTTAGAGGCAGCGGGTCAATTGTCAAGCACAAACCATTAGGTGATAGAAAGATGTGGGTTCACATATTTGTTACAAATGCCCTAGTTCTGAGTGAACTGAGGGCTATTGATAGCTGTGGAAGAGTGATGGCACTTGGACCACAAAACCTTTTATTTGCCGATGGGGGAGATAACAGTGACTCCTGAAGATGTATATAGGATATTTCAGATCCCAACAGTAGGAGATTTGGTTTATTATGAGCAGACTGCTAATGACACTTCTTTTCAAGATTTTTTTGGGGATGACAACATTGGTGATGACAACATGTCATGGTTTTAGATGCTACATTATGAGGCATTACCGATAGTTTTTGTTGGTTTGATAGGGGGATTTTTGTTGCCAAATTGATGAGGGCGAGGATGTCCAATTGGATCTGGCCAATTGATACAGGATATAATTGATCAACCATGGAGATTTGCATGGGGTAGTTGCATTTTGGCCTACTTATATCATGATTTACATCAGGTTGTCTATTCTGACACATTGTCATTATCAGTAGGGGTGATTTTGTTATAGCTATGGATATGGGAGCATTTTCCCATTACTCATCCAGTGTGTGTACGACACTAGTCTCAGGGTATGCCATTCATGTATACTTATTCTAGTGTGATCATACAACCCCATTTGGGCAAGATAGAGTATTGGTAGTGAATTTTGGATGATATTGATGAGGTAGTGTAGAGACTATACAGGTTTTCAAAGCCATGGGTCGAGGACAATGATGAGATGGTATACTTCTTTGGGCCAAGGTATTTTCTTGGGTGGGTTCTTGTAGTGATAGAGATATTTTGTTTCAAGCAGGTGGTGAGACAGTTTGGTTGGCAGTAGGGCATGTCACAGGGGATAGCAACAGGTGTTACTGGAGGCATAGTCATAGGTATAGTAGCCGATACCACCAGATGCACAACCACCACCAGAGAGGCCAGGAGGATTGACTGATTTGGAGGCTAGGATGAGTGCCATGGAGGCTCAAATGGGTGAGGTGTTGAGTACCCTATAGAGATTTATAGATATGATGAAACTAGGGCCACCATCACCGCCACCACCACCAAAGATAGATGGGGCATTGACAAATAAGGCAGTTGTGATTGGACAGGTTACACCTATGACAGATGCTACAGAGTAGGTGCCCCAAGAGGGGACAAGTGCTCCCAGTGAGCAAGGACCATTAGATTAGGCACCTACACATGGATGAGTGTACATTATGTGTTGTGGCCTTACTCCTCATCATGTATGTTTATTCTTTGATGTTCATTTTATACTCATGCTGATGTTACTTGGTTGATCCTTGGATGTTGTGATTTATTGATGTACATGTTATGTGATCTTTAAATGTTCTCATTGATGTAGTTTATCTAATATTCATGTGGTTTTGGCACGTGGATGTATTGTCTGATTGTTGTTTTTGTTGTATGAGATATTTGAGCTTATTGATGTTTTGACATGTGCACTTTTTATATCATGGACTTCTGTATGTATGTGATGGTTTGATTTGATGGATATGGTAGTAGTAGATGAAAATGTGTATATATATGAGAATGATTAATGTAGAAGGACAAAATGGATAATGATTAAAATAAATGACATGGAAATAATGATGTAATGAAAAGGTGATGTGATAATTTGAGTGTAATGACATGAAATGAAATATGGTAGAATGACATTGGATTTAATGAAATGAGATGTAATGGAAAGCAATAAAATGGAATATAATGAAACGTAATGGAATGCAATGTAACAACATGAAAATATAGTAGAATGGAAATTAGATGTGATGAAATTAGATGTAATAGAATGTAATAAAATGACATTTGATGTAATGTAACATGATGTAATGAGATGTAACGTGATGTAATAAAGTGATTTTTAATGTAATGTAATGGAATGAATTGTGAGAAAAATGAATTGTAATGGGATGAAAGCAATGGTAATGTAACGAAATGTGATAAAATGTGGAAAGAAATGATATATGATGAAATAATATGTGAGGTAATGAAATGAAATGGGTAAATGAAATGTATAATGAAGGAAATGAAATCTGATGAAAAGATAGGTAATGAAATGATTAGAGATAATGTAATGAAATGAAAAGAAATTGGTAAGTGAATAAAAAATGTGATGAAATGGAAAGGAAACGGAAGTAATACATTGTAATGAGAGGAAATATGATATGATATATGATAAAATAGGATTGTATGTAATGGAAATAGAAAGGAATGTAATGCAATGTAATGTAATGATAATGATATGTAATGAAATGAAATTTGATGTGATGTGATGCAATGTAATGAAATGAATGTGTAAATGAAAATAAAAATGTAATCAATGAATGTGTGGAAAAATGTCATGAAATGGAACATGATAAAATGAGAAGAAAAATGAAAATATGAAGATGGGATGAAATGATATGAAATGATAAATACAAATGTGATAAAATGAAACTTGACCAATGAAACATGAATGAAGGTGAAAAATGGAAGGAAACAAAATTGTCTAAGATTCGAAAGCTATGAGATGGGATGTCAACTTTTGAGATTCAAAAGCCACGGAATGAAACAAATGAAAAGGTGTGAAGTAAGGGGAATGGGATGAAGAAAGATGGGGTGAAAGTTATGAATGGAGTGATATAGGGAAAATAAAATTTGAGGGAATGAAATGAACATTGGGATGTAATGAAATGTGATGAAAATGAGATCGTGATAAAATAAAATGGAGAGAAGATGAGATTGTTTAAGATTCAAAAGCCTTGTGATGTAGTGGGTGATGCAATGCAATGAAAGGGGATTGGGTGGGAGAAAAGGTGATGTGGTGAATTAGGATGAAATAATGACATTGTTTGAGATTTGAAAGCCATGCAATGCAACAGATTATATGGTGAAATTTGATAGTGACTAGAATTTTCTAAGATTTGAAAGCCACCTAATGCAATGAGCAGAATGAAAATCTAAAACCATGAAGTGTGATACTAGTGGTGATGTTATGAAGAGATAAAGTCCATGATAGTTGGGTGTTAAAAGCTCATTTGGATGTTGATGTTGATGTTGATGTTGTTGTCTATTACTGGATAACCAGTTGTGAATCTATTGACTAATGTTGTGAAGGTCATCTAGTGTAATCCTAATTTATTTGCCAACCATTTCTTTTCAAGGCACCCAAGATGAAAATGCAAACTAGATGAATGCAACTAATTGTCATCATACAACATCTAATAAAAAGTGACTAAGTACAACCACCACTAGTTCAACTACAGTGATATGAATACTATGTCATACTAAGAAGTATCAACAATGTACATGGCAATATGACAACTACTAGAAAATAGAAGCTATAGCCGCTGAAGGATAAAAACATGCACACAAATAGTCACATGTCAAATAAAAGACCTCACCTAAGACAACACACAAAATTGGTCGAGGTACACATGGCTTTCCAAATGAGAGGATGCATTTACAAGTGGACACCAATAATGCGCAAAACCAAAGGATCACTGGAGGTAAATCGTGAAAAACCAATAAAAATATCATGACTTCATCCTGGTACCGCTAGTCAAGCACATCATTGAGGTACTAAAAGTACTTGATAGTGTTGAAAACCATTATTTGTGAACCAGGTGTGCATCCAATTGTGTGTAATAGTGTTGAGTTTGTTCAGTTCTACTAGGGAGCAACTATGGTACCAGGTGTATAAGAAAGCATGAGATGTGTCAGTGATGATTTAGTAGTGGATTCTATTGGGCAATGTGCATCAACGGGAATTAAGGTGGCTGAATCTCAGAGCCAAGGGTCAAGTGTACCGAGTACCAATGTGGTGGGATGCAGTGAGTGGACATGTGGAAGACTAGTAAAGAACAATTCTTAGGTGAGTGACGGCTATAAGTAAGAAGATAACATGTGAATGGAACAAGGTGAGGTGAAGAGTAGAACGTGACTATTAGATATATTGAGAATTTGTAGGAAGCATGCAAGTGAAAGTATGTCAGGCTCACCAAATCAGTCATAGCAATAGAGTGATGCTAGCCAAGGAAGGTGGATGAGGCAAGGGCGAAGAAGGAAGTGTGTTCTGCAAACCTCTGAGGAGCTGGTGGATTAGTCAAAACTACAAGGGTTAATTCTAGGGCTAGGGTTAAGCAAGTCATGTGGGACAAGGGTCAGTGCAACCCAAAGAGGCGAGGATCATGGCAAAAGAAATTCCCTTGTCAACTTTAATGATGTTTTCGAGGACTACAACACAACAAGTGTTGCAGGTGGTGTTGGATCAAGAGTCGATTACTCAGGTGGAGAATAGTGCACCTCGGATGACAAAGAGTATGTTAGGAGTAGAGGGGGAGGTAGGGGAGATAAAATATCCTAAAAAGTCTATGGGAGAAGATTCAAAGGATGCATAATGCATTAGTATTATTGTAGTCATAGTTTGAGTCATTTAGGGAGGCGATTGCAAAAGAAAACTCCTTGGCATTGAAGTTGCAAGAATGGTTAGTTGTTAAGTGAGTAGAAGGTGAGAAAATTACAATAGCATTTGGGCAAGGAAAAAGTGAACATGGAGTGTTGGTGAATGGTGACTAATCAAATGCAACAGGAGTAGGATGTGGCCTAATGAGCAATCACGGCACTGGGAGTAAACAAGTTAGTGGAGAATGTCTATGTGGAAATGCACTAGATGGTGAAGATACACTAGGAAGCCACTTATTATATGGGATGTTATTATCAGGCATTCCTAAATGAGGACTGGTGAGCGACGCAGTTTGTGGATAGGGAATTTACATAGCTACTAAATGTGCAATTAAATGGTGGGAGGTTTCCAATTCCCATGGATGTGGTGTGGGTTTTTAGAGGATTAACACTAGAGGCTTCTTCTTCTAGAGTTGGGTTAGAAGAGACACCATTGGTTGGACACCCTATTCTACCACCTCCCCTAGGGAGGCTAGAATAAATAACCTGCCAAACACTATTTAAATGTAATGTTGTCATTGTTGTTGTACGAGAATAAAAAGTTTGTGCTTGTTGTTGTGACAATCAAAGGGACAATTGATGTTGATTGTAATGCATTGTCATGTGTGTTTTTGGTATTTTTGTGGAATATATTTGGATGTTTCGAGCATTTCGAGGAATATATAAATGTTTTTGGGATTTTTGATAGATATTCGAATGTTTTTGTGTTATGTGACAAATGTTGGAAAGGTTTTAATCTCTATCAAAGTGGGCACAATATGATATGTAGAGTAAGGATAACCTTTATGAGTAGGCAAGAATGTCTGTGATGAAAAAGGAATACAAATTTATGCAATATATGGGAAGATGTGATGTGTAAGGCATAATTCGATGTATATTAATAGCCATTTTAGATGATTATAAGGCCAATGTTGGGACATTCCTTTAGGTGTGTGCCGGGACAGACATTCTCGAGGCCTATAAAAAGGCATTTGGAGCTCAAAAAGGACACTTAGGTCTCGAGAAGGTGAAAAAGGCACTTTGACCCAAAAAGGCATGTTGGGGGCCCCAAAAGGACACCTAGGTTGTGAAAAAGGTAAAATAGGGCCTTAAGAAAAAGTGTTTGGGCCTAAAAAGGTGTTTGGGCCTAAAAAGGTGCTTAAGGGGTCTGAAAAGGACACTTGGGCCTTGAAAAAAGCGCTTGAGGGGCCTGAAAAAGGCGCTTGAGGAGCCTGAAAAAGGTGCTTTGGGCCTAAGAAGGTGCTTGAGGGGCCTGAAAAAGGTGCTTGGGCCTAAGAGGCACTTGAGGGCCCTAAAAAAGGTGCTTTGGGCCTAAAAAGGTGTTGGGGGCCTAAAAAGGCACTTTGGGCCTAAAAAGGCATTGTGGGCCTAAAAAGGCACTTGAGGGAAGGGTCAAGCTCTCATGCTTATGCTTACTTATTCTGTGCCCCCTAGTTAGGAGAGGATGAAAGAGTTTGATGAATATCTGGGCTTTCAAGATAGCATTGATATATTTGTTGAAGGGGGCCAGACTAATCATGGCCACTGCAACATAAATAAGACTAATGATTCGTTGGGACTTGTTGTTTGTGACAAGAGGAAGGAAAAGGGGGGCACCTCTCACACTATCCACATTGTGCCAAATTTTCCAAAGTCTAGCAAAATTTTTAGAGGCCTTCTTTGTTCTAGTGGTGGGGGGTTGCCCAATCTCTACATTTAAAGAAGATTTCTTGAAGCTTGAAGGAAGGAGGGATACTCTACTCAAACTGGTTCATTTCCATTACCTCTTGGTGAAGGTAGGAAACTCCCATATCCCTTATTCAGTTTTTATGTTTTGTTTCATGTTCTTGTTACCTTGTTGTTGTTTTACTGTTGTATGGTTGTGGGTATGTTGGGAAGATTTGTAAACCATGTCTTTTTGGTTGTTTTCTTTTCTTGTTTATGTTTGAAATTTTGATTTTTCCTTGCATGGGTGTTTTGGTATTACTCACCCTAGGAGAGGGCAGAAGTGACCAATTTTGGGAGAGGTCTGTTTAGTTGGACTCCAACCTATGTAGAGTCTCTTCTCAGGATGAGAAGAGGGATGAAGGGTAGGGTGTTATGGGCCCCTATCCATCAGCACAAACCTGGTATGAGTAGGGCAAGTTTAAATGGAAGAACAGAAGTTCTTGGTTATTGGCCCCGATTGGGCATCTGAATTGGTGTTGTGCTTGACTTCTCTAGTTGGAAGAATCCACCTCTCCCTAGTCTTGATTCATTGTGAATCTTATTGTGTAAACCATGTGTGATTATGCATACTTGATGTTCTTTGATTCTGCTTAGTTGTCACCCGATCAGTTATTGGTATCCTCCATGGTTCTTGAAATGAGATTTAGAAAATATTACAAACTCCTTGATTTGATCATGAAGAAAATTTGATAAAATTGTTGAAAATAGGGATTGAGATCCTATTGTAAATTGTATTTTTAAACCTTATTGTATATGGCAACGAAGCCGAGTTTTCTTCCTGATCCTTTTTCGGTTGAGCCTTGAATCAGGTTTGCCAATAAAATTGGTGTTTTGAGCATAATTGTTGGGTATGTGATTAAATTTTGTAATAAATTATTTTGGATGGATGCACATCAAAAATTAGGATGAAATGGTGATAGTTTAGTAAGTAAATTTTTTTTTCAGTTCTTTTATGTTCAAAATGAGAATAATGATTGAGGGAAGAAAACAATGGCTATGGTTGATTTATTGCAATTCAAGTTATTTAGGAGATCAAATTTACCATGTATTATTGTGACCACCACCTTTGTGTAGTATAAGAACATCAAGGAAGAGAAGTCCTTTGCCTAAAATTTGGTTGTCTCATTGTCTTGGATAGAAACATCTCTCAAGAAATTAGAATGCTTGATGTTTGAGTGATAAACAAAAGTATTTCTCCAAACTAAGTTTGATATCATAGCAGAGATAGTATTCATAGAAATGATTATACTTGTTGATTATTTCTATCATTTTGGTTCTAGTGTATAGTAGCTGTAAATGTACATTCAAATTTAAATTTGCATGAGAATACAATGTCAATCTTTGAGAAAGTGGCGTTTAAACTTCATAATGCATAGATTAAAAAAAAAAATAAAAAAATTCAGATAGTTTCATATCAAGCCTTATCATGGAATGTATGTCCATTGTATTAAGTTTAATGTTGAATGATTAAGTGAATCACCATTTTAAAGACTATACTTAATTTATAAATATCTCAAAAATATACTTGCACTAACTTATCTTGAGTATTCTAGATTATAAAAGAAGAATCAAGTGAATAACATAAAATGAATAAGAGCAAGAAATAACTTGCTGTAGGTGTTCATTTATCTCTCTGGAAAATGTATGAGAGAACCAAAATATGAAACTGTCTATTACAGTTCAATAATAAATTCACAGGGAATATTCCCTTTGATCTCTTTAAAAAAAAAAAAATTAAAATATAAAATACATTCTAATTTGAATAACTTTTAAATTTGTTATGAGTATTTTTATCCTACCTACCTAATAAACTTTATTGTCTTTTCTTCATTTATTCTTCCCCCTTGTACGTCAACTTGAAAAGCAATTTAATGGAGTTATTAAAAATATTTTATCTTTTAGCATGGGGTGGGGGTGACGTCACCCTGGCCACCCCCATGTATCGTCCCCCCATACGATTGGAGCGCTTACCTTATGTGGTTGGGGCCTTTATTATTTGGCAAGATTTAATAAGTCTGTCATCCTTTTGGTGGTCGACTCACCTTTTGGTGAGGTCAGTGGGGGTCTTTGGGGCAAAGCACTGTCCCAAGGACAGCGCTTGGGAAGCGCACATCCTTTGGGAAGCACTGCCCAATGTGGAAGGTGGCTAGGGTAGATGTGACATGAGTCACATGTAGTTTTAGGATTTTTGAGGGTAGGGTGTAGGTGGCTTAGGGTAGGTTATGTTAGTATGTAGGTTAGGTTAAGATTTAAGTTATTTGTCTTTTTATCTATTTTTTTTTTTTATATAGATTAGTATGTTTTAATAAGTTAGTATAAATGTTAGTTTAGAATAAGATGAATTAGTTAGTTTAGTTAATAATTTAGTTGTTTAGTTTTTTTTTTGAGTAATGGTTATTAAAGTTAGAATAATATGTAATTAAGTTTAGAATTGTGGTTGGTTGGCTATATTAAAGTTAATTCTTTTTTTTTTAGATTAATTTAGTTGTTTTTTTTTATTAATGTTAATTTATTTTAGTTTGAGATTTTTTTGTTTTAGTTTCGATTTAGATTTATGTAAAACGGAACATGGTATTTAAATTAAGTTAAATTTTGGTTAGATTTAAGTTAAATCTTAGATTTTAAAGATGTTCGTAGTAAATTGAATCTTGTTAATTTGGTTTTTAATAAATTGATTCATTAAAATAACTTTGTAAAAGATAGTTAGTATTAGATGTAAATATTAATGGGGTTAATTAAGATGGTTAGTCCCATGAATCATATTAGACTAATTAACAACCTGTTTAAATTAATGATCGATATCAAACTTATCACAAAGTTTTAATATCTTAACGATGTAATCGCCCTCATGTTTATAACCTTAAGACGTAAAGTAAAGAACCTGTACTAAAACTATTATCAATCATTTCAAACCTAGGGCATGTTTAATTATTAATTCAAAAAAAAAAATTTGTGTGTGTGTTTTTGCCTTCAAGTTTTGGGCATGACATTTTGGTATCAAAGCCCGGTTTCAACACTAGGAACCTTAAACCATTATGCTTCCTAAACTTAACTCAAACTTTTAATTGTGTAGATGCCGCCTGTTACTCGCAACCGGCGAGGCAGAGGTCATAAGACTGGGGGTGGTAGAGCGGGACAGGAGGGTGGACCACCACCACCTCCACCACCACCACCACCACCTCCACCACCACCGAACCCAAATCAGGACATTATTAATGCACTCCAAACTTTGATCGGTGTAGTTCAACAGAGAGTGGTACCTATAGTTTAGCCAGTCCAGCAGATTCCAGTAGTGGAAGCAGAGGGACCCGGAGGAGGCAGGCCCAAAGTCAGAGAGAGGACTAGGAGTCCCCCACCGAGACAGATAGAGGGTCAGGGTGAACACGAGGAAGAGTCCATACACTAGAGAGGACCCCCTTTTGACAGACCTCCTAGACATGTAGGAGATGACATCAGGGAATTGATTCGACTCGGACCACCATTGTTCACCGGTACCACTGAGGGTTCAGTAGTAGAGGCATGGTTGCAGAGATTACATCGGTGCTTTGGGTTATGCCCTTATGGGAGTAATCTAAAAGCACGACTAGCAGTTCATCAGTTGACAGGGGATGCCTCCAACTGGTGGCATCAGGAGGAGATCATTGGTGGAGTGAGGATGGACACCCTCACATGGGAATTTTTCTTAGAAAGATTTCGCGAGAGGTACTTGTCAAAGCATTTCCGATAGAAGCAGATAGAGGAGTTCCATTCTCTTTATCAGAGAGGCCTTACAGTGGTTCAGTGCGAGAGTAGGTTTCTTGAGCTCCTTCCCTATGTGGAATACATGAAGGATGAGAAACTATGGGTGCATCACTTTATCATGGGTCTGAATTTCTCTCTTCAGGGCCTAGTTAGGATGGCCTTCCCTACCACCTTCAGATAGGTAGTGGAGATAGCACTAGTTGCTGAGGATACTCGAGGTAGGCAGGAGTCACGGGATCGGCCTCAGAACCGAAATTCCTTCTAGCAGAAACCCCCTTTGGAAAGGGAATCAGAACTATTCAACAGGGTCCTCTAGGGGCTAGCAGTCTCAGCAGCAGCAGTAGAAACCTTCTCATGGTTATCAGGGCTCTAAGTCCAAGCAGTGGCAGTCATAGGGTCCTAGGCAGGAGCAGAAAGTATAGGTCCCACAGTCTCTGTCAGTGAAGACTCAACAGTCTTCTAGGGGAGGATTCAACGGATCTAGCAGATCAGGAGGCCCACAGTAGTCTGGGTCACAAGGTGCACGATCTTATACTCGCGGACCATGCTACACTTGTGGTGACATGGGTCATATAGCTAGGGAGTGTCCGTAGGGACAGGCATCCAGTGGTCAGAGCAGGGCTTTTTCAGAGCCGACAGTTGGTGACATGGGTAGATCCCATAGAGTTTTTGCAGTAGTTGACAACCGCCAGGCTGAGCATCAGGCCACAGTTATCAAGGCTACAGGTATTATACAGGGCCATATGGTTGTAGTTTTATTTGATTCCGGAGCTACTGACTCTTTTATATCTCCATTTGTGGTGGAGCGTTGCGGGCTAGTGGCAGTTAGATAGCATGTTAGTTGGGAGGTAGAGTTAGCCTCAGGAGCAAGAGTGTCAGTTAGTTCCATCGTGTGGAGTTGTCAAATGCAGATTGGAGACATGTCCACTAGGACTAACCTACGCATTACCCCTCTAGGTTCTTATGATGTTGTCCTTGGCATGGATTGGCTTTGTGCCCATAGCGCCAAGGTGGATTGTCGACAGAAGAGGGTGGAATGTGTGGATGATGATGGTATCTCTAGGGAGATCTTCGAAGTGAAGAGGCCAATGTCCCTTCGTATGATTTCCGTTATGCAGCTTAGACGGTGCATGCGAAAGGGTTGTCAGTTATTTTCTATCACTATCAGTGACCGAGAGGAAGATTTAGAAAGGGAGCCATCCCTTGATGATTTTCCAATCCTTTAGGAGTTTGCAGATGTGTTTCCTTCAGAGCTTCCTGGTATGCCTCCACTGCGAGCAGTGGATTTCCACATAGACCTAGTGCCAGGAGTTGAGCCAGTTTCGAGAGCACCATATAGGATGACTACTCATGAGCTTAGTGAGCTAAAGGCTCAGTTGGAGGAACTCTTGGAGAAGGGGCATATACGACCTAGTGTGTCACCTTGGGGTGCACCAGTGATTTTCGTCAAGAAGGATGGATCACTTAGGTTGTGTATCGATTATCGGCAATTGAACAAGGTGACCATCAAGAACCGATATCCTCTTCCCAGAATCAATGATCTCTTTGACCAGTTGCAGGGTGCTCGAGTGTTTTCAAAGATTGATCTAAAGTCGGGTTACCATCAGTTGAGGATTGTGGATAGTGATATCCCCAAGACAACTTTTTGTACTAGGTATGGCCACTACGAGTTCACCGTGGTACCTTTCGGCCTTACGAATGCTCCAGCTGTATTCATGAGCCTCATGAATGGAGTATTTCGTACATTTTTGGATAAGTTTGTGGTTTTGTTTCTTGATGACATTCTGATTTATTCTCATGATGAGAGAGAGCATGAAGAGCACTTGAGACAAGTATTGCAGAGGCTGAGAGAGAATTAGTTGTTTGGCAACTTGTCGAAGTGTGCATTCTTCAGACCCAAGATACACTATTTGGGTCATGTCATATCAGGTGATGGTGTCTCAGTAGACCCATCAAAGATCAGGGCTATCATGGATTGGCCAACACCCACCAGTGTTACCGAAGTGAAGAGCTTTATGGGGCTAGCAGGTTATTACCGACGCTTCATTTCAAGATTCTCTAGATTGGCACACCCCATCACTTCTCTTCAGAGAAAGGGGAAGAAATACGAGTGGACAAAGAAGTGTGGTAGAGCCTTTGAAGAGCTCAAGAGAGCCCTCACGAGTGCACCAATTCTTGCAGTACCAGATCCTGTTGCAGATTTTGTGGTGTGCACCGATGCATCTTTAGATGGTTTAGGAGAAGTCCTTATGCAGGAAGGACGACCTATTTCCTTTGAGTCTAGGAAGTTGAAGACTCATGAACTCAATTATCCTACTCATGACCTAGAACTAGCGGCAGTGGTTCATGCCTTGGTGAGATGGCGACATTTCCTTCTGGGTCATAGATTCGAGCTTCATTCCGATCACCAGAGCTTGCAGTACATATTTTCTCAGCCAAACCTTAATGCTAGGAAAAGAAGGTGGATGGAGTTCCTCTGTGAGTATGATTTTGATGTTCATTACATCAAGGGAAAGGAGAATGTGGTTGCAGATGCCTTAAGCAGAAGGCGCCATGAAATTTCATCTATGACTACTTGCACTGACTTGAGAGAGCGGATCTTGCAGCACTTACCAGCTGATGAGCTTTATGCAGAAGTAAGTCAGTTAGTACATTCTCAGAGACCCTTGGAAGGGAAGTTTGCAAAATATTCTTTGGATTCTGATGGACTTTTGCATCATAGGGGATGTATGTATGTACCTTCCATTGGAGGTTTGCGCGAGCTCATTGTACTTGAGGCTCACAGGGCACCTTATGCAGTGCACCCCAGTGTTAAGAAGTTACATGCAGATTTGAGGCAGTTGTATCATTGGCCAGGCATGAGAGTGCAGATTGCTAGCATAGTTGCGAGATGCCTTGAGTGCCAGAGGGTGAAGGCGGAGCACTGTCATCCTGGCGGGCTTCTCCAGCCACATGAGATTGCAGTATGGAAATGGGATACTATATCTATGGATTTTATTGTTGGTCTTCCTATGTCATCTCGTCGCCATGATGCCATTTTGGTGATAATTGACACATTGACCAAAGTTGCCCATTTCTCACCCGTGCGTACTACATTTACAACATGAGACATAGCTCAAGTGTTATTGCGGGACATTTTCAGACTTCATGGTGTTCCCCGTAAGATCATCTCTGATAGAGACTCTTTGTTCACTTCTTCATTTTGGAGAGAGTTACAGTCGACTTTGGGAACTAGGCTCAATTTTAGTACAGCATACCATCCTTAGACCGATGGCCAGACCGAGTGAGTGAATCAGGTTTTGGAGGACATGTTGCGTATGTACGTGATGGACCATAAGGTCAAATGGGAGGAATACTTTCATCTTGTCGAGTTTTCCTATAACAATGGGCATCATTCTTCCATAGGTATGCCGTCGTATGAGGCTTTTTACGGGAGACCATGCAGGACACCCTTGAGTTGGGATAGGATCGAGGATCGAGTATCTATTGGTCCCCAGTTAGTAAAGGAGATGGAGCTGCAGGTGACCCTGATTAGACAACGCCTGAAAGAGGCACATGATAGGCAGAAGAAGTATGCAGATGCGAAGAGGATAGATCGAGAGTATTAGGTTGGAGATAGAGTGTTCCTAAGGGTATGACCACACAAGAGTCCGATTCGTTTCAGGAAGGGCTCTAAGTTGGCACCTCGATTTTTTGGGCCATTCGAGATCCTTGAGAGGATAGGACCTGTTGCA
Organism: Cupressus sempervirens; assembly: GCA_028749045.1. Classification (NCBI taxonomy): domain Eukaryota; kingdom Viridiplantae; phylum Streptophyta; class Pinopsida; order Cupressales; family Cupressaceae; genus Cupressus; species Cupressus sempervirens. Next base: position 748,760,659 of record CM053789.1, on the reverse strand, counting down.
TACCGTTTAGCTTTGCCACCTAGCCTGTCACGCATCCACAATGTGTTTCATATTTCAGTACTTAGAGGAAACATTTATGATGAGTCTCATATTATAGATTGGGATGCTTTACAGGTGGATTCAGACGGACACCTAGCACTGGAACCTATCCGCATTATTGCCCGACGGACCCTAGCACTTCGAGGCCGAGAGCTAGACCAGGTTAGGGTCCAATGGGATTGTTACAATAAGGTCACAACTTCATGGGAGGATACAGTGCAGATGCAATCTCAGTACCCGTACCTTTTTGATGAACTCCAAGAGGAAGTTCATGCCTAGTGGGGGAGGATGTGAGGCCTTGCCCCAACCCATCGTAGCATAGTGATACATTACTCTTATTTTGTTATCCGTGACTCGAGATGTCGAGACATTATCTGATGCTTAGAACATATTTTATTATTTCATGTTGTCTGATGTTATTTCCAGATATATTTGATGATTGTCATTTAATGTTCATGTATATGTATGTTGACGGAATCAGTAGATGTAGGATTGAGATTTGATTTAAGATATTTCAAATGGTTAAGAATTATGAAAGGAGAAGAAGCTTTATTGATGTATGTTTTAAATTATGAAAATTTCTGATACATATACATTTATATACATGTGATTTTACGGGACTACTGATGTGTGCAATGAGTGTGCAGATATTTAGCCGAGAAACCCTACGGAGGAACAAAACTGATCTCCATGTGCTAAAATTTGGAAACCCTATTGTTTGTAATTATGTTCTTTCAGTGTCGCTTGACACTCGTAAAATGTTTATGTGCTTAATTTGCTAGTTAGAGTTGTTAGATGGACCTATTTTATCTCTAGATTTTATTTGACTCTAACCTCTTCCCTAAGGCTTTAAAACATGTTATTTTTCTAACCAATGGGTATGGGTATGGGTTAGGGGTCTTTTCCAACCCCTAAGCCCCTTTTTTTGACTTTTGAGGTCACTCAAAAGTCCCCTTTTTGCCTTTGTGCGAAAATTGCAAGTGGTTGTCATGAGTTGTCTTACCCCACCTCCTTTTAGGGTTTAACCATGGTGTAGGTTGAGTTAGGAGTTTCTAGAGTGGCTAGTGGGTGGAAATAGTTATTGCTCCTTTTGGGTGGTTGAGTTGGAGGCTTATTTAGAGGCCTTCCTTGGTCTAGTGGTGGGGGGTTGCCCAATCTCTACATTTAGAGAAGATTTCTTGAAGCTTGAAGGAAGGAGGGATACTCTACTCAAACTAGTTCATTGCCATTACCTCTTGGTGAAGGTAGGAAACTCCCATCTCCCTTATTCAATTTTTATGTTTTGTTTCATGTTCTTGTTACCTTGTTGTTTTACTGTTGTATGGTTGTGGGTATGTTGGGAAGATTTGTAAACCATGTCTTTTTGGTTGTTTTCTTTTCTTGTTTATGTTTGAAATTTTGAGTTTTCCTTGCATGGGTGTTTTGGTATTACTCACCCTAGGAGAGGGCAGAAGTGACCAATTTTGGGAGAGGTCTGTTTAGTTGGACTCCAACCTGTGTAGAGTCTCTTCTTAGGATGAGAAGAGGGATGAAGGGTAGGGTGTTATGGGCCCCTACCCGTCAGCACAAGCCTGGTATGAGTAGGGCAAGTTTAAATGGAAGAACGGAAGTTCTTGGTTATTGGCCCCGATTGGGCATCTGAATTGGTGTTGTGCTTGACTTCTCCAGTTGGAAGAATCCACCTCTCCCTAGTCTTGATTCATTGTGAATCTTATTGTGTAAACCATGTGTGATTATGCATGCTTGATGTTCTTTGATTCTGCTTGGTTGTCACCTGATCAGTTATTGGTATCCTCCATGGTTCTTGAAATGAGATTCAGAAAATATTACAAACTCCTTGATTTGATCATGAAGAAAATTTGATAAAATTGTTGAAAATAGGGATTGAGATCCTATTGTAAATTGTATTTTTAAACCTTATTGTATATGGCAACGAAGCCGGGTTCTCTTCCTGATTCTTTCTCGGCTGAGCCTTGAATCAGGTTTGCCAATAAAATTTGTGTTTTGAGCATAATTGTTGGGTATGTGATTAAATTTTGTAATAAATTATTTTGGATGGATGCACATCAAAAATTAGGATGAAATGGTGATAGTTTAGTATGTAAATTTTTTTTTCAGTTCTTTTATGTTCAAAATGAGAATAATGATTGAGGGAAGAAAACAATGGCTATGGTTGATTTATTGCAATTCAAGTTATTTAGGAGATCAAATTTACCATGCATTATTATGACCACCACCTTTGTGTAGTATAAGAACATCAAGGAAGAGAAGTCCTTTGCCTAAAATTTGGTTGTCTCATTGTCTTGGATAGAAACATCTCTCAAGAAATTAGAATGCTTGATGTTTGAGTGATAAACAAAAGTATTTCTCCAAACTAAGTTTGATATCATAGCAGAGATAGTATTCATAGAAATGATTATCCTTGTTGATTATTTCTATCATTTTGGTTCTAGTGTATAGTAGCTGTAAATGTACATTCAAATTTAAATTTGCATGAGAATACAATGCCAATCTTTGAGAAAGTGGTGCTTAAACTTCATAATGCATAGATTAAAAAAAAATTAAAAAAATTCAGATAGGTTCTTATCAAGCCTTATCATGGAATGTATGTCCATTGTATTAAGTTTATGTTGAATGATTAAGTGAATCACCATTTTAAAGACTATACTTAATTTATAAATATCTCAAAAATATACTTGCACTAACTTATCTTGAGTATTCTAGATTATAAAAGAAGAATCAAGTGAACAACATAAAATGAATAGGAGCAAGAAATAACTTGCTGTAGGTGTTCATTTATCTCTCTGGAAAATGTATGAGAGAACCAAAATATGAAACTGTCTATTATAGTTCAATAATAAATTCACAGGGAATATTCCCTTTGATCTCTTTAAAAAAAAAAATTAAAATATAAAATACATTCTAATTTGAATAACTTTTAAATTTGTTATGAGTATTTTTATCCTACCTACCTAATAAACTTTATTGTCTTTTCTTCATTTATTCTTCCCCCTTGTACGTCAACTTGAAAAGCAATTTAATGGAGTTTTTAAAAATATTTTATCTTTTAGCATGGGGTGGGGGTGACGTCACCCTGGCCACCCCCATGTCTCGTCCCCCCATACGATTGGAGCGTTTACCTTATGTGGTTGGGGCCTTTATTATTTGGCAAGACTTAATAAGTTTGCTGTCCTTTTGGTGGTCGACTCACCTTTTGGTGAGGTCAGCGGGGGTCTTTGGGGCAAAGCGTTGTCCCAAGGACAGCGCTTGGGAAGCGCACGTCCTTTGGGAAGCGCTGCCCAATGTGGAAGGTGGCTAGGGTAGATGTGACATGAGTCACATGTAGTTTTAGAATTTTTGAGGGTAGGGTGTAGGTGGCTTAGGGTAGGTTAGGTTAAGATTTAAGTTATTTGTCTTTTTATCTATTTTTTTTTTTTATATAGATTAGTATGTTTTAATAAGTTAGTATAAATGTTAGTTTAGAATAAGATGAATTAGTTAGTTTAGTTAATAATTTAGTTGTTTAGTTTTTTTTTGAGTAATGGTTATTAAAGTTAGAATAATATGTAATTAAGTTTAGAATTGTGGTTGGTTGGCTATATTAAAGTTAATTCGTTTTGTTTTTAGATTAATTTAGTTGTTTTTTTTTATTAATGTTAATTTATTTTAGTTTGAGATTTTTTTGTTTTAGTTTCGATTTAGATTTATGTAAAACGGAACATGGTATTTAAATTAAGTTAAATTTTGGTTAGATTTAAGTTAAATCTTAGATTTTAAAGATGTTCGTAGTAAATTGAATCTTGTTAATTTGGTTTTTAATAAATTGATTCATTAAAATAACTTTGTAAAAGATAGTTAGTATTAGATGTAAATATTAATGGGGTTAATTAAGATGGTTAGTCCCATGAATCATATTAGACTAATTAACAACCTGTTTAAATTAATGATCGATATCAACCTTATCTCAAAGTTTTAATATCTTAACGATGTAATCGCCCTCATGTTTATAACCTTAAGACGTAAAGTAAAGAACCTGTACTAAAACTATTATCAATCATTTCAAACCTAGGGCATGTTTAATTATTAATTCAAAAAAAAAAAATTGTGTGTGTGTTTTTGCCTTCAAGTTTTGGGCATGACAAAGTGGCACCGCTTCGACCCACTTGTTAAAGAATTCTATGGTAGTGATAATCTATTTATGTCCATTGGAGGAAGGTGGATGGATGGCTCATATGAAGTCAAAGCCCCACTGATAAAAAGGCCATGGTGTGGCCAAAGGGTTGAGCTCTCGGGATAGTGCATGAACAAGGTTACCATGGATTTGGCATTTTTTGCAAGTTTTAACATAGTTGATAGAATCCTTTTCCATGGTTGGCCAGAAATAACTCATCCTAAGAATCTTCTTTGCTAGTCTAAACCCACTGGAGTGTGACCCACAAATCCCTACGTCGACTTCCTGTAGAGTGACTCTAGACTCATCCTTTTCAAGACATCTAAACAAAGTATCATCAAGACCCTTCCTATATAGCATATTGGCCACCAAAGTGTAACGTGAGGCTTTTTGTATGAAATTTCATTTTTGGTTACATGAGAGGTTAGAAGGAATGGTGTTATCATGGCGGTAAGTGATGATGGGGTTATACCAAAGGGAATTGGGAGCATCTGAGTGGAAAATGATAAGGGAATTGGGTTGAATAAATGTGGGTTGAACCATCTCTTCTACTAAGAACCAATACTACTCATGTTTCTCTAGGAGTTGGAGCAAGGAGGCCAAGGTATCTATAGCATCTGTTAGTCTATTTTTATCTTTGGGAATTTTTTCAAAGATAATATGAACAAAACATGCATTGACGGTGTCGACCATAAGTTTTTAAGGCAATAAATTTTCATCTTTGGTCTAATAAGTGTTAGTGACTTGATTGATGATCAACTGGGAGTATCCATAGACCTCTAGTGCTATTAGTTTCGACTCTAAAGCTAGTTTGAGACCCAAGACCAAAGCTTCATATTTTACCATGTTGTTGGTGTAGGGGAAAAGTAGTTTGTAAGACTTAGGGATGGTAACATCTAGTGGTGTAATGAACAAAATATTACGCCTAATCCATGATGTTTGTAGGAACCATCTAAATAGAATTTCCATATTACTGGCTTTGTCTAAAGAATGTGCATGTCCGTAAAATCAGCTAGGATAGGATTTGAACTCTCTATAGGTGCCTCTACCAATTGATCGACAATGGCTTGTCCTTTTATTGCTTTCCTATCAATGTACTCAATGTCAAATTCACTTAGGATCATCACCCATTTGGCCAATCTACCTATTAATTCTATTTTGTTAAGAAGATATTTGAGGAGGTTGATTTTGGAGATGAGCTTAACTTTGTGTGTTAGAAGATAATGATGTAGCTTTTGGGAATCAAAAACTATGGCTAGATATGCCTTTTCAATAAAAGATTAATTAAGCTCATAATTAACCAAGGTACGACTGATGTACTAGATAGTCGGTTCCTTTCCTTGGTCATTTTCCCTTGCTAGGAGGGCTTTGATTGGTTTATCCATTAGAGAAATGTATAGTAACAAAGGTTTGTGTGATATTGGTGGTACTAACAAGAGCAGGTTCATCAAGAAATTTTTGAGTAACTCAAAAGCTTTCTAACACTAATCATCCCACTAAAAATTTATATCTTTGTGTAGTAAGTGGGTGAAAGGTATACACTTTTTTGCTAACTAAGAAATGAACTGACAAACTAATTGAAGCCTACCTTGAAGAGAACGTAATTGACTCAAGTTTTCTGAAGGTTGCATGCTAATTATGGCTTGGACCTTTTTAGGGTCAACTTCTATTCCTTTGGTCGAGATAATGTATCCTAGAAGCTTTCCTTATTTAAGGAAAAAAGTGCATTTCTCTAGATTGAGCTTAACTTTGAACACTTCTAGGTGGGTGAATATCTTGGCCAATATGGGGAGATGTTCTTCTCAACTATGGGATTTGGTGATGATGTCATCCACATAATCTTCCATAAAGATATGCATCATATCATGAAAGATAGTAGTCATGGCACGCTGATAGGTGGCCCCAACATTCTTTAGCCCAAAGGGCATCACATTCCAATAGAACATGCCCCACACACAAGTAAAGGTTGTTTTCTCTTGATCTTTTGGTGCTATCTTGATCTGATTATACCCTAAAAACCCATCCATGTGTGAAAACATGGAATGGCCTATTTTCAAGTCTACAATGGTGTTAATGTTGGGAAGAGGGAAGCCATCTTTGGGACATGCTTTATTTAAATCTCAAAAATCAATGCAGATGCATATGCTACCATTCTTCTTTGATATGGAAACAATGTTAGATATCCATGACATGTATGTCAAAGGTCAGATGAAATTGGTGCTGATTATCTTCTCTAGTTCTGCTTTGACTAGTAGAGCTATATGGGGATGCACCTTTCGAAGCTTTTGTTTTACTGGTTTGACCTTTGGAAAAATGTTGAGATGGTGGAGAATTAAACTTGGGTCTAATCGAGACATGTCTACGTAAGACCATGCAAAGTTTATCTATCTTTCTTCAAAGAAGAAAACAAATGCATTGCTTCCCTCTGTGTTTAGGGACTGTGCTAAATAAATGACCCTTTATTCTTGCTCTGTGCCAATATTGACTTGTTCTATTTGTTCAATCAAAATATAATATCTTTCCTCAAAGTATTCAGGTAAGATATCAATCACCCCATCCGTGGGTGCCACAGTTGGGTTTTTACTTTGGGATACGTCACCTCTATTTGTTTCCATTTTTCCTCAAGATCAACTACAACTTGGTAGTGATCATTAAGGCCATGAAATGATTGACCTATTCTAGCGTGATTGGGGTGATTCATATCAAACCCAACTATATGCATCTCTTTTATTCTTTGTTGAAGAGATGGTTCAACCGCGTTAAGGTAGACAAAAATTTGATGGTCAGTGTCAAAATGAGGAATGTGGTGAGGCTCAGTTGTATCCCAACTAACAAGTTCAAGAGGGACTAGGGAGAGTGGTTCACAATATGGAAAGGGTTCAACGGGGTTTAAAGACATGACTTCATTGGATGGCTCGTATGTTGTACTGGTTAGATCTATGACACGAGCTTCTTCTAGAGTATCAAGAAAAGTAGAGCTTGCAAGCAGCTTGTAGTAGTCATCTTCAACTTCTATTGGAAAAAAGTTAGTAAATAGGGTTTGAAACTGAAAACCTTTAGCATGTTCATCATCTTCGAAGTTTCTCTGTTGAACATCGACTCTTGGTAAAGTGGGTCTTGGACAAGAGATTGTTCCTTGTGCAGCTAAACTGTTAGATGTGGGTATGTGAACAACATCAAATTCTTTTTCATAGTGAGACTCCTTGGATAATGATTCAAATTCCCATTTAGTGGAATCATCATCATCTTTGTTATAGGTGGGATGTGAACCTGAGAGGGATAGATTTACATTTATGATGTCATTTGTTGTCTGTCTATTACCATCCTTTTGTTTAGGTACCCAAACCAAGGTGGAAGAGGAGGAATCACTATGCTTAGGACAATCTTTGGAAGAGATTTGTGTCTTTTCTTGGTCACCATACCCTATCCCTATTTTAGACTTATTGGACCTGAATTGTGCTATTAGAGATTCAACGATGCCTATCCCTTTCCCTAAGGGGCCATCTCCCATATAGCCCATTTTTTCTCATGAGATCAAAACCTTTTCCATGTAGGTGGGGGGAGATGTCAATGTTTCTTTGGCTAATTTATTCTACTAAACTTGGAGGTGTTCCACTTTCTTTGATAAAATGTGTGTGATAAGGCTTAGTGGTGGATGATGGTTTCCCATGAGATTTCAGAGAAAGTCGGGGATCAAATAAGGAGACTGAGTACTCGCCCACCGCTTTGCATTGTAATTTACACTTTCTATCAAATTCTTTCATCAATCTATCCATTTTTCCATAGTGTGACTATTTAGGGTCTTTGGATGATGGTGGTGGAGGAATGGAAGCACCTGAACAACCAACTTTCTACTTTCCTTTAATTGATGTTGATGAGTGGTTGTTATTTCAATCAATAGAGCATGAAGCATCTATAGCTATGGAATGGTTGATGTTATCTATCAGTGTGCCAGTTTCTTCCCTATTACAAGGGACAAAGGAATTACAATATTGAGCAAAATGTTGATATCTAGGTATTGTCACCTCTTGACCCATGTAAGGAAATCTAAGACACTAATAGTAGGTAGAGGGAATGGCCTACATGTCATGAATCCATGGTCTTCCCAATAGGATTTTATAAGTTAATTTTAGGTCTAAGACCTGACAAACAATTTCTTTCACAACTAGTCCTACTTTGATTGGCAGAATGACCATGCCTTTGGAGGATCTCTCGTCATCATTGTAGGCTTTGATGGTGATTTTATTTCTTGGGTCAACAACATCCTCTGAATACCCTAGGGATTTTACTAGATTGAGTGTGCAAATATTGAGGCCTACCCCACCATCAACCAATACTCTTTTAACTCAATTTCTGTGGATAAAAACTTCAATATGCAACAGAGAGTTTTGTGGCTGAATGATAGATGTGTCATCTTGGGTTGAAAAAGATACATAGTGAGGGGCAACTCAATTTTTGACCATGTTTTGAAATCTACTCACATCTAGGTCATTTGGCACTAAGGCTTTGGTGAGTATTTCTTTATGCTCTAGGGAGATTTGAAATAGTTCAAAGATGGAGATATGGGCTAGAGTCTTAAGTAATTGGTTGAACAAGTTGTACTTGGGCAAGGAGGAACTTGCAACTGCATGATCAAGATTTGTCATAAGTCCTGGTAAGATAACTTTAGAGGCTTGGCCTCGGGTAACGACGTTTGAGGATTATTTTTTGTTTTTATCCTTAACTATGATAACATTCATGAAATCATTAAAATTGGAGATCATTAATGGTGTTGTCATAATGATGTGCATAACTAACCTTAGTCTGATTATCTTTGGAGGATTCCCCCTTTTCATGGCTCATGAAAGGGTTCTTGAAGGCCATGTGGTCTTCATTATTGCTAAGGTTGTTCACTTCAATGACTCCATTATTGATTAATTGTTGTATTGCTCCCTTAAGGGAAAAAAAATTATTTGTTAGGTGTCCCCTACTTCGATGGTAGGAACAAACATGCTTGTCATTCCACCACTTTGGATTGACTTGGGGTTCATAGGGTTTGGCCTCAAGAAGTACAATGAGTTCATCAGCCAAGAGGGTTTGCAAGGCAATTTCATAAGACACCTTGACAGGAGTATACACCTTGGGTATATTGGATGATTGATATCTACATGGAGGAGGAGCTTGATTGTAAGAAACTTGTTGATTGGACATCAAGGGAGTTTCTGTATTATGTTGTCTTGTTGGGGTGTGTTGGAATTGGTATTGTTGATGACGGGATATGACTGATTAGATTGGTTTGAGGTTTGACATGGTTAGCTTTGACCATCCCATCATTAACAGTGTTCTTGTTGTTGTTTCTCAACCATGACTTTTGTTTATCGGTTGCCCGATTAGAGGAATTACAAGTCTATGTGGAGTTATTTGAAAAGCCCTTACCATCTTTTGATAGTTTAATGATGTCATTATTTAGTAAAGTCTCTTCTACCTTAACAACATTCTCTAAGGTCATTTTGAAATCTTTAGGCCCTTGGAGTTGGAGACAGTAATTCATCAGTTTGGAGAGACTATTACTAAAGATGTTAGTCTTCTCTTTGTTTGTTATGTCTCTATGATACATGGCGAATGTGTGTCTCCACCATTGTAGGAAGGTCTTAGGAAGGTCTTAAATGACTCGCCGGGGAGTTGTTTCATGTTGCATAAGTTAATCATTGTGACTTCTCTTTCGATATTGTAGGAATATTGGGAGATGAACATGGAAGCCAATTTGTCAAAGGTCTTGATATTGGAAGTTAGCTTGTAGAACCACTCCATGGCTTGCCCTCTAAGGCTCCTAGGAAACAGACACATGAGGTACATCGTGTCATGGAAAAATTCCATACTCAAGGTATAGAATTGTCTGAGGTGATCTTATGGATCTGATGTGCCAAAATATTTATCATATTTTGGCATTTGTACATTTTTTGGAAAAGGTGTGAAGATAATGTTCTTATCAAAAGGGAGAGGACACACCTTTTCAAGGCTAAATTACGTAGGTTGTGTTTTTTCCTCTCTTCATTCTTTTCATTTCCATTTGTAGGTCTTGTAATTTTTGTGTGACAAAATCTAGGGGTGACTCTTCTTTGTCTCATTTCAAGTTGGTCACATCAAAATTGGATGGTGATTTTGCATCTTGTTGTGCTAATGCTAGTATATAACGCTCCTTATATTTATCGAGTATCTTGTCCATGATGTCAACAAGTTTAGGATTTGTTGAAAATATTCAATTTTAGTTTCAATGCTCTTGCCATCCCATATGTTAGATGAACCAATTGTGGCTAAGGATTCTAAATTTTTATTGAACAAGGGTGACTTGTGAATAACTGCATTATGTGAGCAATCTATTGCTGTAGTAGGTTCAAGGATATTTAGAGGTTTTGAGCATTTGATGGTTCTGCTAGCTATTCTAGCACTCACTTGTATAGGCGATTATTTCAATTTTGTAGCAATACTAGTTTTATGTTGTGTCATGAAATTTGAATTAGATTCCTTTAGTTTTTAGGCATTTCCAAAATGTGAATGTTTCCATTGACTGCAATTTGTCTAGAGTAACAAGCTAGGTTGGCCAAGGTGTTTGCTAATGTCGATAGGATGAGTTTCATTTTCATGAAGTCAAGTACATGATAGATGCGTGTCTCCAAATATCTTTGGCTTGATGTGAAAAATGAAGAAATGATAATTGTTGGGTTGATAATGATGTTTGTAGCTCTGCTTGTTTCAAAAAGATGTTTTCGGTCAAATATGGAATTTCTCAGACTTTGTAAAACACCAGTGAGGAGATGGCATCTTCTTATATTTTCACTCAGATGTATCACAAGATTAGTCAAATGCACTATGTTACTAACCATATAAGCTTTTTAAATGCTTAGATGCGCTATTCTAATTGCCATTTGTGTTGTCTAATGTTTCAAATGCATTGTTTTACTATGTAAATGCATTGTTTAAAGGCTTAGATGTGCTATTTTGCAAGAACATGCATTATAAAATGGATCAAAAGTGTCATATGAGTGTTCAAATGCATTATTTTTTGTAGTATATGCACTACTTTAGGATTGTTCAGCAATGTTCTTGTTTTGGACTTGGTTTCTCAATGTTTAGTTTAAAGTTGCATCTTTTGAAAGGACAATGATCCATACTAGTGTTCCATATTAAATTTTTAAGACACACCCAAGAAAAATAGTAGTATAAACCAAAGTAAAATATAAAACTATACACACCTATAAAGTGAAAGGAAAGAGCTTCCTAACAAGGTTATCTAACTAGTGGGTCTTAGTGTTTGACCAACTATGTTCAAATCTACCTCTCTTGTGATAGAGAGCTTCCCACCAATGCTAAGGAGGTTTGGCACAACCCCTTATGGGACTATTGGAGGAAGGCTATGTTCTAAACATGGATGGCTTGCATTCAATTGGAAATACAAGATTGGGAGGCAATCCCTCTCACTGGCCCTGCTAAGGAAACTTGGTAGGTAGCCTTTCTATGGCTAGATAATCCTACCTAGTGAAAAGTAGGAAATGGAAATCACAAATAGGTTTGGGAATTCAATCACTTGAGAAGAATAAGAGCACATCCCTACTATTTTGGCTTCCCAAACACAACAGATACAAAGGTTTAATCACCAACCCTTATACTACTGAAGACAGAGGGGCTCCTAGTTAAGCTATGTGTGGATTCTTTCCTCGTTCAATTGTAACCAATCTTTACAAAAGGTTAGGCATTTTGATCAACTCAAAAGAGTTGAGAGCATAGGCCTACTTCTATTTTGGATCAACAAGATTGAATGCTTCTATTAAGCTATGTTTGGAATTTTGAAATGCCACACTTTATATTAACAAGAGTTGAGGTCCACTTACCTGATTCAGAGCTAGAAAAGGCTAGGTGCATTTAGGAGGGTCTTCATTCCTGTTGCACATTGTCTACAATCTGAGAGCTTTTCATTAACTCAGAAGAGACCTGTAAGTAAATGATATTCGAATATGGAAGTTAGATTTAGGAAACTATAATTTTTACCAGATGCAATACAAAAATACTCATATGTGTTACAGAAAGCTTTATATGCACTATTTAACCTATCAAATGCACTATAGCAACATCAAATGCATTGTAAAATACTTTATATGCACTTCAAAAATGATCAAATGCATTATAAAATTATTCAAAAGCACTGTAGGAAGCTGTAAACGCATTATAGAACTATTCAAATGCACTTTAGAAATATTAAATGCATTAAAACAAAGTTCAGAAGTGATAGAATATCTCTCGAAAGTATTAAAACAAAGCTCAAAAGCATCAGAAGATTCAAATCCAACCCTTAAGTATTTAGGAAAGACTTTGGGACTTTATTTTCGTTGACACGAAGCTTCTAGAATGCTATAGAACCTACAATCAATCATATCTACACAAGGAAATAGTGAAAAACATATATCTATACCAAAAAGATTAGACTAAAATATTTGGAGATAGAGAGGCTTTGAGCTCAAGCCCCATGGCGGGTGCCATTTTGTAAACAGTGTAAATGCGTATTCATGAAACTTTAATTTAGAATGCAAATAGACGAACAACGAACTAGACTAAACCCAAGAAATTTTTATCAAAATGTAAATTCTATGAGCATCTCATGTTTCCCTAACTAAAACTGCTAGGAAAGCTCTTAGACCAGCATCTCAGTGACAGTTCTAGAATAGGAGTATGCTTAGAATGCAGATCTACAAGAATGCATGCAAGATATATTACTATAATGCAAATTATAAATTATATGAAGATAACAACTCTTAAAATGCTATGAAAATGGCTATACAATGATCTAACATGTAATAAATGATGCTAAATGAGATGAAAGCAATGCTAAAATGCTATGAATTCACTAGAACGATAACACTAAAATGATAACTCAAAATGTGCCTATAATGCAGATGCCTAAAACTTGGGTCCCTTGGCTCTTGGATTTTCCTCCTATTTATAGGATTTCAAAAGGGGTTAGGGTAAGAATCAAGATTTTTACCTTTGACTAGTGGATGAAAGTGAAACTAAAAATATCTCATAAGAGACTAGGAGGAAGAATCCAACAGACTTGGTTTTGAGGATAATTGAGGATATTTCTAATTCTTTTAAAATGAAAAAGGGAGATTTTCAATTTTGTGAGGATAAATGATTTTTTTGGTTTAATAAATGTCTTATTTATTCTCAACACTTTGTCTTTTTCCTCCTCCTTTTTTGAATTTTATTTTATGAATTTGAATGGTTTCTCTCCTCTTTTAAAGTTGATTTACATCTTGTCAATTTGATAGATAATTAATGACCTAATGTGATTTTTGGTTTGAAAGTCTATTGTGTTTCTCCTGATTTTCTCTTTAATTTGCATTGATTGATTAGAATTGCGTGATTTAGGTCTTTGCTATTTTTTGTGTGTCTACAATTTCGTAATGTGAAAAACATGTGTGAAAAGGTTGAATTCATGTATTATTGGAGACAAGCCACTTTAAATATAATTTGTTGTTTTGTGTCACTTGACACTTGTGTTGTCCATGTGTTGATGACTTTTCATTTAGGGTTTTGGGAAAAAGTCACCTAACCTAAACCTAACCAAATGCAATACCCAAGTTGGCCCCTTATGGTAGAGTGTTAGGAGAAGTATCCATCAAGGGGAATTCGAATTCCAACTCCCTATTAACTTTTAGAGATCAAAATGTGGACCTAGGGGGTTATTTTGGTGAAAAATAAGTGCTCTCATGATAGAAATATGGGTTGGGGGTCTAAATTAAACCTTTAGTGGGCCTAAATGACCTTGGGAACCCTCCAAACAAGTCACTTTCAAACGAATTCAAAATTTGAGTTGTCACGTGAGTTTAGCCCAACTTTTTCCACTTTGTCAAAGTAGCAATTTTGAAGGGACAAGGGTGTAAGAGATAGTGGCTTGATGTTTTTTGCAAAAAAATATAGTGGGAGAGTCATTTTAGTGGACTTGGACAAACTAATAGAGTGTATACCCACTCTCTAACTTTAGAGACTCTAAGAATTCAGAAGTTGGGAGGGAACTCTTCTACAACCTTTCATATTCATTTTTGAAAAAGGATTCAAGGTTGGTTTCTTGTTGCCCATGTAGAATTTTTCTTCAAACTGTCATAATGGTGTTTCATTCATGAGCATGAAGGAGTGTGCTTGATTCATATTGTATGTAAATTGCATGGTGTTTTATTGTGATGTAGCATTTATGTAAATATTTGAATGGTGATTCATGTTGTGGAAAGATTGTGATGTTGTCGTGTTGAGATGAAATGTGTTGTTGCATTTTATTTTCTCTTGTTTCTCCATTTTATTGTGAGTGTTTTTATGGGTGTAAAGACTTCACACACCCTTTGGGAAGGGAAGAGAAGTCTTGGGTGAAGGGGTTAGTTGGGCTTGAAAATTTAGTTGAGAACCGTGGAGTATGGGCTCCATTGTATGCCATAATCACTCATATCTTGTGTTGGTGTTTGAAAACACTCAAGGGTTTTCAATTATCCCACTGAAAAAATAACATATCTAGGGGAAGCTAACTCCCATTTTCAACATGCCATTTCTGACAACAAGCCAACTATAAGGCATGACCTTTCTTCTACTTTAGGCTCTGCTAAACCTAGGCGGGTAGACCTCGGATTCAAATGATACCGTACCAATGCAAAAATATATCCCTAAATCTATTGAATAGATTTTACCCTTATTTTTCCTAATGACTCATGAAATGACACAGATCTATAGTAGCTAAATGCAAAGCTATGAATCTCATAAGCTGAGTGAGGGCATTACATTTAAGTCCTTCAACATGAAAGGTGAAAATAATTTTGATTAATAATGTTGATTTCAACAACCTCAGATATGCAACAGTAAGACTTTAATGATCCTGTAATTGATCGGTGCCTTTACCATTGGGAAAATCCATGAATCAAATGCATGCATATGGATATCTGATACTTATGTATATATTTAGATATATGATCTATCTATTTACCTCGTAAATAAACATCTGTGCTCAATCCAAACCTCATTCTTACATGATATCCTTCTCAACAAACCTGCAACCCTATTGATTCACTGGAGCATTTACATAACTACTTGAGTCATAAGCAACAATAAAATAACATACAACCTTAAGGGGTTGTAACTATGACCTAAGCTATTTGTTCAAAGATCATAAAACATTGAAAATTCACTGAGATGGAGACGAGAATCAAAATGAAACTAATAAAATCCTTTCTCCTTTGTATTATTTCCTTGAAATTATACAGTCAAATGCATGAAATTAAAACATGAAACAAACTAGCAGATCTGAACTTGCTATATTTATCTTCCTACTGTTGTTCATACAAGAGAAATTGCTAAAAAATATATGGTATCACAGTATGGGAACACATCAAAATTGGATCCAAAACTTGGTATCTCAGTAGTGATTGGTTTTTATCTAAAGACTGGAACCCTTACAATGAGGAAAAGAAAAGAAGATATAGGAGAAGAATTCATTCCCAGATCTGATATGAACATGACATATGTCCACTTGGAAAACCTTCTCAACAAATTAAAAACATCCTTCAAATCTCTCCCCTCAACTGGTGAATCAAATCTTCATCATTTGGCTTCCCCAAAAGCACAAAATATCTCAAATATTTGGAAAGAAGAATAACTGATTTTGATTCCTGAACTTTACTCAAGGTAAAAGTGAAAATCAGTTTAAAAATGACTCTTAAAAGCCAAGAAAATCCTTTAGAATCAATTTTCTTCACATCTATACTTCACCAAGCCTTCATACCTACCTTTTATCTGATCCTGATGCTTCATGATGAATTCTGCCCCTTTTATTGAGAATGCCCATGAAATAGCAAATCTACTTACAGAGCATACCAGTGAAGACTTGTGCATAATCTGACCTTAAAAATGGATAGTTCATTTTCTCCTGGTTCCAATAGTATACTGCACTACCTATTTTGGACGAAAAACACCCCCCTAGTAGCATTTTGAAAAATAGGCTCTTGGACTAAGAACAAAATATTAAAAATGAAATTTTTTAAAAATTATATAGTCTAAACTATATAAAAATTTAAAATCATTTAAATTTTTCATTTGTGCATTTGGAGCATCTTCTGAATTTTCACTTTGAATTTCAATTCTTTACTTATCCTTCCAATTTGAAAATGCCATATTTCTGAATTTGATTGGCTATGACCTTCTTGAAATCTTTGTAATTAATTAATAAATATATTAATTAATCCTTTAATTCCTCTTTCCTCGTTCACGTAGCAACGGAAGGCATTTATTTCTCCATTTACATTCATACATGAATGAGATATTAATATTTTATTAATATCCCATAAACCTTGTAGCCCGGGACCCTCAAATTTTTGCTCTACGACCTCATGCTGAACGCTACCCTTTATGTTCTTATGAGCACTCGTAAATTTGGACGCCTTTAAAATATTTTTTACACCTATATGCTGGATGTATCCTTGGAGATGTCTAAAATTTGGTTTACACTCTCACGACCTGAGCCGAGCAGTGTAAGGCTTTGGAATTTATCTTACGAGCATACGCTTAAAGCCTTTGCATAGCATCGGGGAGGCTTAACACTTCAACCTTTGCTCATATGCTTGAGCATAACCCCAGAGAAACTTTGAATTCATCTTATGCTCATACGTGCTGCTTGGTCTTATGTGTTGAACGTCAAAATATTAACCTTGACCTTGCGGGTACGACAGGCGAGCCCCTCCAGCATGCATTGGCTTTAGAAGCCATGTGTCCACAGACACTAACGATTGTGTCTTGGGTTATTTTTAAAACTGTTTTAAACTGTCATATCCACAATGTGGGATATTAAAATTTCATTGCATGCTAAATGCACCTCATTGTCTCATATGTGGACATCTTGCCATTTGTCATGGGTGTCTTTTGCTGTTATTGGATTCTGAGGAGAACCCTGTCATGACATGGAGATGCTTTTAAATGCATGAGCTACCCATTCACATGTGGAATGCTCTTGGAGAAGCTGTGGGCTTACTCTGCCTCCTATTTGCGTCCTCAACCTTTGACTAGCGGCTCCTTTTAGTCTGGCATGGGCGTATTCCACTTAATAGCAGAAGCTGGGGACTATTATTCTTCCTATTGACAAAATAAACTCACTCAAATCTGATGACTTGTTGGTCGATACTTGATGAGACTTTCCACTACTTCTACTAATGAATTCAACATCGCTAGCCTTTAGCTTTCCTGAAGAGGAATCAAAGATGATTTTGTTGGCTATCATATTCAGGAGAACTAAAATGTTGTCTAGATTTGCGTACTGCAAGAGATCTACAGCTATGTGTCTGGTCCCATTCTTTTAAAAAATGGTAGCACTAATCTTGGTGCCCTCCAAATTATCAAGAGTAAACCCATTGTAAGGAAGCACTCTAGCTTCCAAAAGGCCAACCCGGACAGCAGAGCTCCAAACAAAAAGGTGATCAGGTTTGAAGGCATTCAATCTCTCCACCCATTCATATGACTCATTTAGAAGCTTCTCGTCCCAACCCATCTTTCGAATGAATTGAAGGCTTGCCCTAATGTAGAACCTAGCATTGATTGACGTTCCATTTCTATTGTTGGCTCCATTTTAACATGCTTGCATAGGCTGCTTCCTTTGACTGGCAGCGAGTTTTTTTCCTCCATTGGGCACCCTGCTCCTAATGGGTGTCTTTCCTTGCTTTGGTGCCTTGGTCTCTTTATATCTTCAAAGGTGTCTGCTCTTCTGATTTGGTAGTTCACCCCTTTTTTGTTTGCTACGGCTTTGTCTACATGAGATCTCTGCCCTTCAAGCACTGACCAATCCAAAGCAGCTCCTTTGCTTCTTCTTCCACATTTTGGTATCTCCTTTTGTCATGCATGGATCTTTGTCTCTTGCCTTCAAATAGGCAGCTTGGGCCTTTGAAATTGCAAATTAATGCATCCTCTGCTTGATGTGTGGCCAAGACTCTCCTTTCATACTCGGATTCCTCTAGCGAAGTGGTGCCATTCTGAGATAATCAGAGAAAAAGAAAAACACATGACTACTTTTAGATAGGGTCTAGTTCACATGGCTCCTCACACAAAGGATAGACTTTGAAATTTTTTCTAATATCAAGTGGAAAGTCTGGACTCTCCTCGCTCATCCATTTCCCTCATTGTTAATCACTGAGCTAAGCAGTACGAAAGGAAGAATAGAAAAATGGAGGAGGCAAGTGAACAACAATAGAGTAAAAGTATGTGAAGACTACTCTTGAGGTTATAAATCTTCAATTTTAATTGTGGTATTTATAAATAGAGCTTGTGAATAGTGAATTAGCAGGATGAAGGCTCAAGCCCATGACATCACTCAGGGTACACTTCTCTAAAATCTCCATATCCTGATCTTTAAACAATAAAAGAGAAGCTAAACAAAGAAATTATTTTACTTCTCCCTTTTCTGTATTTTGAAATTAGTTCTTTAAGAGCAACGTCTTTTAGGGAAATTGTAGTCAAATTAGAGTACACAATTTCTTTTAAAATTTATGGGTCCCTGATAAAATATTCAATCTTGGTTTCCACAAAAAGGTTGTGACCCAATCCTTAAAGGATCCCCCTCAAAAAATAGTATTCAATTCTACATTTTCCTTGCAGAAAACTAGAATTGAACTTGTTCTACATTCAGATTCCATGCAAGTAAGTGCTCACTTACCCAACAGGCTATTGACAAAGAAAGATTTCCCTTGAGCACTAAAGTAAAATTCGGCTTCACTTTAAACACTAATGAATACTCAAGATCATCTATATTACCTTTGCATTGCGACATTTTAATAGATCAAAATCATCCTAACTCATTTTAGTCACTTTGAAAACTCCATGATGCCTTATCAACTAGATGGAATTAGTCGGGCCCCAAAGTGGGTCCGGCTAAAAAAACTTCATTTTCGAACAACTAACATGTCAAACTAATCCATTGATTGTCTGATACTGATTGGAATCAAGTTCGACAATCGATCAATCAATCAAAACTCATTTTACCAAGGATCTGCAAACTGTCAACTTTGTGCCAGGAGGTCCTTTGACTGGCCTTAAAAACTAATGTAAACACCCGACCGAGCTCTAAAGTCTGACCCACTAATTCTCTCTTTTGCATACTCTTATCTTGTAAAATCTCGTCTCATGAAAAATTCTTAGTCAAAAGATATTCGCTGTTAAAGTTGACCTTTTAGAACTTCCTGGAAGAAAACATGTCAAAAAACACTAAATTACGTTTGGAATCAGCTTTGAAAACTAGGCAAATGGACACGTGGGAAGACGAAAACTAGGGCATTGGTTCATTGTCATGAGAAGAGTATAAATCTAAGATTCAAGATCATGACAAATAACAAGACACAAATGGTGAATGGTCAAAGTGGGCTACTCATAATTGCTAACTGGAAACAATAGCAAAAAATCATTTTCTGAAAATAGAAATGACCTGGAAAAGTGTGCAAATGGATTCGTCATGACTTACAAACTGGCACACTTAAAAAAAAATTTAGAGTACAACACAGGGGTACAATCCATTTGATATTACCAATCACGGATCTCAAGTTATGACATCCCGAACAGGGGTACTGACAAATCTGTAAATGTTGACACCAGTAAAAAGATAGAAATCCCATTTGGAATTGCATTTGAAAATTGATCAAACGGATTCATCAAGAGTTTAAACTTGAAACATAACAAGTCTCTGACCTCTAAAATGTAACGTAAAAGGAATTTCATCATTTGGGTCAACCAGTCAAAAGTTATAGCACGTCAAACAGGGCTTCTCAGAATTATGAGCATTTCATATCAGCATGACATTGATAACTGACCAACTTTTAGGGATTCAAAACCTAGTCAAACGAACTTGAAACAACTCAAAATCTAAAAGATAGACTCTTAGGTATGGACACTAAACACTCCCAAAGTGAAAATTCATGAAACATTTCTGGGTGTGAGATATTCAATGGCAAACACAACCTCTTGTTGTTGTTTGACACTTAGGGTAAAATGCAAATTTGGACTTAGCTCAAAACAAGACTTCCCAAAATGACTCGAAATATCAATTTATCTTCATGGAACACTTAGACATGCTGAACGGAAGGTGCTAGAAGCATTGAATACTTCTTAGGCCTCAAACTGACAGCCAAGTACATGTGCATCAAAAAGCGTTTATAAGGCTCAATTTTCTCAACAATGCTCAAAATTCTGGCTACAATTTTGAGCGCCAACATCTTGCTTTGGGGGTGATAAGGGAAGTATGGTATGGAAAGGAATTTTATGGAGTATGGGCTCCAAGAAAGCTATAGTTGGTGGAAGTGTGTTTGGAGGATGATTGTGAAAGCCCCGAAAGGACATGGAATTTGTTGATTTTTGAAAGCCTCGAAAGGGCATAAAAATTGTTATTACAGATATGGGTTGATATGAGAAGTCTCCTATTTGAAAAACACACCTTCACCCTATGTTTCATGGTTCCATTTGTGAACCATTGTGAAATATACCTTGGAATGGGATTGTTCAAATGTCACAATGTAATGTGTATGCATTTTGCAGGATTGTATGTAAAACCCAATTTGAGCCTTGTTCCCCTAGCTCAAGGGTGGTCTCTTTAGAGGCCTATGGTTGGGTGGAGATTAGCCATGATGCTTGTTGTTTTTTTGTGATGTGGTTGTAGGTTTTGTGCTCATTGGATCCATGAAGAAATTAGGGGTTCTCCATTGCATAGACAAAGCATAAGATATGTCAATATGTAGTGGATTTGAAAGGAGCAATCTTCCTTCATGTCAGTTTGTAATGTGTTGTGATGGAAAAATCTCCATTGTGTTTTTATTTATTGTGAGAGGAATTTACATCCTATAGTGTATTAATGTGAATGTGTATGCTAAGATTGGATGTTATGCACATAAATGGAATTGTAGGAGAAGATGATATCGTATTCATAGATATTTAAGAAGGAAAGAAATAGTTCATGTGTAAAGGAATATCCATTTTTGTGAAGTCTATGTTGAAGTTATGTAATTGAGTTACTCCTCCTTATGCAAATGAATGTATCGATCAATAGTTAAACTTTATATATTTCTTATGTGAGAGAAACACAATAATAGTTATTCAATTTGAACTTAAGGAATTTCATTATTTTGATGCAATATTAATAAAAGTCCCTATGTTACAATAGTCACATGCATGCATGATAAATATTTCACTATATTCTAGTTAATAAGCAATTCCATTTATGAGGTTATTTATCATTTGAAAACATATCTTTGATCTTGTGCAAATGTATCTTGTGTGTTAAACTTTTGAGGTGGTAAGTATTAATAATCTTATAGATTAGATGAATGCAAAGGAATAATACCAAATTTTTAATTAAAATGAATAGAGTAACCATCATCAAACCCATAATCATAGTCTCCTAAAATGAGAAGAGAGAAAGAATGCATTAAACCCATAGTGAAGCATTCTTGTACATGCACTCTCACTCATATAGAAAAAAAAATAGATATATGTGAACACTCCTTAAGATTCACTTGGCCCTTGGGTCATATCGGTATATATATATATATATAAAGAGGCATCATCATCTAGATATATACTCAACAATATCTTAATGTTTTTTTTAACCCATATAAGTTCCCAAGTAAATCGACCAACTTCCATATGAAAGTGAACTTCAAAAAATTTATCATATAGTATTAAATATGGGATGGGACCCCTTTTGGTCAGTGGTCCCCACCACACATCTTCTCTTCTTCCCAGGTGCCTCATCCAACAAAGTGCACCCTCTATAAGATTTCATCCTCATGCAATCGAGGAGATGGTCACCAATTAAATAATTGGTACAGGTCACCACCCAAGCCTATAAATAGCATGCAAATTTGTTTGAAAAGAGGGGGAATCATGTGATTCCTACAATTTCCCTCTTCTCTCCTCCCTAGGTACCACAAAGGGGCCACCAAAGGACATGGTTTGACCTTCCCATCACATCACTCACATGCCCATTAGCATGTGATTTTTAGGGCTATGTGAATTATGTTAGAAGTTAGGAAAGTGAGTAGTGTTAGATAGTAGTATAGTATTAGTAAGTAGAAAAAGGGAATGGTTAGTAGATTCATTCCATTGTTAATTATGAATTAGTTAGCATTTTAGTAGGTAAATTAGATAAGTTGGTAAGGAGTAGTTGTAGTAATGTATTTGGTTAGTGGTTTAGGGAAATTGTTATAAATTATTTAATTAACTATTTTAGTATTATAGGTAAAGTACTTAAAGTGTGTTGAAATTTATTTTATATGTGATGTATTATATTATATAATTAATCTATTTCTTAACCTAAAATTAATGAAATTAGTATATTATAGGTAATGTGTAATATAGTGCATATATATACATGGAGGTTTTGATGTTTTGAGGATTCATACTTGTTTTTTGTTTATACTATATTATCTATTATGAAATTTTATAAAATGTGTTCCATATTCAGATCTTAATGTTATTAGAATCCAAGGAATCCTATGGTGATACCAATCAATATGGATTGAATATTTTTCCTCTTGTTATTTGAGTACCCATCAAGAATGGTCACTACATCTTTAGATCACCTTTAGGTTATTAGTTTGAATACAAAATTTCATGTCAGTAGGTTATCTATTATCTCACCTATATGGTTTTGAAGTGCTTATAATGTTGCAAGTAACTCAAAACATATTAGAAAGTACTTTCACAATCCAACGAGCCATCCACACAACCTCCATATCAAATTCAAATGCTATTGCTATATCAATTCAACTCAGGCCTATTGTGTCCTAGGAAGTGGTATACTAATCTCGTCCAAAGTTGTGTATGCCATTGTGGTAACATTATTATTGAAATAGGATCTGACCAAGTTTGTGTTATGGAGCATGCTAGTGCAAGTGTTACTTCAACAAGTAAGACATGTGGATAATGTTATTCATTTTAAATCAACCAATTAGGCATCACCTTCAATTTGGAAAATTTCTTTAAGGGTGTTGAGTTAGGACTAAAATGTGGAACTAGTATGATCATGTGTTTATGTATCTTATTGGTCTTTTAATCCATAAACCTTAACCATAACTTGATTGGTCTAAGACAACCTAATTACCTTTAAAAAAAAAATTAATTGTGTTTTCCTTGTAAAATTTGCGCATGAAAACCCTAATCATGTGCACAACTTTAAGCCTAGATTAAGAATTCCTAAGCCAAAGCAAAGTCAAACCCCTCTTACACCCCCCACCCACATGTAATAAATGCTCTTATAGAGACTTAATAACTTCTTACATATTCTCTTACATGCTCTTACATTCCTCTTACACACACCATCCCCCTCATGAAGCCTTTGTCCCTCCAGCCTTTTTCCCCATCCTCTCACATCTTGTCTCATTGTGACACTTGTCACAAGGCTATGGATTTGAGAAAGCACAATCCATGTGATTCCCTCTCCTTGCATCCTAGACATCCCTCATCCTTTCATCTTAACCCTTCATCCTCACCTACTTTGACCTAAAAATTGAATCCCTCTCCTCTCACAAATCATCCACTTTTTATACTAAGGTTATAATGCTATTTTGAGAGCTTTAAAATTACCAAAATACCCTTATAATGGAAAAATTCATCGACCCTTCCACTGATTAATCTCTCATCCATTGAAGCTTGAGCATTATTTGAGCAAACAACCTCATCACTTGGACAAATCCTCTTCAACTTGGAGCTACTTGGAGGAGTGAGGTTTGCATTCCTTTTGTTATTATTTTGGTTTCTTATTGAAGGTCCTCTCATAGGTGTTAACCTTGTTTATTTTTTTGAATGATTTATTTAAATCTTGGTATTCCATTGACAATAAAAATCATAGGTGATACATTTTGGGATGCCCAGTAGGACTCCGCAATGGGTCATTCTCTCATCTTTCCCATCTATTTTGCTTGCTTGCTAACCAAATAATATGTTTTTTTGTTTGAATGCATTTAAATATGAATTGGTTGTTTGTGTAGGTTAGAAGAAGCATTTAGGAATAAGACATATCAAGTCAAAACATTAAAACACCTTCAAACTCCTTCTAACACTCGGGAGAGTGCATTTTGGGTTGTTCCTGTGCTTTTGTCCCCTATTTCTGTGCATCTATCACTTCTTATTGCACATTTTTCAATTTGTCGATGCATACATTCCATTTCTTGTCATGACATCCCATTATATCTTAGACCATCCCTATCCTTTGTCTTTTTGTGCATCCATTCCTTACTTCAGCATATCCCATTCCTTACTTTTGTGCATTTGTTCCTTACTCCCGCACATCCATTCCTTACTTTTGCACATTCATTTCTTACTCTGGTGCATTTGTTCACTACTTTCATGAAAATTTTGTTCATTCATTTAGTAATTTCATGCATCCATGCAGTAATTTTATGCTTTTTACGCAATATTTCTGCACATGTGTTCTATAATACTGTGCATGTGTTATGTATTACTACACATCTACCCTACATTTCATTCAACGCATTCATTTTGTCTGTTGACACATTTGTTTCATCAACTAAACAAGGGTTGTCTCATTTTTAGGTTGAGGAGAATTTTCACTAACATTTTGCTTATAGGTTTTTTATTGAGATTTTTAAGTTTGTTTAAAAAATTGACTCGTATGCTTAACCATGGTCTAAAACTCTCACATTTCAATTTGGGTATAAAACTTGATCAAATTCAATATTGAGTGATTTAAGGGAAATAAAAAAAACACAATTTAAAATAGAATGAATGACCATATAGCAAACACAATATTGAATGCTAAGGATCAAAGAACCATTTTCTATGAATCACACTTCAATTTGGGCATAAAATACTTTCACGCAATCTTGAATACTAAGGATCAAAGAACATTGGAAATCAACACACTTCAATTTGAGGCTTAAAGAAAACTCAAAAAATCTTGAATTCTTTAAAGCTAAAATGCTCTTATTCCCATCTTTTTCAACGCTTTCGCTATTTCTTTTGTTGATCATCGCTATAGAGTTGGAAACAACCTTACATGTCAATCACTAGTGTCTTCAAGTCATAGTTAGAAAACCTAAAAGCTTCAAAGGGAAAATGAACCATGTGTCTTGTGTATTTTAAGATGTGTTTTTCAACACATGTTTGAGCTATCTTTATTTTTTTCAAAGTTGAAACCTTTAAATACATGATGCATGTACCAAAAGTTCTTAGCAAGATCATTTGCAACAACCTAGGAATGCTTCTATTGAGTTCATCATCCTTTGGGAAGTGTTCCCCTTTAGATAGAAGCTCAAACCAATAAGCCCCTCTAACTGGTATATAAATGAGAAGAAAGGTGAACTTTTTTCTCCATCTAGACAAGTTTGGGCAATGCATTTCTGGTAGTAGCCTGAGGTGGAAAAACTTTCCCATGATTTTAGCATTGTCAGAATATATTCTTAAATGAATCACACACATAACAACCATTTGACCTAACTTCACATATCTAATTATGAACCAACTTAGTAGCTACCCTTTTATCCTTGGTGTGTTACTCATGGTGCAAGAGAATATAAGGCTTCTCTGAAGTTACCTAACATATGTGTTTTCTCTAGTAGAGGCATAAGGCTATTTGGACTTTATCCCCAAGAGTCATTGTCCCCACAAAAGGAGGGCTTCTATTTGTCATATCTTGAAGGATCATTAGCGTGTAAGTTTTTTGATCGACTCTTATATTGATTCACCTTTTCAATTAGAGGGAAATATCACAGTAGATCCATGAAACATCAAGATGGGCTCCTCTCGGCAAGCCTAATGAGTAACACAATGAAACCAAATTGACCATAGGGATAAAGTGTGTTTGGATTGTCTTATTTGTGAAATTATCACATGAAAAAAATTTGCAAAATATACACATTGGTTACAATCAAATCCTTTTTCTAAAGAGATCACTTGTCTATCTCTCTCAAAGTTGCTTTGTCCTTTGAGAGATTGTTTTCTCACAATACACCATTTATATTATCAAAAGAATCTTATCCTTGTTATTTAAATATGGTTGTTAGAAAGTCCATTTTCAACAACCCTAAGTCTAGTTTTCTCCACTTTACCTCTTATATCATCTATTGATAAATTATTTGTTGCCCACTTAAACTCATTTGCTATCCAAAGATTCTTATTTTCCAACCTAAGTAAAAGGAATACTCAACATAATCACTACCTTGAACCAAAGTTGAGATAAAACCAAGGCAAATCAGTGGAAGCCTCATGTTGGACCAACCAAAACACAAGTTTTAAAAGGTCAAACTTAAGCAACCAACAGTCTATACAGAGATCAAAGTCAAATGAAAGAAACACACACCCAATCTAAGACTTTCCAAACTAGATCAAATTGAAAAAGAAGGTATTGAGGTTGCCCTACAATCTAAGTGGGATAAAAAAGTTCAAAACATGACCTTGAGACATGGAGTCAATCAAATCGTCATCAACTACACTAGCTACACTGATATAGGAGCATCTAGTGGTATAAGGGCAATCTTGTATCACCTAAAAATATGCTTAGTGTTAGTTTTTGTTTAAAGTGTTTTCATTTCTAGATACCCATTTGGGTCAAATACATATTCCAAATCTCATAGCTCCACTATTGGTTTTTTGGGTTAGAGTTTTTGAGCACTCCAGAAAAAGAATCAGGTCAAAAGGCTTTCTAGTTTGAAAGTTATTACAATTTTAAGTTGCTTGGAGACCTCCTAAGAGCACTTAAAAGTCAAATTTGAGGCACTAAATGGCCTCATACAGGCCCAAAAAATAAGGGACAAGCAAAGCTGGCCTATAGGGCTATAGAGTGCTTGGAGAGCTTTCAAAAAATTTAAATGATTCATCAATCAGAGTCCCGATCAAAAGTTATGCCTCCTGGAAGTTGTACTACCATTTTTGGATTGTTCTAATTTCACACCTACTTTTTCCAAGTTTTCTAGAACCTTCTATTTTGGTGGTGGATGGAAAATGACATATTCTAAAATTTATTCCTAACCCTAAACCTAATTTGGGTTACTTAAGGACATTTGGGCATTGTAAAGGCAATTTTTCATGGAGTTTGGTAGAAGGTATTGTGAGAAGAGTTTTCTCAAAAATCTGATAACATTGTAAGCCCATAAGTCATGTCGTGGAGTCTATTTTTGTTGTACTAGATGTAATAGCATATCACTTTTGATAATAATATTCTGCTTTTCCTATTGCATCCAGTTTTATCTTGAATTGTGTCCCAATCAAGTGGTATCAGAGCAAGTTTTTCTGAGTGTGTAGATAGAGTACCGACTATGAGAAATTTGCACTAGGACTGTGTGGTTATGAGTTTTGATACAAGAAGATGCCTCCACAAAGGGAGCATGGTGGAAGGGCTAGAGTTGTTACTCCTAAGGTTAGGCCCCCCCCAGAGACAAGTCCAGGCATTGTAGGAGGAGATCTGTAGAGGGATGAATGTTGTCGTAGGCAATGAAAGTGAGGAAGAAAATGAAGAAGAAGGAAATATTGGATAGAAAAGGGAAGGAGATGGAGAAGTTCTAAACTAGATAGAGGAGAGGCTTTTTAGGGCCATTACCAAGCTTGGAAAAAGACCTAGAATTGATATCGACACGTTTTCAAAAAATCTAAACCTAGATGAGTTGATCGATTGGATCAATGAGCTAGAGGAATATTTTGATTATAAGGATATCGAGGACCCTAATAAGGTTAAGTTTGTGAAGGCCATGCCAAAATAGGGTGGCAAGAGATTTAGTTGGAAAGAAATAGAAGAGGAAAGGAGAAAATCACAAGATGGGATCGCATGGTGGACAAACTAAAGAAGTAGTTCATTCCTATTAATTATGAGCTTGATTTGTTCAAAAATATGCAAGGGTTAAAGCAAGTGGGAAAATCTATCCAGAAATACATAGAGGAATTTTACCAAGTCCTTATTAGGGTAGGGAATGCAGAAGAAAACAAGGAGAAGGTTGTCTATTACCTTAGTGGGTTAAGACCTAGCATTCAGGAGGAGTTAAGTCTAGTTAGAATGACTAGCATTGAAGAGGCATACCAATTTGCCTTGTGAGTTGAGGAGAAGCTAAACAAAAAATTTGATGGAAGGAAAAGAGGGTGTAGTCAAGGAGAAAGGAGTAGTGGCAAGTTATTTGGAGGTCAAAATGAGAACTAGAAGAAAAATGAAGATGTGAGTACTAGCCAAAATCAAAGGAACGAGGGTTTCAACCACTCCCATGATCAAAACTTTGAAGATCAAAGAGGAAGAGGTAGAGGATATGGAAAAGGATTAGGAAAAGGAAGTTTTTGTGGTACCTATTTTCATTGCAATGAAGAAGGTTATTGTGCCTTTGAATGCCCTCAATGCCAAGGAAGGATAGATAGGAGATGTAATGCCCCGCCAAGGGATCCAAAGAATTAATCTAAAATTTCACTAAGTTTGCCAAACAATTTTTTTTTTTTTAAAACATGAAAGATAAACCAACCACATGATAGCGGAAGCAATAGCAACAAATCAAATTAAAGTAAACATAACAGATTACATTCCTTAAAGATCCCTTAACATTGAATCACATCTAATCATAACTATTCATCTAACATCACATCCTTATGAAATAACAAGGATACATCCAACATTCTTAAACCATATAGAAGTGTCCTTTTTGTAACTACATTTTAGTTTAGCTCAATCATCCACTATACATTTTACAAGGTATGAAAAGCTTAAAGAATAAACATCCATGTAAATAAAGTACATCATCGTCCAATATTAATCCATGATGAAATAACATAATTGAAACCACAAATCATACATGATACATAATCATAAAAGATATAAACATCCATCCTAAAAGATAACCATATCATCAAACATAATTAACTAGGTGCATGGTTCCTCCCAACCGTAAATAGCATCATTAGACCATCGTGGATCCTAGCCATCCCTCCATGCGTAACATTCCAAAGCACCGAAGAGATCATTGGCTATTAACATAGTAAGAATGTCAATCCTAAATCATACTACATCATATGCAGAAGGAAATCTAACATGAAAATATAAGCATAAGATAGCATCATCTAACATATGCAAATCATCAATATAAGAAACATACTAGTAAATAAATCCATCATAAGGTATATCATCTATCATAATGATCCAAGAATAGAATGAAGATAAATACCAACCAAGAATGCATCAACCATGGTGTCTCGGACAGATCTCAAATGATAAGAGTGGAAAGAACACTACCACCCGACCGCGTGGAACCTAAGTGGTCCACTCCCACCGTGCTGAGGAGATAATCTCAAGTCCCAAACAGGCTATCCAAAACACATAGCATAAATCTTTACAAGTCCAGGAATCTTAAAAGTATACTAACTCAAAGGTTCCACCACACAAAACTAACATCTAATTCCTAGAGGCACACAATGACATGTAGGAAACCTTTGCAAGTGGGAAAGTGTCATTGCATTTATCATGTACAAGTTACACTGGCAGTTAGCTAAACTCCACGGGTCCATACTGATCTCATGCGGCCACTAGTATCCTCTCATACTGACGAGGCATACTGCAGAATGCAAGGTCGCAACCATGTGTTCTCTCTACTCCCATCCTAGTCTGTACAAGCACTCAAGGCATGGGCGAGAACATCAAAAATTATCTTTTTAGGTTCATTTAATCCCCATTTAGTGTGTAAATGTTATCACTTATTAACCAAACTTACAATGAGTTACCCTGGCAGCCACTTAGGGCCCCAACCCCCATTGCAAGCCACTTCCTGACACTACAAGTAGATTACCTACCCTAAGCTCATGGAATTATAAAATCACCCCAATCCTATACAAGCGAATGGAAAGAAATACCAAAAGATAATCCATAAAAAGAATCATCAAATAACCATGATAAAAGCATCAAATATCCACAATAAGAATCATCAAATTTCCATGATAAGAATCATCAAATCTCCATGAGCATCTGAAAAGCATCCATAGAAAATCATGACCACAATAGTTCTTTATTGGCAACTGAAGGCATCACTAATAATCATAAGTATCCATTGGTTCTCAATAACCAAAATATATCTCAAAATAAATCACCATATCAATTGGTTCTCAACAACCAAAATATATCTCAAAATGAATCACAATATCCATTGGTTCTCAACAAGCAACCAAGAATATCTCAAAATCATACTGATCAAAGACTCCAAAATGGTTGATTCAAAACATGTCACAACATGACATCATCAATAAATCAACATTTCAGTCCCATCATGGCGACTAGAAAATAAACCAAGGATAACTGATCGATGACTGAAAAATGATTAGCTCAAGTGTCTTAGATACATATACATCTCAGCTTCACACATGAAGACTGATGAACAATAACAATCAAATATTTCATAGAGCATACGAACACATAACCATGGTTAGGCTTATAAAGATCGAGACCAACTAAGATCAACATGCCATCACATCTCATAACCCCCGAGCCTCTGGTAACAACCTAGGACTGGTCAACACTAGTCAACCTAAAAACCCAAAACAAATAGCATAAAGAATACACAATGCAAACACATGTTTTGGTTTACTAATATCGCATGGATGAGTTAAGTGTAGAGGTTTCTAGTTTTCTGTTTGCAAGAATACTTCAAGTGTATAAGATTTACCATTTGACCTACACGTCATCCCATTTGTTCCCCGATAGCATTATCCTTCTATTATTCAAAATAACTTTCTAAGAATAACTCAAGGATAAATATTCACTAAACTGATCATCATTGACCTTTAATTAAATTGTTCTATTTATTTAAATAAGATCCATATTCCAATTGATTAACTCTTCTTTAAAGTTACTTCAACTTTTCGAGATAATCAAGGATCATTATTCATTATAATATAAGAAAGCCAATTATCAATCTTCGAATAAGAAGATTATAACTTAATTAAAATAGTCAATTAAATCAATTAATTAACATAGGTACACCATCCATGGTCCTTTATCATTTAATAATTTTCAATTCAATATTGCTAAGTCTCACCATTAAAACATCTAAGGTCATTATTCAAGTCATTAGAATAAGACCTATCAACTTTGAGATCAATTTTTTTTACAATCTCATTAAAAGAATTATATCAATTAAATCTCTATCATATAACATAATTATTAATCAAATATAATTAACTTTAATTAATTTAATTAATAATTACATATCCATGGCAACGTTCCAATTAACATCAGTTGACTAATAACTAACTATAATTTTGTAAGTTAAAAGTCAGCCATAATCTAATACACAAATATTCATATTAATAGTTCAATTACAACTTGTTACTATTTAATAGCAAGTTATATTGGAAATCCACATTCGTCACTCTACAACAATGTTCCCATTAATACTTTAATAATAACAAGTTATAATAGAAACCCTCAAATAGTTTTCCCCCTATGTATGTTTAAAAATTCAATTAATTAATACTCCTCTAAATTATTAACCAATTCAAATTGATTAATATTATTTACAGAACTTCAATCATTAACTTTAATCCAGTTAATTAATAACCATTATACCATTATTTATTAATAGTTTGTTAGACCCAACAAATATTAATAAATAATAAACTCAACAAGACTATAAATAATTGATCTAGAGAATCCCTCCATAAACTTCATTAGTTAGTATTTTACTAACTCCTAACACTTATCAATGTATATCAATAACGTATTAATCAATATAATAATAATTCAAATCATAGCTATATTATAACAATGTTATAATATAACAATGACTCCTTGTCAATATTTCTTATTCAAATCTAAATTCAATATCATTAAAATTTGAGTCTCTTAATAATCATCATTAAACATCTTTATAAATTACCACCTCTTAACTATTTAATATATATTAAATAGTATTGAATATACATTAAATAGTTAATATTAAAAGTTCACTTTTCTCTATTAACAAATTATTGAGAACCTCAAAATAATAGATAACTTAAATATTTAAAGCTCATTCTATTATCACTATTTGAGATTTAATTGACTTGATTAATTAGATAATTAAACTTTTGTTATTATATATATATATATAATCAAATGACTTCATTATACTCAAAGATCGAATTACAATATATATATATATACAAAACTTCATAACATAAACCTTTTAATAATATAAATCTACTATTAAAAAAAAAAAATCTATCATTCACTTTATCGCATATTAAAATAAGGGATAACACGTTGAATGTTTAAGCGATTTTAAATCGCTGAACGATTATGCAAACCATGCGACAGTATATGGTCTATCGTGGGTACCCTGCAGTACACAGGTACCCTGCAACTGCCGTTGCCATGAGGATAAAGGGGAGTACGGGGTGCGAGTCCATCCCTCCCAGTATTAATATATTTATTTATAACATTTTTTAAAAATAAACGATTTGCAAAATTCAGATTTGTAAATAAAGTTTCTCATTTCAACTTACACAAATATATATATATATATATATATATATATATATATATATATATATATATATATATATATATATATATATATATATATATATATATATATATATGCAGATTTACAAAAGAGAATATATACTTAGATTCAAAAGGCTTTTCTAAACAAGAATTTTCCCTTTTAAATAATTGTTTTCTAAACATATCCATTAATCCATCCAACAGGTTTAACTATAAATCATTGATTCTGATTCGAACCCAAACTCGATTAAGATCTAATTTCTCCTTAATTAGATCTAGGGTTTTCTATTGTTTTCTTCTCAACCAAATGTCTAGATTCCAATTTCAAATTATAGATTCAACCACAGACAGTATTCAGACACATATAGCAGACACGATGAAGACAGGAAAAGAAAGAGTGCAAATAGATTATGAAAAAATCACAAGTGCACTTGGACACTGATGCTAATTTGTCATGCCTCAGAAGTCCATAGAAAACCCCTTCCTTCTCCATCATTCACAATTCCTCCAAGATCCAAGCCAACCAAAAGTCTCCAAGTGACTAGAAGTGCTAGAAGAAGCATACAAGCATATAGAAACATATGAGCATGTAGAAGCATATGAGCATGGAGAATCATATGAGCATGTAGAAATGTATGAGCATGTAGAAATATATGAGCATGTAGAAGCATATGAGCTTCTCAAATGCATATAAGCTTTCAAGCTTCCATTTTTAGCTTATCCAAACACACTAGGAGAGCCTCTATTTAAAGGCCTCTAAGATGCATCTAGAATGTGTCTAGAAGGAACTAGAAGATAAGCATGAAAACCAAGCATAAGTCTTCTCCAACCTTCTAGATGAGTCATAAGGTTGTAGACACCATGTGCTCAAATAAAATGCTAACTCCTAAGTGTAGACAACTAGTGCATACTTAGAGTGCAAACTCCTGTGTTGTCTATATGACAACTCTCAAGGATTTGCAAACTCCTATGTGAGCAAACATTAAAATAATGCACAATAATTAATATAATATTTACTTTACTCTTTCCAATTTTTTAAATTTTTTTATTAAATCTCATGCACTAACTTTAATAATTCCACTTTTAAATTTCATTTTCAAAACTTAATTTCTAAAATATTTATTAGCTTTAATAATATTATTATTTAGTCATTTATTTAAAAATGAACTCCAAATATATTATTATTAAAATCAATATTGTCACATTCCAAAATCAAACTTATAACTTTTATCTTCAAATTTAATTATTTTATTTAATTAATTGAGATTAATTTTTAATTAAATTAAACCGTTAATTAAATATTTTAATTAGGCTTAATTAATAGAAAATACACCAAGGACTCATAAAATAAAATATGAAAAACCCATCATAGCCAAAATACATACAAAATTAAACCAAGGGTTAATATCATGAATTACGTCATCTAACACATTCGGAGGGTACTCAACTTAGATACTTGTCCTAATTTCCAATTAGGACAAATGGCTTAAAGGGTTGGGATTTGGACTTGAAAATTTATCTCCCCTCTCTTATCATTGAGATGATGTGATAGGGTACGCTCATCCTGGCAATTCAAAGAAGTCGATACCTGGTACCTGCAACTTGCATAAAAACTATGCATGTACAAGCACAATATATACTAAACTCAACATGCAATGGCAGGAAGTGGTGCATCGTGTAGATCTCGACTAGCAGGTGACTATGACTCCCTTTCTTAACCACATCAGAAATGCCATACATAAGAGAAAACACACACACCATACACATGCAAGTATGGGGTAAGTATCCATAAGAAAACACATATGATAATAAATCATTTACTAATCATCATTAATAACTGAAAACACTGAAAATAATCATCATGCATATATGAAATGTTGTGTTTAAGTAATCTCATCACATATCAACTGAATCCATAGCACAATATCTGATAGTTTCAAAACAATGCTACTATCCATCAACATAAATGCAGCTCTAAAAGAGTTTGGCAATGATAACAAAAATGCAACCTAGGGGCAGGCACTACAGGAGAGTTGATGGTCAAGCAAGGGTTGCTCATGTGGATGATGATGCACAATCATCACATTCAAAGGATGCAAAAAGAGGCAAGGTTCTAGTTAATGAAAGGCTCTTATTGAGTGGTGAAACTAAACTTGGACAAAGGAGGAGCTAATTTTATACCAAGTGCAAGTACGAGGGTAAATGTTGTGATGTGATTGTTGATGGTGGAAGTACCAACAACTTAGTGTCAAAGGAGATGGTCTCAAAGCTAAAGTTAAAGAGGGAGAAACACCCCCAACCTATTGGATTTCTTGGGTGCAAGATGATCATAAGGTCATGGTTAGTGAGTAATGTTTGGTAAATTTCAAGATTAGGAGTTACCATGATGAAGCTCTCTATGAAATCATCTTGATGGATGTCTGCCATTTATTGTTGGGAAGGTCGTGGTAGTTTGATAGGCATGCTATACATGATGGTCATGCAAATACATACTCTCTAACAAAGGATGGAGTTTGCCACAAATTGAAGCCCTTGATAAAGGAGGGTGAAAAGGTGTGCTAGGGTATGTCTTGTTGATGGAAGAAAATTTCTAGATGGCATGAAACATCAACATATGTGTTATGCTTTGATTCCAAGAAAATATAAGAAAGGTAGGAATGAAATTCCACTTGAAGTTTTAGGTCTATTAAGTGAGTATGGAGATGTCATCTTTGATAATGTTCCAGAAGGGTTTCCACCAGTAATGCAAATTAGTCATCAAATAGATTTAGTCTGTGGAACTAGTTTTCCTAACAAGGTTGCTCATAGGATGACTCCTACTAAGACTAAGGAGCTAAATAGACAAGTTCAAGAGCTATTGAGGAAAGGTTTGATTTGAGAGAGCCTAAGTCCATGTGTAGTACTAGTAGTAAAGAAGGATGGAGAGTGGAGAATGTGTATAAACTCTCGGGCCATAAATAGAATAACCATCAAGTATCAATTTCCTTTGCCAAGAATGGATGATCTTATGGACTGTTTGAGTGGAGCTCAGTACTTCAAAAAGATAGATCTCAAGAGTAGTTATC
This sequence comes from Cupressus sempervirens, assembly GCA_028749045.1. NCBI lineage: Eukaryota > Viridiplantae > Streptophyta > Pinopsida > Cupressales > Cupressaceae > Cupressus > Cupressus sempervirens. The sequence goes on along the minus strand of CM053789.1, from coordinate 748,724,886 downwards.
ACCAGATATGGATAGAAGAGGGAGATGAGTGGAAGATAGGATTCAATACCAAGGAGGGTCTATATGAGTGGTTAGTCATGCCTTTTGGATTTGCCAATGCACCAAGCACCTCCATACGGCTTATGAATGAGGTACTAAAGATTTTTTTGGGAAAATTTGTTATTGTCTATCTAGATAATATTTTTATTTTTAGTAAGTCTTTGGATGACCATTTATTGCACATTCGTAGTGTCCTTGAAAGGTTGAGGGAAGAGAAATTGTTGATTAATTTGAGGACGTGTAGCTTTGTCAAAAGGGAGTTAGTCTATTTGGGGTTTGTTGTATTAGCTAAGGGTCTCAAAATAGACCCAAAGAAGGTGAAGGTCATCTTGGAATGGCCTACTCCAAGGTCTACCACTAAGGTGAGGTCATTCCATGATCTGTCTAGTTTTTATAGGAAGTTCATTAGGAATTTCAATAGTATATGTCCACCCCTAACTGAAACAATGAGGGGAGATAGAAAAGAGTTCAAGTGGACTACAGGAGCTATAAGGAGTTTTGAATTGCTAAAAAAGGTGACAGAGAAACCTATATTGGCACTTCCTAATTTCAACAAAGTGTTCTAGGTGGATTACGATGCTAGTGGCAGTGCTATTGGGGCTGCGTTGAGCCAAGAAGGTAAGCCTATTGCCTATTTCGGTGAAAAATTGAATGATGCAAAGAAGAAGTATTTTGCTTATGATTAGGAGTTATATGCAATAGTTCATGCCTCAAAGAAATGGAGGCATTATTTGTTGCCAAAATAAATTTTTTTGTATACTGATCACCAAGCATTGTAGTACCTAGATAGCCAAGGTAAATTGAATCAAAGACATTTGAAATGGTTAGAGTTCATGAAAATCTATACATTTTTATTAAAACATAGAAGCATAAGGTCTAATAGGGTTACAGATGCATTAAGTAGGAGACAATTGTTGCTGATAGTAATGCATGTTGAAGTGGTTGGGTTTGATGAACTCAAGAATCTGTACCCTAAGGATCCTGACTTTGTGGATGCTTGGAAGGCTTGTAAAGAGCCCATTACTTTAGATAGGACTAGGTGGCTAGATTACATGATTCATAATGGTATGTTGTTCAAAGGAAGTCAATTGTGCATTCCAAGGAGTTCCATAAGGGAGAACTTGATTAAGGAGAAGCATAGTGGAGGGACAGAAGGACACTTTGGTTGAGATAAGACCATTTCCATTATTATAGAACATTATTCTTGGCCTTAATTGTCACAAGATGTGAAGAATTTTGTTCAAAGTTGTCAAGTATGTCAAATAGCCAAAGGATTTAGTCAAAATACTAGACTCTATTAGCCATTGTCTGTTCCATTGAAACCTTGGGAGGACATAAGTATGGATTTTGTCTTGGATTGCCAAGGACACAAAGGGGTAATGAATTGGTATTTGTGGTGGTTGACAGGTTCTCCAAGATGGCACATTTCATTCCATGCCACAAGACTCATGATACAGTACATATTGCAGATTTATGTTTTAAAGAGGTGATAAAGCTACATGGTCTCCCAAAAAGTATTGTTTATAATAGAGATACTAAATTTGTGGGGTATTTCTAGAAGACTTTGTGGAAGAAGTTAAAGACAAAATTGAGGTTTAGTTCTGCACATCATCCACAAATTGATGGACAAATAGAAGTAATAAATAGAAATATGGGCAATTTGCCAAGGTGTTTGGTAGGAGATAAACCTAAGGGATGGGATTTGATTCTACCACAAGCACAATTTTCTTACAATAATTTTGTGAATAGGAGTACTGATAAATCACCATTCCAAATTATGTATGGGACTAGTCCAAGGATTGCATCAGAGCTAAGGAAGATGGAGTAAGGGGAGCGAACAAGTGCTAAGGTAGAAGACTTTGCTGAACATGTCAAGAACCTACATAAGGAGATGTGAGCACATATTACCAAGATGAACCTATAGTATAAGGCTAGAGAAAATAAAAAGAGGAGACATAAGGATTTCCAAGTTGGGGATCTGGTTATGGTATACTTGAGGAAGGAATGATTTCTAGTGGGTACCTACAATAGGCTAAAGATGAAGAAATTTGCCCCCTACAAAATTTTGAAGAAACATGATTCAAGGAATACATATGAGGTGGAGTTATAGATAGGATTCCCATTTCTCCTATTTTCAATATTTTTGACTTAATAGAATATCATGATGATGGTGCAGATGAGGAATTGATGCTAGAGCCATGTCCAATTCCTACTTCTGTGAAGGAAGAGATTGAAGGAAGAGATTGAAGAAATTCTAGATAGTCGTGTGGGTTGGAGTACCAAAAATAGGCCATATGAAGAATACCTAGTGAAGTCAAAAGGACAACCAATGGAAGACTCAAATTGGATACCTACAATGGAGGTTGCCCATTTGGGTTTTCCTCTACCAGCTATAAAGTGACAAGGTCACTTTTCAATTTACCCTGGGTGTCTGATGCAGGAACATCTAGTGGTGTAAGGGCAATATTTTATCACCCAAAAAAATGCTTACTGATAGTTTTTGTTTAAAGTGTTTCATTTATGGATACCCATTTGGTTCAAACAGAGATTCCAAATCTCATAGCTCCACTATTGGTTTTCTAGGTTAGAGTTTTTGAGCACCTTGGGATACATGCCAATGCAAAAAATAGGTTATTCTATAATTGAGCCATAATTATAATGAGTTAGAGGATTTAAGTTGGAGGGATGATTATACTTATAATTTAAAGCACTCCAGAAAAAGAATCAAGTCAAAAGGCTTTACAGTTTGAAAGTTATTGCAATTTTAAGTTGCCTGGATACCTCCTAAGAGCACTTCAATCAGATTTGAGGCACTAAACAGCCTCATACAGGCCCAAAAAATTGGGGATGAATGAATCTGGTCCATAAGGCTATAGAGCACTTGGAGAGGTTTTTGGAAATGTAAATAGTTTGTCAATCAAAGTCCTGGATCAAAAGTTATGCTTCCTGGAAGTTGGACTACCATTTCTGGATTCTTCTAATTTTACACCGACTTTTGATGAGTTTTCTACAACCTTTTGTTTTGGGAGTGGATGCCAAATGGCATACTCTAAAGTGCATTCCTAACCCTAAACCTAATTTAGGTTACTTAAGGACATTTTAGGCATTGTAAAGGTAGTTTTTGGTGGAGTTTGGGAGAAGGTACTATGAGAAGGGTTTTCTACATAATCTAATAACATTGTAAGCCCATACGACATGTTGTGGAGTATATTTTTGTTTTAATAAATGTAATATCATATCACCTTTGATAATAATATTCCCCTTTTCCTATTGCGTTCATTTTTGTCTTGAATTGTGTCCTCATCATACACCCATTTTGATTAGGCCCCTCTTCTTCCACACACACTTTTCACTTGTCATATCATAGATTTGTCCCTTAGGGTTATCATATAGGTCATCACCTCCCTTAGGAATTTTTAGATCCATCATACTTATATCATTTTTTAGAAACCCATCCCCATCCCAATTATATCATAGATCCAAATCACCCATCATCCTCAAGAATTTCGTGTCACTTTGTTAGAGTTTTCTATCCTACATCCTACATCCATCATACTATCACAATTTTTCCTTTGACTAATAATTGTCAAGGGTAGTATATCTTTGTCACTTTTGTCCCTCAACACCTTCAGCTAAAGGTTGGATCCACATTTGATCATCAACTGTCTTCCAAAGGGGCATAAGTCTATCCTAGTGTTGACATTATCATCATATCTCAAGCTTACACATAAGAAAAATACCTCTTTTTCTTTGAAATTTCCATCACCAACCCTTTAGGTTCCCTAGATATCATATCATTAGAAATAAGGTCCTCCATCACCCTCCTTTGCATTTATCATACATGTCTACTTCCTAGGACATCATTGGCAAGATTAGAAAATTATCCCCTTGCATATTTGCACCCATTGTCATACCATCTTGCATCTCATCCTTAGGAGCATTATCATTTCATGCCACTTAGCACACATTTAGGCAATAAAAAAAGGAAGAAGACAAACATATACTAGTGGATTAGTGGCTCGGCTAGTACATAGCCAGATCTAATGGTATCTATGGTCATACATGACCCACCACCACAGAACCAAAAGATTTGGGTCCCTCACTATCAAACATAGATTCCTTTATGAATCAACTTGGGCATGCAACCCTTGTCAATTCTATCATAAAAAAAAATAAAGAAACCATCATGGCCAATTTTTAGAGATATAATGTTGTTCCTTTGTTTTTGGGAGGCCACCACCTTTGGACATATCAAATCCTACACATCCATTGTTTGGAAAGCTCCCACCACCCATTGGTCCCTCTGATCCAAATGACCCCTTTTTCATACCTAGAAATGGACATCAAATAGTGATACCAAAAATCATAGACCTCAATATACCTTCCACCCAACTCGGTGCTCTCATCCCACAAAGTAACCAACCCATCATTCCCCAATCATTGGTCCACACAAAACCTCAGAAACCTACCATCACACAACCCACACCTACCCAGTATTGCCATCACTACTACTACTACCACTTCATAGCTTTCATCCATTCCATTTAACATTGCATGACCTTCCACCTCCCAAATAGTTGCTTCCACCCCATATCTACTCCTTAGTAGTGAACCCAACTGAACCCAACACATTCCAGTAGAGCACCCAATCCGCATTGCAATTCACTATAGGGATGATACCAACAAGGCCTACCAACCAAACTCTTATCACTCCTAGTCTATTTACATCTATGCCCAACACCACCACTTCATTTCCACTTGGTCCTTGGAATTTTGGACAAAGACATGGGCAAACCACAAGCCTCCCAATTAGTATCTTATTCATGCCCATCTTCCAAGCACAACCACCACCACCACCTCCTCTAATTCATCCACTACCACCCATTACCACCAAGTATTTCTCCATGCCACCCTTAGGGAAAAGCTAAGAAATACCAAAAAAAAAATGAACAATTGGGAGAGTTCTCCAAATCAACTATTTAGCACCCCTCAATACCCAATTACCTTCTCAAGTAGGAGTCCAACCAACGTCCATTGGGAAGAATGTGCAACCCCACAACATAGCACCAAAATATCCACCACCCCTCTAGTAGAAACCACCATAATAGGAGTATGTGCAAGCACCCATACCATATTATCTATCTACTCAACAATCCTACACCTATCCACCCTAGTATTAACTGTAGTACCAAGGATTCACCCAACAAGTCCATTAGTATGCTCAACCATCACCCCAATAACTGATAAATCCCATCCCACCAATAGTTCAATGCACATTCCGCCAACCATAATACACCCATCAAAACCATCTATACTCACCTACCTCATCTAATACATATCTTGCATTGGGGGCATTTGGAATGGGGGCACCAACATTAACACCTGTCAACCCTAAGTGGGAAGAAATGAATAATTCTATGAAGGAACTCAAAAATGGCACTAAATCTAAAACCTTCAAATTTGAAGAGGTTTTTCCATACCCATTTGACATATCTATCACAATGATACCCTTCCCCAAGCACTTTGAGATCCCCAAATTTGATAAATTCAGAGGGAAAGGAGATCCAATCATGCATGTCAAATAATTTTACATCCTCTCTAATAAGTGGAATACAATAATGTATTCCTTATGCACCTCTTTCCCAAAATTCTGGGAGGCCCTTCTCTCGAATGGTTCTGTCGAATACCCTAAGGCATAATTAACAATTTTGTTGATCTTTCATAAGCCTTTCTGGCACAATATGTCCATCTTGTTTAAACTAAGTCATTTGTGGTCGATTTAGATCACACCAAACAAAAAGAGGGTGAAAGCATCATTGATTACTTGCAAAGGTGGAAAAATATTAGAACACAAATCTCTTGCAACATACCAAAGTGTCACCTTGTCAAAATGTTCATTGACAATGCACATCCTAGACTCTCTCAACACATGGTCATGAACTACTTACAAACATATAAATAGATCAAGGAGAAAGGCATGGACCTCAAGAGAGGGCTTATTAATGATGGAATCATAAAGCTCCATAAATAAAATCACCAAGAGCAAGGGAACTCTAATGATAAACCATAGTATTGGAACAAGAACAAGATCAAAGTGACAGATGTTGCCATAGATAAACGATATGTCCATGTAGTTGGTGTTGTGCCTAGCACATGAAACACCCCTCATCAATAGATATTCCAACAATAACTGGCATATCAACCAAACATGTGCTATCAACAAGCATATCAATATCCTCTGCACAACCAATATCAACACAACACACCAGCACCTATATATCAAGGACCAACAAATTAGACCAATTCTAGCACCATCACAACTAGACAAAAACCAAGGATCCAAAAAAAACCTCATCTATACACTCCCTTAGGAGAACCACTCAGTGTCATTTTTGAGAAACTATCCCATGAAAACCTCATCCACTACCCATAGACACAACCACTAGACCCAAACACACCTAAAGCACTATGGCATAGAGAAAATGAGTTTTACAAATTTCACCATGTAAAAAGGTATCCCACCCTTAGATGCATGCAACTCAAAGATTATGTGCAAGATCTAATCAAGTAAGGAAATCATGGTGGGGCTACAAACCTCTCCAAATGCAGGATTATTGATCCATCATAATGCATTCCCACCACACAATAAAAAAATGTGAGAAAGGCACCTATACAACACAATAGTGCCAACAACAATAATAGAATAAACAATACCAAAACCAAGAAAGCCAACAATTATGACAAATTACAAGACTACACTTTAGCATACCTTGACTATGGTAATTTGATCAGATGTATATCCCAAGATAAATGTTTTGTTAATGTGCTAAATATCAAGGGCCCAGACCATCAATGTACAGTCACAACATGAAGGACCCGACTCAATATTGTAGGACCACTTGCACCTGCACTTACTCCTTTAGGTACACAATACAATATTCTAGAACATATTGGAAGAATGCCAACCCAAATCTCAATCTTATATTTACTCCACACAAACCTTTTTTATAGAGATACCCTTAATAATGCCCTCCATGAATCCCGTGTTCCCACTAATATCAATGTCATAGAGTTCAAAAACCTAGTGGGACACCTCTCCGCCTCATGCAAGTTATCCTTCAACCCCTCCAATGTACCATAAATTGAGAAAAAACTCATCCTTCCACTCCACATAGCCATCATCGTCTCTAAATTTTTCTTGAAAAGGTTCATGATAGATAATGGGTTTACCTTGAACCTATGATGGGGACACAACCCAAGCACAGAATGGACACAACAGGAAAAGGGAAATTGTATTAACTATGAAAATAAGCTAGTACATTCAATACAGAGAAAATAGACTTCAAAACATGCCCTAAGGGCTTACAATAGCACAAAATTGGAGATAATTTCTCCTTTTGGTACCTCCTCTCAATTTCCACTCGGAACTACCTTTTACAATGCCAAAAATGTCCTTAAATAGACCTCGGAGGGTTAAGGACTAGGAGTACATTCTAGAAAGTGCTAGTAGGCATCCACTGACCAAGTAGAAGGCTCTAGAAGCCATGTTAGAAGTTGGTGCAAATCTAAAAGAAACCAAAAATGGTAACTGAACTTCTGGGAGGCATAGCTGTTGAACCGTAGCTTCGATTGACGAACCGTTTACATTTTTGGAAAGCTCTCGAAGCGCTCTATAGCCCTATGGACCAAATTTTCTTGTCCCCCATTTTTGGCCCTTTTTTAGGTCATTTAATGCCCCTAACCTAACTTTGAAGCATTCTTAAGAGGTCTCCAAAAATCAAAAAATTGCAATAACTTTCAAACCATGGGGCCTTTTGACCTGATTCTTTTTCTAGAATGCTCTAAATTGCAATTACATTCATCTAGCCGATTTACACCTCCTAGTTCACCAAAATGATGGCTCAATTACATACTCCTATTTTTTTGGCATTTACATGTATCCCAAGGTGTTCAAATACTCTATCCTAGAACATTGATAGTGGAACTCTGAGAGTTGGAACCTTTATTTGACCCAAATGGGTATCCAAAAATGAAAACACATTAAATAGAAACTAAGTCTAAGTACTTTTTTTTTTGGGTGACACAGGATTGCCCTTATACCTCTGGATGCTCCTGCATCAACCTATGTACTTTGAGGTTTATTAAACAAGTAGGATACACTAAGGCCAACATTATCAATGAGGTCATCACTATTAAGGCCTATGACAATTGGAAAGAACCACAAAGGGAATTATACTATTTCCAATCAGAGTAGGGTCTACTACTCAAGAAATAGTGTGCCACATAGTTGATCTTAACTTACCGTTCAACATCCTCCTCATCTAACCATGGATTCATGCCATGAAAGATATTCCATCTACTTATCATCAATGTATCAAATTTATGCATCATGGCATTGAGATAACCATCCATGCTGATCTATAACCCTTTGTATATTGCAGTATGGTAGAAATATCCTATGATAATCAACATTGCCTCGGTATTGAGATCGACACCACTATTGCCAGCTCTTCTGGTAGCTATAATGACCCTGACACCATCTTAGCCTCCACACTCTCCACCATTAAGATCAACTACCAAGGTTATGGTGAATATAGTCCCTCAAATGCATTTTGTGTTGGCACCTTGCCTCTTGACCCACACACTCGGGGGTACCTGACCTATCAATGACCCAAGAAATACATAACTCCTCAGCTCAAACAATTTGGTCCCATTACATTTGTTGAAAATGGGGTTCTCAATGGTGAAAAAATGGCCTCTAACATTAGCACATGGCTATAAAAGGATCCACCTCCAAAAGACAAAAATCTCCTTGACTACTTCAAACAGAAATATCTCTACTCACATCAACTTGCTATTGAACAATGGGACTATCAAAGAGGTGGCCTAGGAAAAAAGGAGTCAGGCATTAGGAAACCTATAGAGGCATATAAAGAAGAGAAAAAGAAGGGCCTAATATTTGGACACCCAACAACTGCGGGCACTAGTAAAGATGACCATGCCTTCTTAAAATATAAGGTGAACTCATAGAGGTCAAAAACATTCCTGAGGAATTGGAAAAGGGAGCCTATGATGATATCCATGATACTGACATTTCCCTAAGAGACTCTATGCTTTGTGAACTATCCATCAACCTCATAGACCTACCCCTCACCCATCCTAGACTCATTGATTGGGACCAACCAAGTGTACTCCATGTTGATGAGTTCCCTACTAAGGAAGCACTCTTGAGATTCATGGGGATAGAAACACCACACAAGAAACCAAAGCCATCATCAACTTATGTCAACAAACTAGAACCAAAGGTTACTTTAGGCAGGAAGAAATCTCTAGTCACAAAAAATGGTAAGGAAAAAAGGAATAAAATGAAAAAGGAACAAAAAAGGTATACCCTGGTGAAAACTCCTTTGGAGCACCATCATATCAATCAAAAAATAAAAAGAGAAATAAGGGACACGTCTAATGGTGAAAACCTCTCTGAGGCACCTAAAGATGGAGATTTATTCCTTCTCCCATAGGATCAAAAGCCTGAAGTATCATCTATCTTGATTGAAGAAATAAGACCAGTCAACATCAGTCTGACAGAGACACCCAAGATCACGTACATCACAACATCTTTGCCACCAAACCAAGAATTTATCATTGATGTACTTTGAGAAAACATTGGCAAATTTGCATGGTCATAGTAGGACATGTCAAGACTAGATCCTAATTTGGTTGTACATCATTTGGCAGTAGATCCAAAAGTTAGGCCAATCAAGTAGAAACTCCAAAAGATGCATCCCAAGGTTGCCTTGCTAGTAAAAGAGGAATTAGAAAAGATGGTGGAAGAAAAGGTCATCCATCTGATTGACTACTCATAGTGGATTTCCAACATGGTTTTGGTCATAAATCCCTCCAGTGATATCAAGATCTATACATATTTTAGGGACATCAATAAGGCTTGTCCCAAAGATGATTTCCCTTTCCCAAATATCAACATGATTGTGGATCTCATAGTTGGCCATGAACTATTATCCCTCATAGACAGATTATCTAGGTATTAATAAATATGGATAGCAAAAGAGGACAAAAATAAAAAAATATTCACCACCCCTTGGGGAACCTTTTGCTACAACATGATACCATTTGGGTTAAAGAATGTAGGAGCAACCTATTAGTGAGCTATGATGGTCATCTTCCACGACCTCATCCACAAAACCTTTGAAGATTATGTAGATTAAATCTTGGTCAAATATGTTGATGGCATGGATCACTTGAATCACCTTGAAGAAGTGTTTGACCGGTTAGCAAAGTAGCACCTCATACTTAACCCCAAGAAATGCATTTTTTGAGTCACATGTGAGAATATCCTAGGATTTATTGTATCACAACATGACATTGAGATCGATCCCCAAAACATCAATACCATCATAGACATGCCTCCACCCAAGACATTGTGATAGCTTCGTCCTCTCCAAGCTAAATTACAATTAGTAAGATGATTCATCTCACAACTAGCAAATAAATGTCATCCATTCACACATCTTCTCAAGAAGGACTAGAATTTCAAATGGGATCCCATATGTCAATGAAACTTCCACAAGATCAAGTAATACCTAAAAACCCACCCATGTTGGTCCCACCAATTGCTGGGAGACCATTTCTCTTATACATATAAGCTACATCAACTACACTAGGGGTACTCTTGGCCCAACTTGATGATAATGGAAGGGAAAAATCTCTCTACTACATCAATCACACTCTTGTTAGCTATGAACTTAACTACATTCCTATGGAAAAAGCTTGTTTAGTAGTGGTTTTAACCACTCCAAAGACTTTCCACTACATGCTTATTCATACAATCAAGCTCATATCAAAGATTGATCCTTTAAAATACATGCTCTCTCGAACAATGCTCACATACCATCTCACAAAATGGGTCATGCTCCTTAGTGAATTTGACATCCAATATATTCATAGAAAGGAAATAAAGGGACAAGCTATAGTAGATCACTTGGATGATGCACCATTAGTTGGTGATTATCCTCTTGCTATGGAGTTTCTTGATGAACATCCCTGCATGATAGAAGAACAACCATTATGGAAGCTATACTTTTTTGGATGTTACACATCCCATGGATCAAGAGTTAGAATATTGTTGGTTACCCCTCAAGGTGACTACATTCCCAAAGCATTCAAGCTACAATTCTAATGCACCAATAACATCTTGGAGTGTGAAGCTCTAATTGTAGGGCTCAAGGAAACAATTGAATCAAACATAATACAGCTACAAGTCTTTGGAGACTCACAGTTGATTGTAAAACAAGTACTTGATGAATACCAAAAAAAGGATGACAATCTTCTACCCTAAAAAGAATTGCTTAATCAATTCAAGAAACATTTCACCATAATTCAATTCACATAGGTACCAAGGTTACAAAAGAAAGTTGCAGATGCAATGGTCACCATTAGTTCACTCTTGGAAATTCCTTAGGACACCGTATGAGTTCTTAGTCGAGTAGCTACATGAGCCTGCATACGAGGATGATGAATCAACATGAGTATGTGTCTTGGTTGGTCCCCAATCCCCGTGGTACCACAAAATTCATGCTTATTAAAAGAATGATATCATATCCCCTCACCTCACATGAAACCAACACCAAAACCTCATTCACAGATCATCCTACTACACTTTTGTATCCAACACCCTATATCATTGAGGTTATCATGATACTCTCTCTAGGTGTTTAGACCAAAGTGAAGCCACCATGACATTAAAATAGGTACATTCTAGACTTTGTAGTGCTCACACAAGTGGTATAGTCCTAGCATGACAAATCTTGAGAGTGGGCTACTATTGGCCTATTATTGAACACGATGCTTATGAATTTGTTGAAAGGTGCCTAACTTGTTAGCAACATGCAAATTTCATACAAGCTCTAGCTCAAGATCTCCAACCTATTGCACTACCATGACCATTTGTATGTTAGGGGTTTGACCTTGTTGGTGTCATTACACCCCTATCTTTAGAAGGATAAAATGGATCATTGAGGCTGCAAATTATTTCACCAAGTAGGTAGAGGCAATCCCACTTGTCACCACTATAGGAGTTTAGATTTTCAAATTCATCCTCTATCAAATTATATGTCACTTTAGTATCCCTACTACCATTTTTGTAGACCACGGAGCTAACTTTGAAAACCTCAATATGGAAGAGTTGTGCACCTCACTCCACATTCATTTCCATTTCTCTAGTCCATATTTTCCAAAAGTTAATGATGAAGCTGAGGCAACTAACAAAACCCTACTCAAAATTCCTTAAGAAATTTGTCAATGATTTTGGCTATGATTGGCATGTATAAATCAACCCAACCTTATGGGCTTACCGCACCTCATTTCATACATCCACAAGAACAAATGCATACTCCTTGGTCTATGGTTCCAAAGAAATCCTGCCTATTGAGGTTGAACTCCCATCCTTGCACATGTATTTGTGAGGACAAATATCAGATGAAGACTACAAAGTTTCCACACTCACACAACTAGATCTACTAGATGAAAAAGGGCAATAGGCCCACAACCACCTCACAGTCTATCAAAATCTCCTCAAGTGCAACTTCAACAAAAAGGTTCACCCACAAAAATCTCAAGTAGGTGATGTGGTCCTCAAATAGAACATGAAAGTCTAGGAAAATTGAGAACAAAAGGGAAAGTTTGAGACCACATGGCTTGGTCCATATGTTGTCACAACATATTTTGGCTCATGAGCATATCAACTATCATCAATAGAAGATAAAACTCTGAATGATCACACCAACATCATTCACCTCAAGAAGTTCTATGCATGAACCCCTCATTGTATCCTGCTAATCGTGAAAAAATTAAAAAATCTTTAAAAGTCCTAAAAAAGACCAAAAAATTAAAATATCCAAAAAAGAAAAATAAAATAGTAAATAAAAATAAGTGTCCAATGGTGAAAACTTGGCAATTCAAGTGCCTAGGATAGGTACCTTGGTGAAAACCTAGCAATAGGTACCATGTGTACCTAGTCTTCCCATTATCTATCAATGATCCACACCCTCCCACCCTCTCACCTGATCCAATCATCCATCTCCCCATGTTCCTGGGATGTTCTAGCATCACATTGCAACAATGTACATATCACTATTCCAATTCCTGAGCTTGGAATCCAAATCACAAGTGTATTATATCTTGGAAGTTTCACATTGTATCATACTCACTCAACACATATATCATATCTGTGTATAGTATCCATGTATTATATCTATGTATCATACCCATGTATCATGTCTTTGTACTATAACTAGTGTACTATACCCATTCTATTATCACCTCATCCTAATCTTTTCTCGTCCTTTATTTCTTCATCCCAACCTTCTCCGCTATCACCTTATCTTGAGCTTTTCTCATCCACTATTTCTTCATCCTGAGCTTATTTTCTATCACTCATCTTGAGCTTTTCTCATCTATTATTTCTTCATCCTAAGATTCTCCACTATCAGCTCATCCTAAGCTTTTCTCATCTTCTATTTCTTCATCCTAAGATTTTCCCCTATCACCTCATCTTGATCTTTTCTCATCTGTTATTTCTTCATCGTGAGATTTTTTGCAATCACCTCATCCTAAAATTTTCTCATCTACTATTTCTTTATCCCAAGCTTCTTCATTATCACCTCATCCTGATATTTTCTTGTCTACTATTTCTTCATCCCAAGTTTCTCTACTATCACCTCATCTTGATATTTTCACTCACTATCTCCTCATCTTGAGATTTTTCACATTGTACTATATTAGATATGTTATGGTATCCTATCATACTAATATTTTGTATAGTGATCCTTGTAAATACCCTAGTCAGTCAGTTTTATATCCTCCAAAGTTAGTCCATAGCTTAGTAACATCATATATCTTGGTCTTGTGTGTCAGTTCATGTTTGGTCACAAATTACAGTTCTCTTGGTTAGGTATTTTAGCGAATCCTTAGGGGAGATCCCTTATCATCAATGTGCTATCCTAGAGGTTCTGATTTCCCATCACATTTCATCATGGTCTTAGATAGTATTGATAGGTCCTTGCATGATTTATCCTTCCTCTCATCTAACCTTGGTCCATTAGTATCCAATCCTACCGATCTCTTTGGAAAAATGTTTCCTTTTTGGATTTACATTTTTTTTTATTTCTTTTCTTTTTAGGATTTCAAGTTTGGTTCTTAAAGTATCTTTACCAAGAGATTTGGTCGTTCCCTCCTCAAGGTTTCCATGATTCTTTATATCATGGTGTGTTGCAAATGGGGCAATTCAAGAGCAAGGTCCTGATCAGGTCTTTTATTTTTGTTTTTTGCTTGTGAGTCAGTCGGATGTGACCCTTGCATATTCCATACATATGACCACTTTTAGTTACATGGTGCATTTGGGAAATATCATTTTCTTGTGGGTTACTACTGTTGTTTCCACTCTAATTGATCTAGGATTCATGAGTGATACTAGGGAAATCCTTGTGTGTTTTTTATGTGTCATTCCTATATAATATTGGTGAAAAGGCTTTGATATTATTTGTAACCTTGGCATGTCTCCAATATTTCTATATCAAACTCAGCTCTCAACTATATGGCAGTTCTCTCCTTCGGAGTACCCCACACTCAAGCTTCAATGGATTCTATCTCCCCTTCACTCCACTGAAACACCAACCACTTTTAGAAACCAACAATATCAAATAAAAAATCCTATCCCATCATCCAATCCAATCAATCCTATAATCATGATTGAGCAGCTCCATCTATCCCAAAGTTATCCAAAGCCTCCATATTGCCTTCATCCCACCATCATCACCCCATCTCGGTTTAGTTTAAAAAGCCACCCCCCATCCCCAACCTGAGTTCTTCACCCATGGTTATTCTTGTGCACATGGTTCACCTTTTTCTCATCCTCCCGTAATGAGAGTCCAAGTCCTTGTTCATCCTCACTTAACCAATCTGATTCTTCCTACTCACTCTGATTTCTCATATTTTTCAAGAAGTTGTCAAGCCTCGTCTTCTCTCCCTATCACCTTCTTGAGGGGGCATCACATAGTCTTGTCTCTTCTCTTTCTTTTTGATATTGGGACAACTTTGTTTCTTTAAAAATCTTCTTCACATCGTCTATCTTGATCAAACTTCTTTGAAATAGTGTTGTCCCAACACTATGTCAAAGAGGGGCAAAATGTAGACACCTAAATCTGATTACATCATTTAAATAATCCTATTTAGTCATCTCCTAAGGCATCATTAATTAAGTAATGAATATTTAATTTATTTACTGTCATCCCCTAGTTAATTAATTTGTTTAATTAACTATAGTCCAATTGATAAAATTTAAATGGCAATCAAAATTCTAAATTATCAAATAAATCCCTATTCTCCTATTAAATTAAATAATTGCACTATGCCTATTTTATTTTATTTCACATCCCCTTTCATTAGATAAATCATTTGATAAATCAAACTATTCCTAAATCCCTATCATTAGTTAAATCCAATCCATTCACCCATGCTAACCTTGTTTAGTCAATTAATTAAAGCAACCTAAGTGGCTAGCCCACTTGCCTTCTAATGCCCCTTCTAATCCAAGTGTAATCCTCACCCTAATCATGCACACAACTTTAATAATATATTAATAATTCCTAAGCCAAACCAAAGTTAAACCCCTCTTACACCCCCCACCCACATGCATTAAATGCCCTTACAGAGACTTAATGGCTTCTTACACATCTCTTGCATGCTCTTACATTCCTCTTACACATGCCATCCCCCTCATAACTCCTTTGTCCCTCCACTTTAATTCCACTTTCCCTCCATTTTCCCCATCCTCTCAAATCACCTCTCCTTGTGACACTTGTCATAAGACTATGGATTTGAGAAAGCACAATCCATGTGCTTTCCTCTCCTTGCATCCTAGCCATCCCTCACCCTTGCATCTTAATCCTCCATCCTCACCACCTTTGGTCTATGAATTGAACCCCTCTCCTCTAACAAATCATCCACTTTTTATGCTAAGGTTATAATGTTATTTTGAGAGCTTAAAAACTACCAAAATACCCTTACAATGGCAAAATCCATCCACCCTTAAACTTATGGATCTCTCATCCATTGAAGCTTGAGAATAATTTGAGCACACATTTCCATCACTTGGAAAAATCCTCTTCAACTTGGAGATACTTGAAGGAGCGAGGTTTGCATTCCTTTTGTTATATCTTGGTTTCTTGTTGAAGGTCCTCTCATAGGTGTTAACCTTGTTTTTTTTGTTGAATGCTTTGTTTAAATATTAGTATTCCATTGACAATAACAATCATAGGTGATACACATCCCATTTGGATATGCATGTGATAAATATTCGAGTTAAAAGGTTTTGTCCTAGTTATGAATGTTTTGTTGATAAATTTTTCCTTGTACCTCTATCAACACATTGAATCAAGTAGTTAATTAAAATGTGTGACCAATCTCTTGTACACTTTCCTTGTGAATTAAGTTATCATTTTCAATTTTATAAAAATATATATAGCAGTAAAGAGTACAAGTAAGAATGAAATTATTCATTAACAGTCTTAGGATTAACCATCCATTTTTGTTCCTTTTTACAAGTGCACTGAAGATGTGGTCAGGCCTCCATAAACTAATCAAAGTACAACAGTTTGTCAACCAGGCAATGGAAGATCCCCCTACTTATTCTTTCTTTATTGTTATATATTTATTATTTATTTGTTAGAATTACATTATTAATTTTTTTTAATGGATTCCAAAAGAACTTGTTAATAACTACCAAAAGCGTTATTTTGAGACAAATTTGTCAGTAGATTTTAAGACTCTCTTTAGCTAGTGTTAAGAAAAAAAATTGAGTGCTTGATTATAGAGTGCTTTACTGATTTAATAACTCAATTTCAACATTTTTTGTATTATTTAGATAGTATGGCCAAAATAATCCCGATTATAATTTCCTGGAAAAGAGATGAAACATTTTAGAAGCTTTTAAAAACCTCCTTAGAGAAGGAACATTGTTTTCAAATAAACTTGCAAAACATTGAAGGCTATTTTGACCTAGTAATAGGAAAAATATCCATGATATTTGTAGTTTATGTTTAATTTAGTAGAATAATTTTCCCAGTCTTCTCCAATTTCAACCTTGCATCTGATACCCTACATCCAAAGCTGTTAAGGCATTTACATATGCTCTTACATCCTACAATGCATGTACTCATGGCCTCATGCAAGAGACCATTTATAAGTAATAATGTAGAAGAATACATTACATCTACCTTTGATCTAAAAAATGTGATCTGACATGATTCATAAATTTACCCAAGAATATGACTAAAAGCAACTATTATATTTGATTTTTTATGTTTTCTCCCATCAAAAGTCAACAGAAAAATTATATGACACATTAGATTGTTGATAAAACAAAATCTTGAAGGTGCATGAAAATTTAGATGGATATATGAAACAAATGTAATAGTAAATACCTAATCAAACAATCAATATGAGAAATTGTAATTATCCTCTTATCTATTTCTCCTCCTACGATCATTTGCTTCATGTGTCTTTTTATCAAAGTGCACACCTTGTCCTTTTCACCTTCAAAATTTTCTAATTCATTTGCATGAAGGTTGGAATTTACATAGAACATGATTGTTTAAGAAAATGCTTGAATTTTCAATGATTTCAATTGAGTTAGGGTGTGATCTTCTATTTGAAACATCAGTTGTTGATAGCACGCTATTACCAAAACCTCTACACGAGCCCTATTCAGTCATCCTTTGTGAATGGTCCACATAATTAGTAGACTTAGAATACAATCTTCCTTGACTCTTGATTATTTTTTATAGTGATGGTGAGCTAGTACCAAGTTTAAGCCTCATTTTTGCATTGTCCATCAGGTTTGACAAATCATCCTTATCGATGCTATGTTCTAAAATTTTATTTTCTCTATTCTAAAATTTTATTTTCCCTTCTTCAAGAAAACAAGTATATTTTCATCTCATGGCTATAAAAGGTACATGTTTCCATGTTAAGGATTAAGCATTCAAATTTTTAATATGTTGTTGACAGAAGTGAGCTCTAGGTGGAAAAAAAAAGTGTAACAAAAACCTATGTAGAATTGGCAATTGTTTTAGGTGCACCATTATTTTTCCATTTGTTTCATCTTTCATGAAGATTAAAAATATTAATCTTGTGGTTATAATGAAATTATATTTTAATGTATTCTATACATGTGCCATTTTATTATAGTTCAGTCAAATTGTAATATTTCTCGAATGGAATAGTGGTCAGTGAATTTTTCTCTATTGTAGATGTTGCACTTGTTTATTCTATTTTTTACCCTATTACACTATTGTTAGGGACTATGATGCAAGTTGAAAAAAAACATAAGTGCTTTATTTTATAGGGACTATGATGCTAATTTTTATTGCAAGAAAACACCACCTGTTGATTTTGAACTTCTCAAGAACTATCAAAAACTTCTTCATTTTCTTGTCATCTGATGTCTTCTATGTATGATACTATATCTCATGGTTGACAATATTATTATTGGTGCTTTACCTATTTTTCAAAACTCCTTAAATTTTGACTTCTAATAGATATTGCATATTCTTATTTAAGTCTCATATCTGTAAGTACTTTGCCTTTATTCAAATACAATGCTCTTCTACATTGCTAAATATGTAGGGTACATTACTACTTGCATATTCATATGAACAAATATTTGGTCATACTTCTACTATCAAAAATAAAAACCCTACCTTTGAGTTGATTTTAGAGAAGTTTATGAACTCTCTGAATTGTATCTAACAAAATGGTCCTATCTCACTAGTGCCTCCATCTCTTCTCTATTAATCAAATCAAGTACTCAATTTAATAATAATAATAATTTAACCATAAAAAATCTATATTTCCAGTAATTTTTTTCTTTCCAAATCTACCTTCTACTCTTTACAAAAGGAAGCCACTCTTCACAGAATTCAGGGACTCAAGATCAAAAGAGCTCTCAATATTTTTAGTGGCTATCTTTAACACATTGTAAATCTTATCATTATGATGCCAGAGAAATATGTAATGGCCTTGTTCAAACATTTATTTGGTGCCCACTAATTATATATGAAGGTGACATGATATGATGTTAAATGGATAGTCAAAATAAAAGGATGAGTTTTGATAGTTTTTGTAATTAGAATTGCCCTACACATGTATTCCAAATCAAGAAGCACGTACAAAGTTTTAAAGATTATTTCAAAAGGGATGTTGTAAATGTACTATTTGGGTCATAAATCATTATATGCTTTTGTGATGTTAAATATTCATAGAGATGGTTGAATTTTTCAAGCACTATCTTTAGAACATCTAATTAAATGGTTTAGGAGGAAACATAAATATCAATCAAAGCATAGTGTAACATGGGAGCTACAATATCAACATGGTAGACATACATGTAAAGTGTGAAAACACATGTGCTGCACCATTTATTATTTAATAGTTGATTAATATAATTTTCCCCAAAGGATTTAATTTCATGAATGCATAGTTATGACTTCATCAAGGATTCTTTTGAAACTTTTAAGAAAAGATTCTTGGCTTGGCAAGGTAGAAATCAACATATATCCAAACTAAAGTAGACTCACGCATGTAATATGGATTAAAAACAAGGGAGATTATAAAGATTTGCAAATTATCTAAGAGGGAAAAAATAGTGAACCTAAGAAGTTCAATGGAAGTGGAAGTTGTTAGATGATTATCTATTCATTTGAACAAAAGGATGTGTCTTTTGTCTTCTAAAATGGCTAGATAGTGAGATGATGATGACACCAATGATGTAGATGAAGATGGAAAATTACCTAGACAAGGATGGTGATTTTCTCCTTTCAAGAGCTACAAATTTTCACTTCTCATTTTGCCAAAATGACTATGTCAACTATTGTAGCTAAAGTTAGACTCTGGACCTCATATTTGTAAAATTTAAGCAATCCTAACATCTTCAAATGGTTAGCTATCCCAATAAGTAATTATCTTAGGTAGTTATATAAAATAGTTAGGTAGTTATCCTAAGTGGTTACTAGGAAATTATTCAAGAAGGATCTATAAATATAAGCTCATTTGCAATGTACATGAGGACTTTTAGAGAAGAGGGGAAACTACGGAGAAATCTCCAAACACACTTTTGGTTTTACACCATGTGCAAAAGTGTTTTTGATTTTTTATATTTTCAAAAAGACAACGAAGAATGCATTTAGTCATATGTTTTTTTTGGAAATCTAATGGGAAAGTGAGATGTCGAGGAGGGGGGGATAAGGGGACGAGGGTGAATTAGGATCTACAAAAACTTTTATCACTTCAAACATAAACCATAGTAAACATATTTCATCATACATCTCAATCATGAAATATCATGTAATTCAAGATCTAACATCTACTAACATGATCAGAACATATAAATAAGTAAGCAATTCATGACACCAGATTTGGTAACACATAAACCCTCCAATGTGAAGGTAAAACTGTGGTGGGGATGACACCCACAAAATCCTCACCAATGTAGTAACAAAGTGTCTATTAGGGATATTGTTTGATCACTTCTAATGGTCTACCCTATGAGGGGTCTACTCTACTAAAAGCATATAAGATTGTTAAGTCTATCTTTACAAAATGATTTAACTTCACAATTAAGTGAGTAATTTGTTAGGAGATTTACAATAGGTATGTTAGGACAAATCTATTAAGAGATTCACTTGATACACTAATTATAATGTAATAGTATCTTGATCCTTTGGTTTGCACTTATTTTTGATAACAAATCTTCTCTTTCCAAAATCTAATCACCTCACTATGACTGATTTATAATAACTCCTCACTACGCTACTCAATTGCCTTTAGTCCTTCATAACTCCTTAATTCTCCTTCATCTTGGAATACATGAATTCATCCATCTCGCAACAACATATTCACCTTAGAAACTCTATTTAAATATCCATCTTAGGAAACTTCTACATCAAAATCAACAATTCTCATTCAACCTTTTTTTCATTTGATCTTTCTAATTTTCTAATTGGTTCTTCATACTACATAGGGATTAGTGATGCATAATTATAGGCACAGCTACCTCCTTGTTCTTAACCTTGATCATGGAAAAAAATTTTATGCTCGAAAAAATGGTTTTCATAAGATTTTGTGCCATTACAAACTCATATACACAAACTGTATATCTTGACACATATAATCTCTGATGCTCAGATGTGCTTAATTCTTCTTGCTGATCCTCGACATATATTACACTCAGAGTTCAAACTATTTTCTCTTTGAAATTCTTGATGTATACACCACTTGACATATATGATGTGTTAACTACTATATGCTCAATGACTACTAGCTACTTAACACATATTGAACGTATACACTTCTTCTATTTGTAGCTCGACCTTCATTGTGGCTCAGTCACAACATTGACTAACCAAATTTGCCTTGTAAATGACTAATTTTTTTACACTAATAGACAATACCAAGATTACCTTTAGGGTCAATAATCTCCCCCTTTTGCATTAGTGGAAAATACACCTATCATGATAAAAAATATGACAAAACCAAAATCTTCAAAATACATGTACTGTCATACATTAGATCAATATATTGTCTCCTTATGTTTTAGTCATAACATACATTATATTCATGTTTCCCCTTCATACTTGATAATAATTTCCCCCTTATTTTTTTCACTTATGTGGAGTAGCAATATTTAATTGTGGACCAGGGATTATACCAAATGCATTCAAAAATGGTTGATGTGATCTTAATATAATAACCATTTTTTTGTCCCAATTTCCCTTAAATATCTCAAGAACTTGTCTCTCTATCTCTAATCTAGCTATTAGATGCACAATATTGTTAGCTATAGACAATTTTTGACTTTGAATATATCCTTAATAATCTGTAAATGCCTTTGCATCACCTCCAAATGAGGTAATAGCAATGCTTGAGTAGATGTGACCTCTAATATGATGTTGCATTCCTTAGGCAATAACTTTGATTGTTTCCACTCTAAAATTATGATCTTTGAAAATTGTACTGAACTGGAACTTGGATCTATGTTGAAGTCTTTATTTCTCTTCTATAGATCTACATCGATCTTATCCATCTTATCCCTTATTTATTTGGTGAATCCCAAGATTTTACATATCTTAGCAAGAAATGTATTGGCATTATTCATTAACTAATCCAAATCAGTAACAAGAGTGGAGAGTTCAACCTTTTTAAGTGCAATCTCAGATCCTACTTTCTCCAACACTCTCTTATCAAGCTTTCTTTCTAACCACTACACGAATGTTTCTTGTGTATCTATGTTAGGGTCATTCAAATTTCCAACAATCATTACCAATTTTTCTATTATGGGGGCCTTTTAATCTAAATTATCCACAACAATAGTCTCAAGAAATATATCTTTAATATCATATTGTACCTTGCTTTGTTGATGCTCTTTCGTAATCTCCTCTTGCTTGGCCTTTTTGTCTACAAAATCACTAAGTGTTCTCATTTGTTGAAAACTTAAATTAGATGTTTCCCAATTAGAAATCAAAATCTCTTCATCAAGAGTAACTAGTTTACTCTTCATGGTCTGTGGAGATTGCTTCATCTTGTTCTTCAATCTCTTTCCTTTGGAATATGGAGTAATGCAACTTGACAATGTTTGTTGTAGTCCTTATGTATGGACTTCCAAATTCAACCTATTTTTCTCCTCTTTAGTCTCCTTGGCCTTCTAACGATCTACATCTTTATTTTCCTCTGTAGGCTTATTCTCCTCAAATTCATTCTTCTTTTCCTTGTCATCATCAATTTTGAGTTCACTATTCAAAATTTTATGTCCATCCTATCTTTCTTCCTCACTTAGAGGTCTTGAGGTAATTGGTCTATTACCAGTAGTAGACTGGTCTTCTTTGGCATCTTGGCTCTTTTTATTTTTCTCACCATCAATATTATTATTTCCCTCTTTGGCATCATCATTTGATTCTTTCCTTAGGGTGTTATCACCTTCATTAGACAATAGACTCTATTGCTCGGTTTGACTCACATTTACATCACCTTGACTAAGTTCCAAACTATATGAAATAGTAGGGATAATAGATACTAAATGTTCCTGATGTGTACTCACTTGTGTATTGATCTTTGGATAGTCTTTGACTTGTTCTATCATAGGATTTGGATTCAACAATATCTCATGGGATGAATTGGATGGTGGAGCTTCCTCCTTCTTCTCAAGCTCAGTAATCATACCACTCTTTCTTTAAGGTCTAGTCATGATATTTTCTACATGTGACACATCCTTTGTTGGGCTAACCTCTGGTTCATCTTCAATTAAAATTGTATCAATTTTTCCTTTATCTTGTTGAATAGTATCATCATTGATGTCCTATGTATTATCCAACTCTACATGTTCTAGCTCAACTTTCTCATCCTCGTCTTCTGCTCATCATCTGGCATTAGTCCATAGATTTTATTCCATACAAATTTTCTTTCTTCCACTACATTTTCTTTTCTTCTTTTCAAAATCAAGAATTCTCTTCTTTTAGTAATAAATTTTTTATTGTATCCACTCATAGCTTTATAAATCTATTTCCTACTCAGTTCTAGCATAGTATTGGAAAGTGTGCCTTATCTGATTTTTCAGTTAGTCTTCAATGCACACTACCATCTTTCATCTATCTTACCATACAAATTATTAGCTATCAAGTTACCTAGTTCTAATCATGCATACTTAAAAAATTTCATCATATCAAGAACTACTTCTTCAACCTTGGCCTTATCCTCTATATCCAATTTATCATACTTTACACTCCCCCTAATATTTTCACAAAATTCATCAATTTTATGGGGTGGCTTATGTACTGCAATTATGAATTGACCGGTGTCATATGACTCAATCTTTTCATCATCATCATCATCACCACCTTTCTTTTTTGGTTCTTTGTAGGTTTTCTCAGTTCAGCCTTTGCTGAGATGTTCTTCCTCTTTGTTAGGATCTTTCCCTAAGAAGACTTAGTTACTTTTGCAATTCCTTTTTGAGGCTTAACCATTGCTACAATTGATGCCCTTGTCCTTTTCCTTGTAACTATTTGAGTTATAGGGACAAGCTTAGTGAATTTATTCCTACCTTTGGCTTGATAGAGACAATTTCTTTACCTATACCTTCAACCAATTCTTCTTCATTGCCTTCATCTTCATCACTAGACATATCTTCTCCTTTTCCCTCAATGATATGCACTAGGTTTTTCATGTCCTGCTTCTTCTCTCAATGCTCTTTTGAAAATGTATATCATACTTTTCCTCTTCTTATTTATCTTGGGGGCATTTAATTGTACTATGATTTTCACCTTTATAGTCTCATATTTGTCAAATGGCTTGACACCTTTATCAATTGGTTCATCCAATAAATTTGTGATGGCTACAGTAGCCTCATCAATGTTTATTTCACATGTCAATGTTCTTAACTAGACAATTTTAGGAATAACTACTTGAATGTATGTTCTTTCTGTGTCAATTAGGAAATAAATGTCATCATAGTACTTCTCCACTAAGGATTTGGGGATCCTTTTCATATTCTTCATCTTCTACTTAAATTCCTCAAAATATCCATTCATGACTTTTTCAAAATTGTCATCCAATTGATTAAAATCATTGATTTATTGTGTGGCTGGTTTCTTTTTGCTGCAGGTTACATTTCCAATGGTGGGGAAATATTTTTTAACATAGAAGAAAATATAAACAAGTAGAAGACCAAATTTACACATATTATTTTTCACCTTCCTAATGATCTCAAGGTTCTTGGGAAACTACTTCAGCTATAGGTCTGCAAGATTGTAACTATGATTCTTCTTCACAATATTCCACATAACATCTATAGCCACACAAGGAACAATGTCCAGTTAGCTAGACTAATAAAACTTGTGCACAACAACCCTAACAACAAACTCAATCTCTGCATTTGAAATGGTTGATATTATCATTCCATGCTTGTTCCATTGATCCAATGTATTATTCTCAATAACCTCCTTGCTCTAGAGATTAACAATTTTAACCTTGTCTATAACAAGATAGCTAGTGACTTGGTGAATGATCTACCTTGTGATCTGCCTTCCAACCATAACTTCATATCATGAACTTAGCTCAATACAATCTTGATCAAATCAATCTTAAAGACTCTAGGGAAGTTCAGGGCATGTGTGAGCCCTTTCTCCATAATATGCTTGTGTTCATCCTTTAGTCTCCCATCTCCACACAACTTCTCATATGCACTTTTCAATTCAAAATCACCAACCCCACCAATCTTACACATGTAGCATGATCTTTCATAAATCAAAATAACTCTCGGTGGGATCAAGGGTAGGGCTCTAAAAGAATCTCCCTTCCTTGCAATCTTAGGATATGCCTTGAATTTTGGTGATTACACACTTCATTTCTAACCAATTCAACATTACTAACCTTTGTTGCCTTTGATTCTATCTTCTCCTCTAAAACTGATGATCTAGATGTCATAATTTTGATTAAGGTTTGATCACAAATCACTTGGCTTCAACACAACTACACAAATCTACTTCTTGTGCTAACGATGTGCACTAAGATCTTCTCAAAATCTCTCAACCACACACAAAATTTTCTAACTTTCTCAATTCACTCTTGAAGGTTTCAATGCAAGGTGATCAAAATAAATGATAAAATTCTCTATATATGTTGAAAATGTGATTTTAGAGCATCATTAATATTGTGTACCTATAGTGCGTGCAATATAGGTTGTCTTAGCCACTACTATGAAACTTGGCATTAACACTTCAATTTGCATTTGGCTAAAGCCATGACTCAGTCACTTAACAATGTTCAATGTTTAATACTGACACTCAACCATTACTAACTTTACATCTAGGTACCCAAACCCACTCACTCGGTTCATATTACCAATTCTTCCTCATACTACCAATCTGTCTTTATGCATCTAATCTTGTGCTAATTTGGAATTTCATGCTTTCAATCTTACAAATTGATGTATAGTTTGACAATTTGAAATACAGTTACATACTTCTTTATTTTAGCTTATGGTGATGGAATCACTTGATCCATTATATTCAATGATCAAAACTACTTCATTTGAATTGTTGCTTCCTTCATATTTCTTCTTCTATGTTTGATCCATCTGGCTTGTTACTTCTTAAACATTGAATTTTTCTTTTTCATTGTTCTCTTCATCATTGGGTGCTAGTGCTTGATTCCTACAATCTCTTCTTAGGTGGCCAACCTTCTGACAGTGAAAGCATACCAAACCAAAGTTCTTTCAATTTCCATGTCTTCCTCTAAAATGTGTTCTCAGACAATTTTCTACAATATGCCCATACCTTCCACATAACTAACAAGTGACCCAAGTATTGTAATCCCAAATTATTGCATTAGCTTGCCTAGTTACATTGCTTTGTCCTTTAGGTGTCCAACTATGTTTTGTATTAGATTTGCAATCTTGTGCCTTTTGATCATACTTCTAACATGTGTAACAATAACCTTCAAATATAGATGTAACTGGTGTCTTATTGCTATTTGATCTACCCTCATATGCTTGGTGTCCATACTTGTTTCAATTAAAGCAATGACCATGGAACATAGGTTTAGGGTTCGATTTGCTAGTTTTTCTCCTACAAACATTTGTTGTATGACATGGTTTTCTATAGCAATAGCATGTAGGTAATGAAAATAATTATTCAATTGTATATTGTTACTAATGTTACACAAATATTACATCCTAACAGAGCACTACTAGTAGTAACCGAGCTCAAAAGACTCCAGTAGCAGTTGAGTAGAAGTTTAGAATAAGCCAAGTTCAGTGACCCAGTATACACTGAGCTAGTTTGGTCATTGAATGATTCCTATGTAAACTGAGTTAGGTTGGTTACGAAAGGGATTCTTGTGTAAACTGAGTCAAGTTGGTTACCAAGGAATGTAGTGGTAATCGAATGACCCAATTTTAGTGTCAGACGACCTGCAATAGAATAGTTTTTATTATTATTTTGTTTATGCAAGCCAACTTGTGGATGTTAATTTTTTATTTGTAAGGGTGTTTAAGAAGAATTGACATTGGGTTTCATATATATGAAAGGTCAAATTGTGGATTGAAATATGAAGATGTGGAAGAAGATAAGATGTGAATAAATAAGGATATTTGATTAAGGGCAGAACATCCAAGGAGTTGCAAAGAATATTATGATTAGGTAGGATCCAGAGGATAAGCCAAAATAGTGATCTTTATATGAAAATATATTGCATCAATAATTAGGTCAATCCTTGTTACTCTCTAACAATAATAATAGTGAAGAAATCTCTTAATAGAGTTGACTTAACAATCATTTTGTAAATCCTCTAACAAGGTGGCATTTCTAGATTGAAGTTTCGTAAGACCTCTAACAAGGCCACTCCTAACAAGGTGATTCAAATTCTTTAACAAGGTCACACCTACGAGTGTGTTTTGCAACCTTTAACATGGTTGGCTCCTAACAAGTCTCACTTTAGAAGAGTGAAAAGTTGTAACTAGTTGCATTGGTGGTTTTCCCAAATTGGGTTTCCACGTTAAATCTTGGTGTCTTACGTGTTAATGTTATTTTCTTACTGCTTTATCTTTCTGCAACTAAGATGGTAAAGCTTAATGCACATTAATATCTCAAGATTTCTTTGTTAACCAAGTTACAGCAAATATCTAATTCTAACCGAGTTGTGCAAGGACTTGAGCTAATAAGAAGTTTGTATTAACATCTAAGGGATTTGGAATTGTTTTAGTGATAACTAATTCACCCCTCCCCTCTTAGTTACTCCTCTTATATCAACAAAAATTGGTATTAGAGTTGTTGGTGCTTGTAGAAAAGGTTTCAAGGACCTAAGCTAATGATCAAAATGTCTTACAAAAGAGAGATTCCTAAGTTAAGCAAAGAAAAATTCAAAGCATGGTAGGAACTCATGAAGCTACATTTGCAAACCATTAGAGATATAAGCTTAAAATTCTTGGAGAACCAGTATGTGGCACCTCCTAATACTTTGACTGTGGATCATATGGTAGATAAAAAGAATAACAACACAATGAAAATTTCCATTGATATCTCTCTCAACTATTTTGAATTTGATGAAGTCAAAGATTTTCCTACTGTCTTTAATATGTGAAAAAAATTGGAAAAGATCTATGGAGGAGATGAAAATGTAAAATGAGCTAAAGTAGAAAGTCTAAGAGGCCAGTTTGATTAGATGAGAATGAGAGAAGATGAAAATATTGCTAAATACAATGAAAGAATCAAAGAAAGTGTGAGTGCAATTAGAGTTGCAAGAGTAACAATAGATGATGTGATAGTAGTCAGCAAGGTATTAAGAACATAGAATCAACATTGAAAGAAAAACTAACTCTTGGTAAAAAGGGAGGAAACTCAAAAGGAAAAAAATCTAACATTGAAGAAGAAGAAGAATCAGATGATGACCTTGAAGCTATTGAAGCCATGGTTGTAAGTAGGTTACCAAAAGGAAAAGGTAAATATAAAGGAAAATTTCCATTGATTTGTTTCTTTTGTGAAGAAATTGGTCACATGGTTGCAAGGTGTCCAAAAAAATAAAACAAAGATGATAGAAAATTCAACAAGCTGAAAGGAAAGAAAGATTTCAAGAGCTATATAGACTACAAAGATAAAGGTAAGAAATCTTGTTATATTACTAAAGATTTTGACAATTATGATGAAGATGAAATGGTATAAATTTTTATTAAAGATGAGTCAGATGATGACGACAATGAAAAGATGACACTTATTTCTCATATTAGCGAAAATGACACATGGATAATAGATATTGGCTATTCTCATCACATGACTAGTGATAAAACTAAGTTTGAACACTTGGAGCACTATGATGATGGAAGTGTTAAATTTGGAAACAATGAACCATGTTATGTGAAGGGAAAAGAATGCATTTTGTTACCATGCTTTTTGATACCCACATTCTAAACTTCCAAGCTAACTCTGTAGAGGAAATTTTGGTTGGTTTTAATTGCTAATGATGATTTACAAATTGTGACTTGTGAAGAAGATATTGTTGTGGGGGTATGTTGAACTTGAACTATTAAATTTATAACTTCAAGTTCGAGTTCAAGTTTAGCTTCAAGCTCAACATGCAAGATCACAAGTGCAGATTCAAAGATTTCATTTGTAGATTTTGTACCTATTGAACAAGGTACAAAGGTTTGACAGGTTCAAATGGTTCTAGTACCCCAATTTGAGGTTGAGTTTCAAATCCAGAGTTATGTACAGAGAAATGATTATGGGTGCAGTTCAATGGTTCAAAGATACAAAAGTTTAACAAGTTCAGAGTTGAAGATGTAAATTCAAAGTTTCAGTTTCAGTCCAGGCAATCAAAAGCTCAAGGTTCATTATGATTCAATCAAGATTGGGATCTTCAAATTTGATTTTGAAGTGGTGAAGCTTGAAAAGAATTCACCATTCTTAATTTTGAAGGTGGTTTTTGAGCTCAACCTAAAGAAGATGGGCAAATCATTGGACGTGATTGAATTCAATACTAATCACATAATCAATATTAGCAAATCCATGTTTCAAGGTTCAAAAAATGGTGACAAAACACAATTCAAAATCTACATGTGGACGGTGATAGAAACCTTCCAAAAGGAAAATAGAAAAGATAGGGTTTGAAGCTAACAAAAAGTATTGTTTGGAGGTTTTTGTTTTGCAGTTTGTGGGACGGATCTTTAAAAGAACATATCTACTCCGCATCCATAAAAAGTGCATCCATATCACCTGAGGTTAACTACAACTTGTTTGACAAAATGCCAATAATTGTAAGAAAAGAAAATATACCTCAACATAATCAACCCAACCCTCGACAAATTGATATTAGAAAGAAAATGAAGCAACCCTTGATAGGCAAGAATCCAGTGTGCAGAATTGTCCTATCAGGTTTCTAATATTCGAGTGCTCCAATATATAGTGAAAGCAATAATCAAGACAGCCAAGATATATTCAAAATTGATGATATCTAATAGTAACAAAGGAGGCAAGGTTAAATTTTAACCTAAATCTTAAGAGACACAAACAAGACATCGTTGCTTGGACATCTCCCAAAGTGCTTAGGCATGGAAAATATAAATAGGCACCTTTGTACACCATATCAAGAAGTGACATTGAGGTCAAATTAGCTAACACTTAATAATCAATCTAGTTTCCACGTGTCCAAAGATACACATAATAAATTGGATAAGTGTCTTCATAACCACCTTACAAATATAATGTTTAGCCTGATAAAATATGAGAAAGAAGACATGATTTGCAAGAATTGGTTTAACTAAAGGAGAACTGATGGAAAAATGAAATAAATATGCCCACGAGAAAACAAGGGAAAGGTAGTAGATATTCTTGGGAGTGCCATGCAAGTGCCGATGTGTAAAAGAGAACAAACATAGATATTTTTGTCTTAGACAAGTTATATGTATGGTGGTTTGTTGCAGGCCTTTGAAAATCCAACTATACACATGGTCGATACATCCAAAGGCAATAGTGACTCAAGTTTTTACTAGTTGAACCCTTCAAGTGACATATGGCATTAACATCCAATGAAGCATCATTAATTAAGGGTTTTTAATTGTGAATTCGAAAATTATGGAAGCCCCTCAGATATAATTGTTGAAAAAGAAATGAAATATTAAAGAATGCAAATCATGATATTACAAAGAATTGGTTACAAACATAACTGAAAGGTTACCAAAAAAGAGATGATAAATAGATGGCAAAAGGAGGTTGAGTGGGTTCTTCTTTTCCAGTCAAGAAGTTCTACAACTGCTACAACAAGGGAGAAGATAGTTCAGTTTTGTGACAAGGGAAGGAGCTTTGTCTTATGCAGATTGGTTGTACTAGGGGGATAGAGAAATATTATTATTTTTTTATCATATTTCTAATAAAGAGGGATATGAGTGTGTTTGATTTTGAAGTCATATACATTTGTGTTTCTGATTTGGAAGGATTTTGAGTCCTTTTGTTTCTATTTTAGATGCAGTCCTTTATTACTATGTTGAACGTGATAGATGTAGTCTTGTGGTTATGTATTCATGTTTTTGCATAATGATATTTGTAACTCTTTATGTCTCTTTTGTAATGCAGAAGGTCAAATAGGTGATCATAGGGTTATTTATTTTCTTTCTCTCTTTAGGAGTTAATCTGATAATCACATGCATTCTATATTGATGGATGAATGTCAGAAAACTCTTCATGTCTTCAGGTCAAAGGCATAACCAGATATCACATTCATTGAATATCTTTTATGAGGGAGTTGTACCTCTCAATTCAGAGGATAGTTATCAATCAATGATAACTGATCCAACTGGTAGTACATTTTTTCGTTCATGTCGAGTGTATTGAGTCATGTTTTGTAATTCTTGTTGAAGGGGCAAAACTGTTTATTAACAGATTGCATTGACTGATGAACTCAAATGTGACAATGCTTACTAGGTTGAAGGACTGAGACACAATCTTCTAAGTGTGGCACAACTAAACAATATTGGAAACAAGGTATAATTCATGAATGGGAAGCCCAGGCTACTAGAAGGTAAAGGAAACCTAGTTGGAACTGGAAATTAGACAAAAAGTAATTTATTCTATCTAGATCTCATTGAAAGTTCATACTTTTTGGCACAAGTAGAGGAAATTTGGCTATGGCAGTAAAGAATATGTCATGTAAACTTTGATAATGTGGTTACTATAAGTAAGAACATAAGAGTAAAAGGTATTCCAAATCTAAAGAAACTTAAAATGGCCATATGCAAACAATGTTAGATTGAAAAGATGGGTGAAACTAACTTCAAAAGTAAGAATTACAATACTGAATAAGTCTTGGAACTAGTTCATATATATCTTTGTGGACCAATAGGCATAGAAAGCTATAGTGGAGATAAATATTACATTTTTTGTTGATGATTATTCTAGGATGACAACAATAATGTACTTGAAAGACAAATTTGAAGCTTTTCAAAATTTCAAGTAGTATTTGCCTAGAGTTGAAAAAGGAACATGAAAAAAAATTAAAATGCCTAAGGTCATACAAAGGAGAATTCATCTCTAATGAATTCAATGAATTTTGCAATGAAAGAGGAATCAAAAGATAGTTATCTAAACCTAGTCCACCTCAGTAGAAATGCATAGCAAAAAGAAGGAATAGATCCATCATGGATTATGCGAAAACACTGACGATAGAGAAAAATGTTGCATCCAAATACTGGAAAGAAGCAATCAACACAACCATTCATACCTTAAATTGAGTTCAATTGAAGAAAGGTACATATCAAACACCTTATGACTTATGGTATGGCTACAAACCTAATGTCTTTTATTTCAAAGTAGTTGGAAGAAAATGTTATATCTTAAAAGAGACAAGGAAAGGAAAGTTTGATGTAGAAAGTGATGAAGGCATATTCCTAGGGCACTCTAACAAGATAAAAACATATAAATGTTTAAATCTTGCTATTCACAAGGTTATGGGAAGCGTACATGTAATTATTGATGAGTTTGCAAAAAATAGTGAAGAGAAAAGCAACAAGGAACTTGAAGACTATAGAAATTTGGTTTAGTTTGAGCCTAATACTTTACCAAAGGTACAAGAAAATGTGATTGGGCAACAATAGATAGCATCATTCCAGCACTCAACACCACCCAAGTCACCTAAATCTATAGTGCAACCTAAGTTGAAACTAGAGAAAATTAAGCAACAATCAATGCAATCTAAGTTGTAGCCAGTAGAAAAGGAACCTGAGTCACAATCAAAGGAAACTGAGTCTTAGACAGTGGGACCCAAGAAGAGTTTGGAGTTTCACAGAACCTTTGAGTGTGGTGAACCAAGTAAAACAAGTCCAGAATCTAGAAGAAAGGAACCTGTACTTTCTAGATATGTCAAAAGGCATCATGCACCTAAAAAAATAATTGGAGATTAAATAGAAGACATAATGAAAAGGAACAAACTAAAAGGTACATGTTTGCTTACTGAGTTTGAACCTAGAACTGTAAAAGATGCTATGAATAATGAAAGTTGGATAGAGGTAATAAATGAAGAGATTAAGAAAATTGAAAGGAATAATAACTGGAACCTTGTTCCTAGACCCAAGGACAAAAATATAATTGGTACAAAGTGGGTATTTAGAAGCAAATTGAATGAAAATGGTAGAGTATCAAGGAATAAAGCAAGGCTAGCATGTAAAGGATATGCTCAAGAAGAAGGTATAGACTATGGAGAAATATTTGCTCCTATTTCCAGACTTGAAGGGGTCATAACACTACTTGCATATGTTGCATTTAAAGGATTCAAAGTGTATCAAATGAATGTAAAATAAGCTTTCTTGAATGGAATTCTAGAGGAAGAAGTTTACATTAATTAGCCTAAGGGTTTCATTGATGCAAATAAAAGAGACATGGTATATAAGTTACACAAAGCTTTGTATGGTCTGAAACAAGCTCCTAGAGCATGGTATGAGACGCTACATGGATACATGGTAAAATTGGTTTTTAGAGAACCAATGATAACAGTAATTTGTATATTAAAGAAGGACCACAAAATAAGATATTTTTAGTAGAAATATTTGTGGATGATATGTTATTCACATGCCTTGATGACTTATGTAAATCATTCTCTAAAGAAATGAGGAAAGAATTTGAAATGTCATTGTTTGGAGAGATAAAATTCTTTGTTGGTTTACAAGTTCATCAAATGAAGGATGAAATTTACCTTACTCAATCAAAATATATCAAGGAGATATTGAGGACCTTTGGAATGGAAGATTCCAAACCCATTGGAACACCTATGCGTACTAGACACAAATCATCTAAAGATGATGATTCAAAATCGGTAAACTAGACTACCTATAGATCCATGATTGAGAAACTTCAATATTGGTATACAAAAGGTTTGATATTGCATTAGCAATTGATATAGTTGCAAGGTTTTCTACAAATCCCAGAGAAATTCATATGATGGCAGTCAAAAGAAATATGAGATATCTAAAAGGCACTGAAGACTATGGTCTATGGTACAAGAAAAAAGGAAACCTTAAGTTGAAAGTCTTTACTGATGTAGATTGGGCTAGAAGCATTGATGATAGAAAAAACACTAGTGGGGGAGCATTCTTTCTTGGAAAGAGGCTAGTGTCATGGACCAGTAAGAAGCATAATTGTATCTCTCAATCTACAGCAGAGACATAATATGTTGTTGTAGCAGTTAATTGTTCCAACATAGTCTGGATCAATAAAATGTTGTCAGGAATAAAGGAAGAATTCAAGGACCTAGTGGCTATCTATTGTGCTAACACAAGTGCAATCAATATATCCAAAAATATAGTAATGCACTCTAAGACAAAACACATTGCAATCAAGTATCATTTTCTGAGAGAATTAGTTCAAGATAGAGAGGTAAGACTAGAATATGTGAACATAAAGGAGCAAGTCGATGACATATTTACCAAACCATTACCTAAGGATGCATTTTTGTATCTTAGATGAAAGCTAGGGATCATTCCCCTATCTGATGCTCACTAGAGTATAGATTAGTGATGCATCAACCTAACTACATTGAAGATCTATCAAGTTGATGCAAAGAAGACAGAGCTCATTGCATATGAATCAGTACATCAGGTAAATTATAAATTCATTGTATAAATTCTTTGGCATTTGATGGAAAAGAGGGAGAGATTGAATATGTCATATTCATATCAAAAGAATTGTGGGAGAGTTTGATTGATTTCATGAATCAAACAAAGAAATTTGTATATCGGCAAGAGGGAGAACTTGATCAGATGGAGTCTAAAGATAAGATGTTTGAGGGAGAATCTTAGAGGGAGTTCCCATGGTTGAAGAATCATAATGAAACTAAGGATATTATAAAATCCTATAAATCATTCTAATTTCTCTAAGTTTTCTTTGCTTATGAAATTTTGTGTCGCCATCAATGCCAAATAGGGAGATTTTTGAAAAAAATCAATTGTATATTGTCATTGATGTTACACAAATATTATAGTCTAACAAAGAACTGCTAGTAGTGACTAAGCTCAGAAGACTCCTGTATCAACTGAGCAGAAGTTCGGAATAAGCCAAGTTTAGTGATCCAGTGTAAACTAAGCTAGGTTGGTCATTGAAGGATTCATGTGCAAATAGAGTTAGGTCAGTTACCAAAGGGATTCCTATGTAAACTAAGTCAAGTCAATTACAAAGGAACTCAGCGGTAACTGAGTAACCTAATTTCAGTGTCAACTGACCTACAACATAATAGTTTTGTTTATTTATTTTTTTATGCAAGACAACTTAGTGGATGTTAATTGCTTATTTGTAAGGGTATTCAAGCTGACATGAAATTGGGTTTCATATATATGAAAGGTCAAGTTGTGGATTAAAATATGAAGATGTGGAAGAAGATAAGATGTGAATAAATAAGGATAATTGATTAAGGGAAGAACATCCAAGGAGCTTCAAAGAATATGTTGATCAAGAAGGATCTAGAGGATAAGCTATAACAGTTATCTAAATCTGCAAATCAGTTGCTTCAGTAATCAAGTCAATCATTGTTACTCTCTAACAATTTTAGTAGTGAAGAAATCTCTTAACAGAGTTGAGTTAACTATCATTTTGTAAATCCTCTAACAAGGTGGCATTTCTAGACTAAAGTGTCTTAAGACCTCTAAAAAGGCCACTTCTAACATGGTGATTCAAAACCCTTAATAGGGTCACACCTAACAGTTTGATTTGTAACCTTTAACAGGGTTGGCTCCTAACAAGACTCACTTTAGAAGAGTGAAAAGTTGTAACTAGTTGTACTAGTGGTTTTCCCAAATTGGGTCTCCACATTAAATATTTATGTCTCATGTGTTCATGTTATTTTCTTATTGCTTCATCTTTCTACAACTAAGTTACTAAAGGTTAATATACATTAATATCTCGGCATTCCTTTGTTAACCGAGTTACAGTGAATATCTAGTTCTAACCGAGTTGTGCAAGGATTTGAGTTAGTAAGAAGTTTGTATTGACATCTAAGGGATTTGGGATTTTTTAGTGGTAATTGATTCACCCCTCCCCTCTCAGTTACTCCTCTTATATTTCCAATAGTAGGCTTCTTCTTCTTTGGTTTCCCATTCCTTTGTTCTCCATGCTTTGATTACTCACCTTGCTCAGTAGATGATATATAATTGGTATAATCTAATCTAGTGGTGTCATGAGGTATTCTCTATACTTTTAATATTCATCAACTTTTCTCATGGCCTTTCTAGATCTTTATTCACTCTTTCAATAATTTATTTTTTAGCTCTCAATTCATTTTTCAATTGATCATTATCTAATCTTAGGTTTGCAATCTCTTCCACCTTCCTAGCAATTTCATGATCCACACATTATAGATGATTGACCATGTCAAATTAATTGTGTGTCAACCTTTATATTTTGGTTATCCTTTCATTAATTTACCCCCTATCTTCATTAGACATTGTCTTCTCATCTTCAACTTTTCTCTTTTGTCCCATCGCTTCACATAATCTTATTTAGTGCATTTCATGTTCTCTCCTCAGTGCTCTTACTTCTTCATTCAAATTGTTGTTCTTCTCCAATAGATCTTCTATTGTTACATCAGATTCACCAGATCTACCTTTATCACATATGCATTTAGTGCTTTCTTCCTAGTATTGTGTGTCATTTTACTAGATTTCCATCTCCTTCCTTATTTTCAAGGACTTCCTCAGTTCCTCCTTTGGAGCATTAACTTGTTCCAATGCAATCTGCAAATCAATCTTTTGATTTTCAATCACCTTTCCCATTTTGTAGGCTTCCATCTCCAAG
The DNA here is from genome assembly GCA_028749045.1 of Cupressus sempervirens. Classification (NCBI taxonomy): domain Eukaryota; kingdom Viridiplantae; phylum Streptophyta; class Pinopsida; order Cupressales; family Cupressaceae; genus Cupressus; species Cupressus sempervirens. The sequence continues at coordinate 748,687,963 of CM053789.1, read as the reverse complement.
ACCTTTGACTCTCAAGTGGTTAAAATTATTACTTAGAGAGAAGATCTATAATACCAATTGTTGCAAATCTAACGAGAAAGTGAGATGTTGTGGGGGGTGGGGGGGTGTGTGAATTAGGATCTCCAAAAGCTTTTATCACTTCAAACATAAACCATACTAAACTTATTTCACCATATACCTCAATCATGCAATACCAAATCTAACATCCACTAATATGATCAAAATATATAAACAAGTAAACAACTCACAACACAAACTTTGGTAATGTAGAAAACCTCCAGTGAAGGTAAAACTATGGTGAGGATGACATCCTCAAAATATTCACTACTGCAGTAACAAAGTGCATGTTAGGGCTATAATATCACTTATAATGATCTACCCTGTGAGGGGTCTCCTTTGCTAAAATCATATAAGACTGTTAAGTCTACCTTTACAAAATGATTTAATTGCATAATTAATTGAGTTCTCTGTTAGGAGATTTACAATAGGTCTGTTAGGACCACTTTATTAAGAGATTCACCCAATACACTAATTAGAATGTAACAATGCCTTAATCCTTTGGTTTGCACTGATTTTTGATAACATATCTTCTCTTTCCAATATCTAATCACCTCACTATGACTGATCTGCAATAACTCCTCATTACACTACTTGGTTGTATTTAGTCCTCCAGAAATCACTATTTCTCCTTCATCTATGCATACATGAATTCATTCAACTCACAACAACATATTCAACCTAGAAATACTGCTTAAATAGCCATCTTAGGAAATTTATAGTTTGAAATCAACAATTCTCATTCATCATTTTTGTCGCTTAAGCTTTCCAATTTTTTGTTTAGTTCTTCATATTGCACATTTATAATAAAGAAGAATCACCTACCATGAGCTAACCAGTTATCTTAAACATTAAATAATAAAGAAGAATAAATAAACATTAACAATTTTGTTACCTCTAAAATTGAGAACCTTTTGTCGTGTAAAGCATGTTTTAATATAACGACACTGTAATACCTATATGTACTCATACTTGAACATACATGTGTGTGTGTGTGTGTGTGTGTGTGTGTGTGTGTGTGTGTGTGTGTGTGTGTGTGTGTGTGTGTGTGCATAAATCAATTAAGATGTATACACCTATTTTGAATGTATACATAATATATTTATGTTCAGGATTTACACACACACACACACACACACACACACACATAGATATGCATGTATGTATACATACACATGTGGGTACAAGTACACACTAATGTCCATATATTAAAATATTAGAGGGTGAAGTCATTATTATTCTTTACCTTGGCTAGGATTAATATTATTTTTATGCACGGTCACCTTTCATAACCCTTTTTCCATTGGGCCTTATGATTGATAAATGGTCTGTCATAATTTAATTATATTTTTTAACTGATGGCCTTGTGAGTGCCTTGGCACCTCATTATTTTGTTTCGTAACTAAGCATGCATGCAAGAACCCTCTTGCATATCTACACTTTTCCTCAACATTGATTTATTATTATTGCTTCTCCCATTTAGCCCACAGTTTAATTTTTACTCTCTCCTCTTTGTCGTGAACCACCGATCACCCATAGCTTTTGTTCTTAATTCCAAATTTGGTGTGTTACAATTTCAATGATTGATCTAAGTGAGCCAATTATTTAGCTTGACAAGAGCATTCAGCTTCAAGACGAAGCCTTGATATTATTTTTGCACAGAATGTCGACCTTATTCAACGTTGAGTGTTACACATAAAATGCTTTGAAAGTAGAGCTTACACTTTTTAGGTCATGACTTATACTCTTCTTATCTTTACTTTTTTCCTAAACCAAACATTAGAACTATTTGATTTCCCTCCCAAGAAGGCATCAATATCTTTCTTTAATCTAGAGTTGGAATGATTCATATTTTGTGTATTATTCTTTTGTTTTCTTTTGTATTGACATAAGGAGTCATTATACAAATAGAAACAATTTGTTCATGAAAGCACATGGAGTATGATTGTGCATTATTAAACGAATCTTTGTCAAGAGTGTCAGCTCGTATAGAGGTATTGTCAATATAGCTCTTAGATGAGTATGACATCCATATGATAATGCATCAATTTGGAAGGAACTATAAATCTCATCTATAAACCATAGACCCAGATTGGGTAGAATGGATTGGGTATATAATGTGAGGTAATCACCCCCAAACAGTCATCCAGGAAGGCCAAAAGTATTGAGATGAAGGGTCTGTATTGAAATACAATGAAACATAGGTATATCCATGCATAATAAGAGAAAGAAAGATATGTAACAAGTAAGAAAGTAATAAAAATGAGCTTAAAACCAAGTCATCTCATGGTGGTACAATGTATAGATTTTTTTGTCAAGATGAGTGGTTGGTTGATACTCTTACACCAAGATTCTTAGTGGTTGGACAGTGGTGTCTCAGGCCTAATCCAAGGGTAGGGAGGGCCTTTGTCAGTTGACATTGTGTGGGGATACTTAAGGGTCTACAGTAGGGATGTTAAGCCCCTGAGAATGCTTCTGCTCTCCACTAGGTGCCAAGAATTGCACAAGACAAAATTAAGATCTTTGTCCAATATCTCCCAGTAATGGGCATTTTACTTTTACAAATTTGGAATTTCAAGTTGAAGGTATGTTAGATTGTTAATATCATTAAATTGATTATTCCCTTCAATGCTTAGAAAATAGTTTTCCTTTTCAATGTGTCCAAAAATTAGGTAAATTAGTTGATTTTTCAATTGAACATGAAATGTAGCCACACACTTGAGATATGCTTACTTGATGGTTATTATAACTATCATTCATTCATGTGAATATAAATATGACTATATATTTTTATTTACAATTAATTGTCATTATTAGCAATGGGAAAAGGAGATGGTATAGTGGTTTTGTTTCCCTAAATGGTATTGGTCATTACAATATAGTGGTAATATTTTTGTGCCCTTAGTGGTATATGTAGACTAACCTAGGTTAGCAAATGCTACCCTAGGCGGATTTTGGTTTCATAATTTAGGGTATTGCAAACTTAAAACCCTCAATTGAGTTTTGTTTGATAATATGCCTTAATTGCAATCAAGATTATTAATTAGTTATATGGATCGAACTAAATTTTAACTAACAATATCATAGACATGGTATTATCATGTTTAATTAAAATGATTTTCAATGTTTAATCACTCAAACTGGTTGAATACTCCTTCAATTGTTAGTTATGATATTTTAGTTAAAACTGATTGCAATCGTTAATCTCTTTCATATGAACATGTATTTCGATGATATGGTAGTTGTTAGCTAAGACACAAGAAAAGGAGTTGTTACATATGGTATTAGAGCTCTGGGTTCGACATTGAACCTTGGGCCCAATACTATTTCAGTGAAGCTGAAAATGTAATGTCAAATGAGAAAAATGAGTATTTACTTTGCATAACTAAATATTTTATAATGCAAGCTCGAAAATCACACCAGAGATCATCCCGAATAGCCAAGAAGGGCTGAGATGATGGTGTGATCCATATGAATTGGACAAATGAATAAAATTGCAAAATCATAAAGATGAATCAAAACCATGAAAATCAACATACTTGGGAAGTTGAGTGGTGGGTGATCGTTCACACAGTTTCCATTGGAAATCCTTGGCCAGGGTAGGTTTAGTGGCAAGATTGCTATTGTGATCACTATAGGTCAAAGTGCTGGCAGTTAGAAGAAAGGTTGATGGAAGGTGTCCACAACCTTGTCAACTGACTAGCCGACTCTCTAACACCATGATACTCAAGTGGTAAGACTAGAATGGTGTACACATGCCTTATCCCAGGTAGGGAGGGCCATTCACAATGGAGAATGGGTGATAATTACTCTAGGTCCAGATGCTTAGACTAGTAGAGCACAATACATACCATTTTTTACTTCTCTTGATGTAGTGTTATCTAAACCTTGATTGTAACTAGTTATTTCTCTCAATTGCATGTTTGTAGCATTATGCAATTACATTCTTGGTCATATGAAATGGTGGTTAATACTTTGCTATCTATGTTTGGACATAAACTGAAAAATTGTGAACCATAATTTTGAGAATTCTTTTATCTTGAAAATGATGATGATTAAATGACGAGAAGGCCATACATCACATTTTGGGCTCCAATATGGAGTAAAAACACTATCATAATTGAAACTATCAATGCTTATTTATAGATGTAACTTTTGTTTGACTTGATCTTTTCCTTGAAATATTATGGTGACAAGATGGGCATGAGAGTCTAGGTGACATGAATGGGAAAAGTGGGTTACTGAATCTTTATAGGGGATGGGTGAGCACACCGAGATGATTGACCTAATTGACAATAACCCTATATAAATTTGTTCCAGATACTTATGAACAATTGGCAACCCAAGGATGGGTAGAGCTAAGAAATTTTAGCTTAAAAGGTAATGATATTTAACATGAAACTTGATTGAATAGATTTCAAAGAACTTAAAATATTTCACTTGCATCTGAATATTTGAACTATGTTGCAATCATGATAAAATGACCACACTAAATTAGCGTGCACATAGGTGCATAGATTTGAATTGTATTTTATGAAATTTTTTTTAAAAATGAACAAGATATATCATATGAATCGATACTATTAGAAGCATTTTGTCAACCTTCATGGAAGGAGGTAACTTGTGGAAATACATTTATATGAACCTTTTTATATTACTAACACATGGATGATTATACATGAGACATGGCATTAAACTCGTTCTTTACCAAAGCACATTATTAAGAACTTGATTTTATGGGAGCTAGCTTCCCCATGTATGGGTTTTCCATAGGTAGAGTCTCATGGAAATGTAAGTTTCGAGGATGGATCATACAAGCATTTGAGCCACACCCCCATCTCATGAATTGTGTGCGGAAGTGTAGTCCAAGGGTTTAGGAGATTGAGCCAGTACAAATAGTGTGGTACCATGTTTATCATAACCTTTATTATCTTAATTGGATGTACGATGATCTTTCATAATATATTATGATTTTACCTTTTGATACATTTTTATTCATATATAATGAACATGCAGTTTTGATTTTATATGGTAATGAAATATCAAGACATACTGAGTTGTTTTATATTGTCTTTGAGATGAAATATATTTCTACCATGAAATGATTATTCTAATGAAATATTATTGTGATAAGATAGGCATGAAGGCCCAAGCTACATGAATGGAAACATGGATCCACTAACCATTTTAGGTGATCTATGAACCCACAAGGATGATCTTCCCATTAATGAGTACCATATACTAGATGGTATGTGTGAGTGATTTAATTTTTGTGATCAAGTTATCATCTAGAGCATGTTAGTTGGAGAATTACAAATCTTTGAATGATTAGCTTACTCTTGTTTATTGAACATTGAGAATTCTTTGACAAGAGACATCAATATGAGAATTGAACTGAAAATATTGAGTGTCTACATGAGAATGACAGGAACATGGAATAGAATATCCCAAAACATGATCAATTCAAAGTGATACTGAAGTGGGCACAAGTGCGAAAGTAAAAACGAGTGTGTGTTTCACTTTTGATTTTATGATATCATGTAAGATTTTTTCTAGAAGCATTGAGATAAAGGAATGATAGACCTTGATTTTGATCATGGCTTAGATATAATTCAAATTGGAATGAGATGAAATCAAGATGCTATATATATCTTTTATCTTAAATATTATTCTAGTGTTTAAATAATAGAGTTCATCGAGGACAATGAAAAACAAAGGGGAGGGTATGTTACATCCCAAATTTTGGCTCAATTTAAAAATGTTCATATAGCCATTGAGGGTTCATGTGATGTTAGTTAATAGGTAAAATTAGTTATGATCATGTGAAATGGTAAGATGGTTAATCATTATAATGTTATTATGAAGATGACATGTTAGTTAATCATTATGATGTTATTTTAAAGTTACCTTGAAATCTCAAAAAGTTATTTATTCATCATGAATTCATGGGAAGTGAAATGCTAGTTACTCATTATGGTGGATATGAATAATAACTTGTTATAGTAATTGTGATTATATTGAGGAATATGGTATTATCATGGAAAATCTCTTTCCTATAGGAGCATGTCGAAGGGGGAAGCATTTCCATAAAGGAATTGGGCATAGGGGCACTACCTACCATTAAGCCTGTAGGTATGAGTCTTAACCACCATGGCTAAGGGAAAACAACTAGGCAAGAAAGGGTATACTAAGGGACTACCATGAGCTAACCAAATATCTTAAACATTAAATAATAAAGGAGAATCACTAAGCATTAACAAATTTGTTACCTCTATAATTGAGAACCATCTATCATGTAAAGGATGTTTTAATATAACGACACCACGATACCTATATATACTCATACATGAACATACATATGTGTGTGTGTGTGTGTGTGTGTGTGTGCATATCAATTAAAATGTATACACATATTTGAATGTATACATAATAAATTTATGTTTAGGATTTACGCATATATGCATGTATGTGTACATACAAAGATGGGTATAGGTAAGTAATGATGTCCATATATTAAAACATTAGAGGGTGAAGTCATTATTATTCTTCACCTTGGCTAATGATTAATATTATTTCTTTGTGCGGTCATGTTACATAATCTTTTTTCCATCGAGCCTTATGATTGTTAAATGGTACATCACAATTTAATTATATTTTTGAACCAATGGTGTCACCTCATAATTTTCCTACGTAATTGAGCATGCATGCAGGAGCCTTCTTGCATATTTACGTTTGCCCTCACCATTGATTTATTATTATTGCTTCTCCCATTCAACCTACAATTCAATTTTTATTCTCTACTCTTTGTCATGAACCACTGATCGCCCATAGCCTCTATTCTTAATTCCAAAGTTGATGTGTTACAATTCCATTGATTTCTAAGTGAGCTGATTATTTGGCTTGACTAGAGCAACTTATGGACAAAGCCTTGGGATTATTTTTGCATAGTGTCTACCTTATTCAGTGTTGAGTGTTACACATACAGTGCTATGAAAGTCAAGCTTACACTTTTCAAGTCATGACTTATACTCTTCTTATCTTTATGTTTTTCAAAATCAAACATTAGAACTATCTGATTGGCTTGCCAAGAAGGCATCAATACGTTTCTTTAATCCAAAGTTGGAATAATTCATAGCTTGTGCATTATTCTTTTGTTTTCACTTGTATTGACATAAGAAGGAGCCATTATGCAAATAGAGAGAACATCGACTGTGGTTGTGCATTTTTAAATGAATCTCTGTCGAGTGCTAGCTGGTACATAAGTATTGTCAATATACCTCTGAGATGAGTATGACATTAATATGATAATGAATCGATTTGGAAGGAACTATGAATCTTATATGTGAGCCATAGAACCAGATTGGGTAGAGTGGATTGGCCATTAATAATGTGAGGCAATCACCCCCAACATTCATCCAGAAAGACCAACAGGGTTGAGATGAAGGGTGTGTATTGATATACAATGAACCATGGGTATATCCCACCATGATAAGAGAAAGAACAGTCAATAACAAGTAAGCAAGTAATTAAAAAAACTTTTAAACTGAGTCAACTCATGGTAGTCCAATGTATAGATCTTGTGGTCAAGATGAGTGGTGGGTTGATAGTTTGACACCAAGATGCTTAGTGGTTGGACAATGGTGCCGAAGGCCTAATCCCAAGGTACGGAGGGCCTTTCTCGGTTGAAATTGTGTAGGTATACTTAAGGGTCCGTAGTTGGGAGGTTAAGCCCCTAACAATGCTTATCATCTCCTCTAGGTGCTAAGACTTGCAAAAGACAAAGTTAAGATCTACATCCAATATCTCCTAGTAACAAGGTATTTTACTTTTATGAACTTGGAATTTCAAATTTAAGGTATGGTAAATGGTTAAACCGTTTAATCAACTAGTCCCTTCAATGCTTAGAAAACGGTTTTCCTTTTCAATTTATTAAGAAATCAAATTAATCAGTTGATTCTTCAATTGAACATGAAATGCAATTGCGTGCATGAGATAGGTTTACTTGATGGTTGTTATAACTTTCCTTCATTCATGTGAATATAAATATGAACATATTTTTTATTTACAATTAATTGTCATAATTAGCAATGGAAAAAAGGAGATTTTACAATGGTTTTGTTGCCCTAAATGGTAACAAGGTCATTATAATATAGTGGTATAATTTTTTTGCCCTAAGTGGTACATGTAGACTAGATTGGGTTTGTTGATGCTACCCTAGGCAGATTCCAATTTTGAAAATTAGGGTATTGCAAACTTAAAACCTCAATTTAGTTTTATTGATTATGCCTTAATTGTAATCAAGATTATTAATTAGTTATATAGATCAAACTATATTTAAATAGCATATGGTCATAGACATGACAATATCTTGTTTGCTTAAAATGATTTTCAATGGTTAACCACTCAAACTAATTGAATACTTCTTCAATGGTTAGGATAACTAACTGTTAAATCTCATTAATATGAACATGTATTTCAATGATTTGCTAGTTGTTAGCTAAGGCCCCAGAAAAGGGGTTGTTACTCTCACAAGACAAGAAGGGTCAATTTTCAAGACAATGTCACACCAATAATTCTATCTACCGACACAATCAGAAACTTTATATATATATATATATGAGAATCTTTACAAACTAACAACTAATCAATGAAAATACAGAAAGCAACTCATGGTGACATGAGAAAACTTACAACCAAAATTGATAATTATTCATTTCAGACACTTCACAAATGCTGAGGATCTTAGATTAGCTTCCTAGATAGGAGATTGTAAGCATGGTAGTGTGAAGTCCTAGAATAGAAAGCTAGATGATTCCTAGAAACAAGATGGGTCTTTATCTAGAAACTTCCATCGTGCCTTGAAAAATAATGAGAGAAACTCAAACTTAGTACCTTGTAAATCAAGGCATTCCCAACAACTTTCTAGTGTATTATATTTCACTCTCGATTTGGCAGTGTACCAATAACAAATTAATTCAAACGGACATGTTTATTTCACAAAGGACTAGAAGTTAAAATAATGAGTTTTGACTCTTATCCAATTTTGTTTGGCACCTTGAGAAGGAGAAAAAGTAAGATTTAACAAGGAATTCAGGTGGCTTTTATCAAGTGGACATGATATTTTTTTTAGTTATGAGAAGAGGACCTGGGTTAGGGCCGATAGCTAAAGATAATGACATCATTATGCTTACCGAGACTCATGAGCATGATGGATGTAGGGTTCCAGATTTTGAAGGGTATAAGAAGGTATCACTTTGGAATGAGAAGATAGATAATGGTAAGGGGCATGGAGGCATCACCGTTCTAATAAAAGAAACTTGGAGCAGATTTGTAAACTTGGAGCAGATTTGTAAACTTAGAGAAAGAAGATGTAAACAAGCAGTATATTTGGATAAAAATAACAGAGAATCAGATTTCTACAAGGGTGGTTGTCTGTTACTTCGCCCCAAAAGGCTCAAAAATGTATAAAAATCATAGATTGGATCGAGAAGACCTGTTCGCTGCACTAGAAAAAGACATAGCAGCCTTTAGCTCTTTAGGGGAAATAATGATAATAGGGGATTTCAATGCTAGAACAACAAACAACCAAACTCTCAATCTTAAGAAGAGTTACAATGAAAGCAGAGACCCAGTTTGGCTTGAAGAAGGGACACAAAAATGGGAAAGATCTTCACAAGATAGCATGGGAAAGATTAATCATTTTGGTGTTGAATTACTAGGCTTATGCTACCTATATAACATGGTCATATGTAATGGTTTGGAAAAGTGGCCTAAATCAAGTGGAATCACATGCAAATGATACAATGGACAAAGTGTTGTTGATTATGTAATATGCTCGCAAGAATATGTTGCAAAGATAATTAACTTTGAGATAGAGGATTGCCCCATGGAGCTAAAATCTGATCATAACCCCATCTTGATAAGGGTGGCCACTCACTTTAAAGATCAACATATTCTCCCAAAACCTTTACAAAAGAGAAAGATGATTCCGATTGGCAAAGTTTTAATGACACAAGAAAACCATGCTACTTTCCAAAACTCTCTTTTGCGGCTATCTAGGGTTCTAGGAAACCATCCCGAGTCTGATAAACAACATTTCATGGACAAGGATAATCTTGTTCTTACTATCATTAAAGCACTGGAGGAGTGTAAAAGATCTAGGGCCACAAGAGAAGCCAAGAACACTTTTTCGGCCAATCCGTGGTTTGATGAAGAATGTAAAACAACAACAAAAAAATTGGAAAAAGAACATAAATAGAGAAAGCAGAAAGGAGTATGATCAGCTGATTAAAAAGAAGAAAGAAGAGTATGTAAACAAAAGAAGAATCGAGTTGATTAATCTTGGTAAAAACAGCCCTAGAAAGTTTTGGAAAGAGCTTCAGCAGAGAAAAACTCAGATAGAGAACAACATAACAGGAACCAAATGGCTGGAATATGTCAAGACTCTCTACGAGTGTGATCTAGGAGAATGTAGAACCATGGAAACAGAGACTACAGGGGAGTTATTCAGCGAAAAGGATATTATTCAAGGCATAAGGAGGTTAGCTGCTGGTAAAGCGCAAGATATAGATGGGCTTCAAGTTGAATACTTAAAATGGGGTGCTGAAAGCCTCACACCACACATCACTAAAATTTTCAACAGTGTCAATAGAGAAGGTTTTCCTGTAAAATGGACAACAAGTGTAGTGATCCCACTCCACAAAAGTGAAGATATAAACAATCCTTCTAATTACCAAACCATCATGATCAATCCACTACTTGGCAAGTTATTTGGCAGCTTGGTAGAACAAAAAATCAGCAACTGGGCTGAAACAGAAGGCAAACGTGCAAAAGGGCAAGCAAGCTTTAGACCGAAACACTCTACTATAGATCACAGCATCACTCTTAGACAATTGATTGAAAAAGTTCAGGACACTCTGAGGAACAAGGCTTTTTGTTGTTTCGTGGACTTTTAAAAAGCATTCAACACAGTGCCATGTAATAAATTATGGGATAGAATGGAAGAGTTGGAAGTTCCTAAAGAACTTAGGTCAGCGGTTTACAGATTATATGAGCAGGTCAAAGCTAAAATCAGAACAACAGAAGAGCTATCAGAAGATTTTGACAGCAACATCGGAGTTAAGCAAGGGTGTCCTCTATCTCCAACATTATTCGGGCTCTATATTGACAAGTTAGAAGAGTGGATAAACAAGACCAATAGTGAGGGGGTGCAACTGGCCCACTTTGTGATAAGATTGCTCTTATATGCAGATGATCTCATAATTCTTGCTAGAACAGCTAAAGGTTTGAAAGAGCACTTGACAACACTAGAAAATTTTTGTCATGAAGTAGGAATGCAAGTTAACTTAGCAAAACCAAAATTATGATCTTCTCGCTGAAGAAGAATAGGGGCATACAAGACAAGTTTCTGTTTGAAAATAGCCCACTTGAGATTGTGGAAGAGTACAAATACTTGGGCATTGATTTTCATAACAAACTCAATTGGGATACTTGTATATCAAAAAGGATCCAAGGGGGCTGGAAGGCATTATACTCTTTACAAAACAAGTGCAGGAACACAGAATTATGAGATTGGACGACCATGAAAACTCTTTTTAGTTTGCTGGTCACTCCGGTTATTCTATATGGATGTGAAGTGTGGGGACGTAGTATGTTCGAACAGAAATGGCAGCAAGTAGAAAGAATTCAAAACACTTCATCACATGCAATCTTAAAGTCAAGACTACAGTTCCGTACGAGATCCTTTTGGCGGAGGTGGGTTCCTTTCCATTAGAAGTCGTTGCTTTGGTCCGGATGATAAGCTATTTAAAGAAAACCCAAGGTCTGGAAACACATCGTTGGCCCAAGTTGATCATAGAGGAAAAACTTGTGAGTCAGAAAAGCGCATGGACGAAGCAAAATGACAAATGGATGCGAAAATGGGATATCAACATCCAAACTTGCTCGGATAACATTACAGAAATAAAGAAGTTTGTCAATGAAAAATTCCGCAATATTCTGTGGACAAGACACATGGGGAGGAAAAAATCTTATTACATTAAAGAATTTAATCCCACTTCTAGTCATGATGAAAAGGCCTATATAAGAGCACCTATTAACTGGAAAGCAAAAATGTTGATGTCACAACTTAGAACTAGTTCACATCAGCTGCGATGTGAAACTGGTCGGTGGCAAGTTCCAAAGGAAGAGTGGGCAGACAGAACATGTTTATTTTGTAATATGGGAACAGTTGAGACAAAGCAGCACTTTGTCAAGGAGTGCCTGGCTTACAATGACATCAGATCTGGTTATACAAAAATACTGCAGAACAAGGACTTCAACTATTTATTCGAGGAAGATCAAGTGAAGAGAGCAGCGGATTTGATTACCAAATTTCAGAGGAGAGACAAGTTAACTAAAACTTTACAACTCACTAGTTCCGCTCCTGACTCGGGAGGGTGATTGCATGGGTCCCATAGACTACTTTAGTCTCGTGGACGTCATTAAAATCTATCATATCATATCATATCATTGCCTAAGGATGTTATCACATTGCTTCTTAATAGTATCACGCAGCAAGTTAGAGGTATCTGGAACTCACGTTTTCTAGAGGATCCAACTTGTCAAACAATTGGGCATGTTGTATACAATAAAATAATGCACTATACAGAGGAATTTCAGTAATGCTGAAACACATTAAACCATGTTCAGTAACAGGAGAGCTAACATAATTGTTCATATTTTACATTATAGAGACCAACAATTGACCTAAAATAAATGTAGAAAAGATCGCAAATACATCTCAAACCGGCACACTATGTAGTACAAAATTCTTGAGCAAATGGGTGGATATTGTCAGTGCACCATAAAAAATACTCGGCTGCAATTTTTATGAGTTGAAGATAGTGTTACAAATGGGGATGGTTGAAGCCAATGGCCCAACGGACTTAATGGATACCTCAGACTGACAGTCCAAGGATGAATTTTAGCAAAATAGATTACATAGTGGCGTGATTTGCATCTCTTATCATGTGCATGATCATCCACCTAAATTTTCTAACCTCAGAATCTGGCATTATGTGCATCAGAGGCCCCATCTGTCATGTTCATTGCATTATCCATTGCATACAAACTTACAATAGTATTCCACAATTCTGAATGGAAAACTATTATTTTAGCAGCATGCATCTCATATTGCATTATAAATCAATGAAGATATATGAAAGCATGTCGGCCTTCTTATAGAGTTATGATAGGACATGAGGGTCTTTCTTAGGACGCCATCGATCTTTTTGGGCTACAATAAGCTTCTTATTTTCTTCCGTGGTTTTAGTATTAGTGTGCCATTTCAGAGAGCGCATTACAGGCAATAACTTCTCCACTGTTGGTAATGTTTCATGAACTATAACCGATCCTTGTGGCCTCAAGATTCTATCCATTTCTATGACTATATCCACCATATTACACCTGCAATAATACAACCATCATCAAGGATAAGATATATTCACATAACTGACTTCCAGAGTGGCCTTAGCATGTACAATCATGGGAAATTATCCCTCAATTTTCTTCATTAATTCTTATGAGGGTTTGTTCTCTTTACTATAAAGTAATGGAACAATTAGAAAGGAAGATTACTTACTTTAATGTCGAATTGCTAAAGAGATGATCTGCATGCAAAAGATCATATGTTCGTGGATAAGTATTGAAGGATTCGCACCAATCATGATAAACCCCAATAAGTCCTCTATCAAATATAACAGGTAGTGTATCTGGGCCATCAGTTGGAACAACATTCATTACCCAAACTGGTTCATCTACAAGAGCTGCAGCAAACCTGGAAAAGAAGACAAATTCCTAAGAGGTCTCAATATGCTTATTTCAACGAAGAAACCAAAGTTAGATCTATGTAATGAACATATCTTTGTATGCTTTACATCTTATCCTGTTTATACACAAAAAAATGAGCACATTTGTTCTTATGTGATTTCTTATTCTACTTTATATATTTATTTTGATGGCCTTTCTCTATTAAGTTTCGAAAGAACCAAATTCAATTGACAAACATCAAAGCTTCTTTGTACTCTTGGCTAAAGTAACAAAAATCTGGAAAAGATAATGTACAAGTGGTTTTTAGTTTGTTGTAACATACAACACCTAATACAGATCTTTCAAACAGGATGACATTGCAAACAGCAAAATATAAAACACTGTCTATGCTAGTATGCACACACAAATCCTCAAGCATTAGTAGTCAAAAGCTACCCAAGTCTCATGACATACATTTCCATCAAGGCATAATTATTCAAACAAATATTTGTATAGTTATCGAAGATAACTTTTATCTCAGTGCATTGCCTTCTAGATATGGCTAACAACTTAACCCAAACATAAGCTTATGTGCATCATTCAAGGGCCAAACTCTCATGTGAAATTGTACAATTCCAACATATCGACTACTTAAAGGCATCATCAAGTTGATCAATTTTATATATATATATATATATATATCAACGATAAAGCTTCACAAGAGCTTTCACTATCAACATCTGATGATTTACAGTTGTCTACTTCTAGTAGGACAGCTTTAGCCTTTATACATCACACAAGAAATCAATATGAACATAGTCTAGGGAAATGATACACATCGCAAGAACAATCCAACAGACAACATAACTGAAAGCAAAGACATTGTGTTACAACCACAAAAAGTTTATCTTCTTATCAATAATCATCAGGGTACATTAAAAAACAAAAATAAAATACCAGGAAATAAACTTAGTAACAAAGGACAGTGTTATTCAAGAACATGAAATATAGAAATGTAATTGTGTATTTCCTTATCTGACTGTTATGTACACAGATCCATGAAAATATGTTCAAAGATTGAGACAGATTGTTGCAACTTTGGACTCATTTACTACATTTTCATATATTTCTGGTCAAAGGAGATGAAAAGACTATTTTGTAAGGCAAAGAAGTTCATCATCAACTATTTCAAATCCTTGGTACTCTTTCCAGAATTGACACTACTGATCCAAGAGACAGTATGTTTAAAAATACTTAACCAGAAAAGAATAATAGGACACCTCACCTGGCATGCAATTGCTTCACCACTAATCACAATTGGAAACCATTTAATCCAAAGGTAACCTCAGTTCACACTCTACAACAAATAGAATGGTTCTCATATGCGTACATTTTGGACACCAAAGTTTGAACACGCAAATAATGCTCGGAAGGGTACTGAAATTGCAAATGGAAATTATTGATTATTTGAGACCTTTAGATAGAGAAAATTATCTGTTTTGTGTTATGTCCCTAATTTTTAATTAAATATTTCAATTAGATAAATTAATTAAATGGTCCTTAATATTAAATAATATCACGACTTGTTTAATTAATTGATTTAATTAATAAAGGAGCACAATTTTTATTAATTATCCATAGTTGTTTGCCGTGTCGGCATTCTTTTGTCATTTTCTATATCAGAGTAGCACAACAAAAGATTGACGGATATTTACTTTTCTTGCCTACATCCAAGTGCATGTACGTGATCATGATGCAGCATGAAGATTTCAGTAGGTACAACTATTTGTGCTTGGTTTGGGACCCTGGAGCTGCAATGGGCAAACCATTTGATGATGGATTACTTGAGGGCAAGCAATCTTTGGGCGACAAGGATTTGTAATGTCCCCAATTTTAAATAAAATATTTTAATTAGGTAAATTAATTAAATAGCCCTACAAATTACATAATATCACATGGACTTATTTAATTAACTGATCTAATTAATGAAAGGACCCTGTTTTAATTAATTATTTGTAGGTGTTTGCCGTGTCAGCATTCTTTTGTAAACCTTAGGGAGTTTTCTCCGAAGGAGTATTTATGTGCAGCATATAGAATGTTATTGGTATGCGATTTGGATTATTTTTATTGTATTGCAAATTCTTGTTGAATTTCAATATTGTTCACCATTTTGGAAGAGCAAGACCTTCCCTAATTGGCTATCACAATTTTGGTGGGATTCCCTCACCCTATTATGTCCTTTGTATTAAGTCTGCAAATATTATTGTTTCTGGAATCAATAAAGTTCGTATATGTTCAACTACATCCTATACATTGTGACAAATTCACTATATATTTGATATTTTGTGGTTTATAAATAATTGCATAGTCAGATTTGACTGGTCCTAACAGCTTCTACTCTTGTCTATCCTCCTGCTTTACAGTCCATCCTCCCGCTTCCCGTACATCCTCCTGCTTTTCCATACGTCCTCCTGCTTTACAATCCATCCTCCTGCTCTACCTTAAGTCCTCTTGTTTCACAGCCATCCTCCCGCTTTATAGTCCATCCTTCTGCTTACCACACATCCTCCTACTTTACAATCCATCCCCCTACTTTACCATACATTCTCTCTACCCTCACTTCCATCCATACAGTCTGTCATAACACCACCATACGCCTCTCTACCCTCAGCCATACAAACATTCTGCACCCATACAGGTATCGACCTTTGTCATACAGTCATTTGCTCCTACCCATAGGGACACCACTCCTCTAGTCCGTATTTGCAATCATAAAAGAGAAACCAGTCCATATACCTATTCAGGAACATTACATTTTTCTCTGTTTTATGTCATGGCAGGTCCTCTCCACATTCAGTCAATGATTTGTCACATCTTCAGATACACAGGTAACCTATTTCATTTTTCATTTTTAGGATTTCATTTCCTTTAAGAAATAGCTATAAAGGACTTGTCATGAAAGTGTTAAAATTAGAGTAGTATCTTAGCAAAGACATCTCATTGCGAAGATTGCTTCCGGGTTGTACATAGCCTTCATTTCAATAATTTTTTTGTTTAAATTGCAGTAATGCTTCTTTTTTCTTTCTGTATAGCTGCATTGACTTCATTTGAATATTAGCACATTAGATTTGGCAATTTTGTGTGGTTTAGAAGACTACCAACTCACTCTAGATCAGAAGTATCATAAGTAGTTTGTCAAATGTATGTAGTTGTACATCCCATCAAGTGAAGTCAGACTAGAGGAAGTACAGTCCTAAGGGTCTGGTCCTTCAAATTATCTTCTCTGTCAGTTCGACAAACACAAATAAGAAAAAGAGGGAAGAAGACGATCTTTCAAAATATTGCCCAAGGAAACCCTTGAGAAGCAAAGGAGGGAATAGATAGAGGAACTTTCTGTCCTTCCACAAGATGTATCTACGCATCCAGCTCTTTGTCAACAAGACCCTCAAAGGTCTGATGCCGTTGAGGATGCAACCAAAGTTTTGACAAAAAAAATTTTGAATGCAAAAATGATGCAAATTTACTAGACAAGTGACTTGACCAATTGGAATTATAAATTTTTCCTACAAATAAATTTTCTGACAATAAAATAGTCACATTTATACTTTTCAAAGTTGCTTTCCACATAAGAAACACAAGGAATTCTATGCTTTGAAAATAGCCAAGAGAAGAATTGCTAAGGTGAGATGACTGTCCTATGAAAAGCCATGATGACTAGTGCACAAAGTTGCAACAATTGTTATAGGGGCACACTTATACCTATGTAAATGTTGGTGTATGTGGTAACAAGGGATACCGAGTTTTCACATGATATAGTCTTGGAGTCTATAATAGCCTGCAGTTCTACATGCAAGAAGAAATTAGTTCAGGCACAGTGAAAGAAATCTATTGGTATGCAGTCAAGATAGAGGGAAACCCCTGAAATTGTTCCCATATCTTGCTAATTTATATTGCTAATGATGCTTTTGTAAAGTATAATTGTGAAGGAGCAGCATTCTAGGTTATGTTGAACTTGATTTTTAAGCACAAAGTTTAAGGTTCAAAGTTCGAAGGTTCAAAATGCAGATTCAAAACCCAAAGTTCAAAGTTGAAATTCCAAAGTGCTCATGGTTCAGATTCAATGTAGCATTCCAAGTTTACTGTTTCAAAGGTGCAGTTTGTAAAGCCTGATTGTTCAAAGCATGTTGGTTCTCGACATTCAAAGGATGGGAGTTTAAAATGATATATTTTCTTCATCGGTAAATAATATTTTGCTCCCTGATTCATAAAGTTCCAAAGCACAACTGCATTCAAAGGTAATTGTGGACAGGAATATTAATGAACAAAACAGACTTATGTCTGGATATATATGAAATTGGTGAAAAGAAACCTTTGTTGCATTTGGAATGAATGTCTCATTTTCCTTAAATGGCCTGCAAAGAATGTATAGTCATTTTTCACATTAGCAGTTGGCTGATACAAGGACTGTAAGTGCAAAAGATTCTGTGTGTAGCAAAGCACCTTCATGGGATAGATGTACAAAAGTTCCGAGAGGTCTGTTTACTCACAAAAAAACCATTGGAAATAATGCAGCAAAAATGGACATGTGCTTGGAAATATTTCAGGAAATCAATTCAGAATAATTCTGTTTGGTATTGTTACAGAAGATGTGAAAGTGTCTGAAAACTTTATTTTGGCAAGTCGGATTTCATGACAGACATATAGATCCTCACTCAATAGCCAATAACTTTTGCCACAGACATTATTCTGCAAATCGCTTCGGTCAGAAATTAGAACTCAGAAAACTAGGATTGGGAAAACATATCCAAAAAGGAGGTCGATCCAATTGTGGGATAAAAAATAAGTCCCCCGAAATGAGACCTAATTTTACTGGCAGAAGTATTTTCAGTCCGCTGAGCAAAAGGAATATCCTTATTTTGATTTAACATATTTAAATGTCACTTGATCAAACATTATTTAAATATGTTAGGATATATCCTCATAAGCTTTAAAATTAATAGTTTATAAGTATATCAGATTCCAAGAACAGAAAAATGAAGGGAAAATATCCAAACAGAGAAAATTACAAATATATCAAGTGATTTGGCAATGGTGGAGTCATGTGGATCGAGTGGATTGGCTATAACATGGACTCATCAATTTATGTTACTTTAACTTTGGCTATATTATAAGGTTTCATTTACAAAAAGTATTAACCAACAACATTATAATGATCTTATAAGATGAGAGTCATTGGGAGGATATAAAAAGGAAGATTAATTATTAATCTTCCTAAAGATTCAGTTAGGGAACCGAATTCAGGAATCATGAGATTATTTATCGCAAAATGTTTAAGAGAAGACGGTTCTTCTTTCTCTGGAAGTTCTGTGGCTCAGAAAAGGAAAAACTTCTTTGAATTTTATTGTAACAGGGGGATATATAGGGATTATTTTTATTTTCTGCAATCAAGTTGTAATCGCAGAGACAAAGTGATCTTATGGTTGTTTTGTTATGTTTTTGAAAATGAAAAGGAATAAATATATGCTAGATCTTGAGGTTTGAATGTTTATTTTCCTGGTTGAACTAGATCGTGTGGTCTTTTCTCTCCTATTTCCAATGCAGTTCATTATTATCTTTTGCAAAATAAGCTATTTGATTCCTCCTACTTCGTTTGTAATGTGAAAGACTCAATAAGTGGTCTTGTGGTTGTCTGTTGGTCTTTCCTCCATTATCTAATCGTAAATTTAATGATCGCATTTGTTCCATATTGATGGGTGAATGTTAGCACGCCTTAGTGTCTTCTGGTTAAAGACATAACCAGTTATTTGATTCATTGTAGATCTTTCTAGGAGCTCAATTCGGAGGGTGATTATCAATACAATGATAATCTGTCCAACTGTCAGTGATCTTTGTTCTTTGTGCTGGGCATCTTGAGCCATTCTTTTTATCTCTTTTCGAAGGATGAATCTGTTTACTAACACATACATACAATACACACACACACACACGCGCACAGACATACATACATACAATACACACACACGCGCGTGCGCGCACAGACATACATACATACAATACACACACACACACACACACATCTGGTCAACCTTCTTAAACTAATTCATTTCAAAAAAACATTATTGCATCAACTTAAAAACCATTTAGGCTTTATTCTCATGGGTTCCCAGGTGAGGGCATTACAATACATGCTTATGAGGCTCCAAATCATGTCCATCTAGCTGATGAATAAGCAGCTAATCATCTCAACAGATATACTTTATATTGGAATTTTCTATTTGTATTATGTTAGGATGAGTTGTTGAATAATTACTGACAGTGCTTCATTGCTGTTGTCATTAGCACATTTGCAGCTTGCTAATCATATGGAAAACAACATATAAGGTAGAAGTTAGAACTAGCTTATAGAAACCCAGGGCATATCAGTTGTTCACATCGCTGCTAGAAAACCCTAATGCCAGTGCCTGAGATCCAAAATTTTCAAGAGTTGTAGGTTCAGATCCGAGCCAAAAATCATTGTTATCAACCCAAAAGACCTGCTACTAAGGCGCAACAACCCTATTCCAACCACTGTCACAGTCTGAAGCATATTACCTACACAAGTAGGATGTATGTTAGGATTTAGGTGACCTTAACCCTTTGAATTGTTTGAGTATTTATTACCCTAATGTTATTTGTAATTTATCCAAAAGAGAAAAAAAACGTTTCAACAACAGTAGTAAAAGAGCTCATGTAAAGATGGAGTTAAAATTACCATTTAGACTTTGGGAAAAGTACAAAATAGCTAGGTATCCCATTTAGAATCTTCTATTTCGGGTGGTTGTACACGTGTAAGGTGTTTTAAGTGCATGTATGACATTAAGACAATTATAATAGGCTATCATAAGTCACTATAAGTGCATTCAAATGACTTCTATATTGGTCCAATTAGGTGAGATGCCTTATGATAGCCCTAAGAGCATCTGTATGTTTTGGTCCAAGACTGCATTATTGGTCCTATTTTGGGCTGCATACATGTTTCCAAGATGGTGGGCCGTATCAATTTTTACCATGGTAATTTTGCAACCTTGCTGTTAGCCATGGTAACATTTTATAATTGTTGAATTGAAATTTGAAGAGAAGGATTATATATAATCTCTACATGCTATATAGTGAAGTAATGCTCATTTCCATGATGTTTTATGTTCATCTAGGATAGGTTTATTAAGCATATTAAAGTGATCCAAAGCATAACAAAGAAGATGAATCCCTCCATGGTTTTCTGTATTAAGACAACTTAAAATTTTCAGACTTGCATACAATCAAATATTGTCACTGGATATAGTATAAGCCTTAAATCTCATTAATACTTTTTTTGAAATAGAGATTGAATAAATTTCCAACAATTTCCAGCAATTTCTTAACAAGGGTCAAGATCAAAATGGGTGCAATTACACTCATAAACTGAACTCTGAAGGTGTTGTTTGACTCATTGTAGGTATCCATGACAGCTGAGTAGTATTGGCACATTATCAAACATATTTATATTTACTGCTGTAAAAAGTATTGTATATGCGTTATAAGACATTACTGTTGCAAACTCATTTATGCACAACTTCTGATAATCTTTGACAGTAAATAAAGCTTCACAATGTTATTTTAAGGCCTTCTTACATTGAGTGGGGCAGTGTTTGAATATTGAATGTTTGATAATCTATTTAATAACTACAGCACTCATTCAGATTGCACCTGACAGGAAACCTTACCGCTGAGTTTGTTTGCAGCCCTAGACCATTACATTTTGTTTTCTTGTTTTGTGGTTTCATAAATGATAAATTCAATTGCATTTTGGTTGAGGGTTTCAAGTAAATTCCACCAGTTCTTTGGCCTGAGGTTTCCGCTGAATTTTATTTTAATCTGAGCCTTGAGCAATTTAACTGCAGTTTTGGTCACTTTTGGGAAAAGTGTACATTTTATTTTTTCTTGGCCAACTTTTGCACCTTCCATATGCAGTATGATAATGCATTTTAGTTCTTCCTTTAAGAGGTTTTCAAATATAAAACATGTGCCGCATTTGCCCCTAGTAATAGTCAACAAAAACATACATCCTACCTAGTTCCTTCTTCCCAAGTGAAGGTCTGTTTCCGCATGCCTGATAATTTATTTATTCTCACAGTCAGGTTTGGTCTTGAATGAGTTAAAATGGTACACAAGCCAAAATGGTCAAAGATATGATGACAAGATGGGAGACGGTAACTACACTTACATCTGTAAAAGCATCAACATGGGGGGGAGGGGGGGAGGGCGGCATATTTAACCCCCTAGTATAGTTTCTTTTATTGCTCATTGTAGTAATGTCATCTCTCTGAAATAATATTTAATAATAAATAACATAATAAAATTAAAATATGAAAAAACATAAAAAGTAAATGATAATAAATAAAACATAATATAATTATTAAGTTGAAGGAAGGTCAAGAGATGCATGATGAAGATTTGTGACTCCCTGAACATAAGATATGAAAGGGAAAGTATAGTTCATTTGAAAGGGGTTAGGGAGGAAAGAAGAACAAGGAGAGCATAGGAGTAAAAGGATCAATGAAAGAAGAAAGGAATGTGAAGAAAATAAGTAACTCTTTTAGAGGGCAGCAATGGTGAAAGGTTGTAACTCTTTAAAAAGGTTCTAATTATGAAAGGTTGCGACTCTCTCAAAGGGTATAAATAATGCAAGGTTATGACTCTTGGAGGGTGGTAATTGTGAAAGATCGTGACCCTTGCAAAGGGGGAAACATGGTAAAGGGTCGTGACTCTACCTCATTGCAAGATATAAAGGGTAGATGGTTTCATTTGAGATCATCTAAGGGAGAAAAATTTGGGGAAATATTATATTATTCTCTAAGGCAACCATGAGAATTTGTGGGTCCTGAAGGGAAAAAAGAAAATGGAGGCTTGAGGTAGGGAGACGAAGTCTGAGAATGATTCTAAAGCTAAGGATGAAGAGGTGACGACTATGGAGAAAAAGAGGAATAAGGTTTCTAGTACGAGTAAGAAGGCCAAAAGTCAAGACATGGAGACTAATTTGGAGGTTGAGGTGGAAGAAAATAAGCACAATGTGGGTGGTCAGGATGAAGAGATTTTAACTGATACTGGTGGTTGCAGCTCTAATAACGAGGGTTACTCTAGTAGCCATGGGGAGGCCTCTGCGAAATCTATGAATAAAACTGGGATAGGCTCGAAGAAGGCATATGATAATAAGATTGACACTGCTGAGACCCCAAAAACTGAGAAGAAGAAAAGGAAAGGGACTTAGAATGTTAACCCATTGCAGACTAAAGAGGTTCCTATGAAGGAAAATATTTCGGGGTCTGATACCAAGGAAGATAAGGAGCCCCATGAGAAAAAGGAGGAAGAGCTTAAGGAAGCCCAAATTAGTCCTCTGGATAATCCTATGGAGAATGTGTCGAGCGTGAACCGAAATGTTGAGGGGTCGGGTGATGATCTAGGTGATAAGATTGAAAAGAACTTGATTGGGGGACCAATTGACACTAGGCTTGAAGATATTAAAATTGGTTAAGGTAAGGAGCATAGCAACTATACTATTGATGAGCCTAATGAGATGGATGAGGAGTGTGAGGGAAATCTAGAGTTTCTCCATAAGGCCAAAATACGGGTTGACATCTCCCTCATGGCCGATACTCGGATATATAACAAGGTGAGTTTACTGAAATCGACTATTGGGGAATTGGAGGCTATTTTGGATGCAAAGAAAAACAAAAGGATGAAGCTGGAAGCTAAGGTTGGGGACATTCTAGGAAAACTCCTGGACCATGAGGCTAAGCTTCAGCAGCTTGTTAAAAACAATGAGTAGAACATGAATATGGTTACCTCTAGTCTATGCGTTGCTACTGCTAATCTGGGTAAGAGAAGTGCGGAGGAGATCGTCTCCATTATGGTGGCTTCTCTAAGTGGAGGTCCTAGTAAGCATACTAGGCTGAGTACAAAGAAGGCAATTGAGGTGGGACCAGGTTTGAATGCAAAGGAATCAATTGAAGAGGTGACTAGTTTTGGGAAGAACCTAGCCAAAGTTGTGAAGGAGCTTGTCTAGTGTAGTGATGTCTCTTTTTGTCTTTTAGTTTTTTGGTCTATTTCGTTCCCTATTGGTGTTGGTCCCTGGTCGTGGTCTTTGGTCCTAGTCATGTTTGTTGGTCTCTGTTTTCTTCTAGCAGTAATATGGTGTTTCCCCTTTGGGGATTTTGAAATGCTTTGTAATGTATTATCTCTAAGGTTTCAAGTGCTTGTAAAATCTGTGCTTTCTGCTGGTATGATACTTTGGTCTTAATGCCTATTTCTAGATAATTTTTGTATGGGGTTTCAGGTCCCCTCAAAACCTATTCTTACATTAATCCAAAACCATGAAAACCAATCTCAATTCTTGAAAGTCGGTGACCCTTTTACCAATAATGTATAAAGAAGCATTGATTTCAAAATGGAAGACAAGGATAAGAATTCAATCCAATGAAAACGTAGACTCAAAGATACAAGGCAATGAATATATTCATAGAACAAATAGTGAAATTAAAATTAGCAGCTAGATAAGATAAGGTAACATCAATTTATTAATGTCCAACAAGAGACCACAAGGGTCTAAGGGATTGAAAAACATACAACCAAGGCAGCAACCAACAAAGCGAACACCAAACAGTGTTCATAGAAAAAAAACATGAAAGCAAAAGAACCAAACTGGAAAAGACTAAATATTTCTCACGGGCGAGTAGTCCAAAACTGAGGGATAAGGCCTAGGCCGAAAGTGTCCCAGGACCTCTTAGAGGACTGCTAGAGATAGGATGATGTCAAAAATACCTCCTGCGAGGTCTCATAGATCTAGTGTGGCCTAAAGAGTGGCTGAGTGAGTGCTTTGACCCTTGGGAAGGAGACCCAAGGGCAAAGGAGGTAATGAGCTGGTCAAAAGTCTATATCGATGGGAATTGAAGCTATAGAGTGTGGTCAAGAAGCCACATGCCCTCCTAGATATAGAGGCCAAGACACTCTTGATCAATGTATTTGAAAAAAATAAGTGACAGATCTGCACTCTTTGAACAAGCAGTAGAATCTCCCCTTGATCTCGTAGTAGATGAGGCAACGGAAAAAAAGTGCTCCCTATCGATCTGGTGGTCAATCTGTATGCGTAGTCAATCTGTATGCGTAGCCGATAGGAGCAAACTCTAAAAGATCCCAAAGAGATGCAGAGAGCACAAGTCCAGCAACGAGTGAGGTATCAAGGCCACATAAGAACCTCGTCTTGCATATCCATGTAGTGCTCAACATAGAAGGCCATACTTTGATGGAGCCCCCGGGGAGGGTTACTCCATGTCGTGATAATATCCTGTTTCTAGATGTCTAGCCTAACGTGCTCATTCAGCTACTGCTAGGAAGGATGGAGGTGAGTGAGGGCATTTAGAGAGAACTGGAGGGGGCAAGGCGGTCATCACAATCCCAACTGAGCCAAGAAGAGGAGGCCTAAGTGAACCAATAGCGAGCCATGCCAACAAAGTCCAAACCCGCCACCACCTTGAAGGAGCAATAGACTAGGTAAGAGTATTTGTGACGATCCTCCTTGGAGTTTGCTAAGCTCGATAGCTGATGGAGAAACTAGAACAAATCAAAGATGGCCCCAAGCTAGAAAGGATGAACTCCAAACTCGGCCAAGCCGATACTGTGGGGAGCAGACCGATAACATCTATTAATGCGTTGAAGGAGAGTTTGGACTCTCTTGGCTAAAGCCCAATCGACCTCTAGGAGAGAGGACCCCCACAAATAGAACCATAGAGGATTGTTGATTGAACCAAGGAGTCCAAGAGGGACATCTCAATCATAGTATCCTAGAAGTGATGTCTAAAGCATTGTCTCTCAAGCACCCAAGGAATGTGGGCCCTTATTAACTCAAGGCTATATAGAAGTTCTCAAGCTTAAACAGGGCCCAGAGAAGTTAACTCCCAAGCAAGTATAAGAGGATGTAATCTCAATCTCCTCGCCTTGAAAGTAGAAGTGAAGATGTGAGGCCTTCAAGCGATTGAACACCAGCACCAGGGTCTTGCCCAAGTTCACGACTAACTATCATGAGTCACAAAAGGCGACCAAGCCATCAAGAAGCCAATGGAGCCCCTCTAGGGAAGAAACCAAAAGGACCACACCATCGGCAAACAGTAAAATGGAGATCAAAACCTGGTTTAAAAGAAACCATCGTCAAGGAATGAGAAGTCTCAGAGGAAGGTCTTAAGCTCGTCAATGCAGATCTCAAAGTGAGTAGGGGAGAGAGGGTGACCCCCCTTCACCCCAATGGTACTCTGAATAGGATCTAAAAATCCTTGTGGAGTCCTAAACCAACCAAAAACACTCTCATATAACATCATGACAGTCATCAAGAGTCTCTGAAACCCCAAATATCCTCATGTCTTTGGAAGAGAGTTGTCTGAGGAACAAAATCAAAGGCTTTGCGAAAGTCTACAAAGCAGTAGTAGACTTTCGTTGAGGGGTGTTGAGCCTCCGTAATGATAGTCCATAGAATCAAAATATGGTCCATGGTCTAAAAATTTGTACAAAAACCCAACCTACCCCCTAGCCTGACAGTGTCAACAGTCGAGCTCTTTAGATAAGATATCACTGTGGCATAGAGTTTGGCAAAGGTATGCCTAATCACGATGGTCTTGTAGTTGTCAAGGTCTGACACCAACCTAGTCTTATAGATCAAATAGATAATATGTTGTGACCAAGAGTTAGGGAAGTCGATACATATCACTTTGTTGAAGAGCACCATGAGAAAGGAGCCCAAAACTGTAATACCAAGCTTGAAGAGCTCCACTTGGAACCCTTCTTCATCTGCAGCTTTCCTACTGCTCATACATTTGACAACTTCACTAATGTTGGAGAGCATCAAGAGGTGGCAACGAGACGGGAGGTAGAGAGGGGATTGTCGAGGATCTCATAAAGAGTGTTCTGCAAAATGAGAGAGTTGTGGTCAAAGGTGGAGGGGGAGAGGGTGGCAAGGGAACATGGTACACCATAAAAGCTTCAATGACCTGTAGAGAGAGGCACAAAGGAATCTACACTACATCAAGAAGAACGCTTGCTTCTTGTGGAGAAGAAGGTGGCAATACGTGAGCTTCAACTAGACGAACGAGGGGGAGAGGGAGGAGAAAGACGAGCGAATCAAGCAATGAAAGGACTTCCAATCCTCGTCGAACCACTAATTCATGGGGGCCAAGAGCTCCTACACACGAAGCTACAAGAAATGGACAAGGTACAATGGTGAATGGAGGAGGGCGGACTTCCACAGTGCTGCTGCAAGAAAAACAAACATAAAGGGGGCATCAACAGAGTCGGAGAGGAAATCCTGAGGGAGGATCCGTTTAAGGTGGTGGACGAAGAGATCATGGAAAGGAGGTGAGGGTGAGGGAAGCCACCATAAAGGGGAAGGGGGTGAATAGGTGAAGGTGGGGGGGGAGACCTTGAGGGTAAGGCTAAGAAGGGCGTGATCATCCAATGGAAGGCATGAGATGGTGAAGTGACTGATCGAGGAGATGAAGGAAGCATAGGAGAGGACATAGTCAACCACACTTCTGTCATCACAGTGAGGCCATTAGGTGTAAAGATTAGAACCAGAAAAAAGGGAAGCCCATTTAGGATCACCAAGTCCAAGGAATCGCATAGCTCTAGTAGATAACAACTATAATGGGTGAGGGGTCCCTGAGTGTCCTCTAAGAAGCATTGTAGGCCCAAGGTGTCAACATCTGATTCAACCATACAAATTGAATAAGATCTACAGTTGTGGATGGTGGTTTGAAGGTCTCTGGTTCGTGAATTGAAGTCCCCAGAATGATGATGTCACCTATGGCCAAAAACTTGGAAATGTACTCATAAAGGTTCTCAAAAGGGTCACTATTTTCCATTCTATGAGATGCATAGTATGAGGAAGCCAGCGGACAGTAACAAACTATGATGAAGATGTCCCTATGATGTGACGTCATTTGGCCAATGCAGATCCACATATATCTAGCTGAACTATCAAAATCAACCATGAAAATTGTGTTGAAAAGGCAGTCCATGATCAAAAAGGCCACCCGACCCAATCCCCTAACCCCACTCGAGCACTTGACCTTATCCCTACAAGTAGACAACCACTAGTAACTAGAGATGTCATGTAGAGCGCAGGTAGGGCTCTCATGAGTCTCTATAACAAGGGGAATATCTACAGGACTGAGAACATCCTGAAAAAGACCTAGCAAGGACCAAAAGAACTATTGTTGTTCCAGCAGTTGACATGCATGGAACCATTGTGAGGCTCCATCATGCCCAACCATTTTTCTGTCATTTGGCCTTGGAGACCTAGCTTGACTCCTAACCAAATGGAGGAGAATCTCGAATAACAACCTTGAGGTTCCTAATGACAACCCACTTCCCATTGCGTCTAGCCTCAGCAACAAGTCTCTGGGAATGTTTCAACTTAGCTACTTGTGAGTTAGTGAGATCCTCATCAAAATAGATCTTAGTGGGAAGAGGAAAGAGATTTCTCCTTGCCTTAAGAACCTGCAAACGATCGGTAAGTGTGAGAAACCTAAGGAAGAGGGTGCTATTGTGTGCAATCTATGCCCTATCAATTGTAATATCTATAAGACCTAGTTGATCATTGAGAAAGGAATACCGTGCAGGGAGAGGATTACAAGAGGATGGAGGAAGGCTGTGAACTCGCAGCTTGAGTTCTCAAGCCTGCTTAACACACTCGTTACCCAGCTTGGCGTAGACAAGCTCCTCCACACCCACAGTGATAGAAGGGAATCTATTGTTGCTGCTAATGCTATTGCCATTGCACACCAAGGCCCATGACTGTAATTTCTTTTCCATTTTAGAAAGGAGGTTATCATGGGAAGATAACAGTTCCGATTGTTTGGCTTTAATTGCCGAGATGACTAAGTCCTTGGAGATGTCATGTGATAGGTTATTGTAGAGTAGGAGGCAGAATTCAGTGTTCTCATTAACCAATTTAGAAACTATGGAAAACAAATCTGCAACAGACACCTGTAGTTTTGCATTATTGTTTTCAAGATTCAACAGTCATTCCAGAAGCTCGTGCATGGTGTCTTACTTAGATGTGTGGTATGTATGCACAGAGGCAACATAAGCAAGGTCTCCGACAAGAGCAGCAGGTTCAGCTTCATTTGAATAAGACATACTGCTGGAAAGAAAATAATGCAGAGGCACAATAGAAAGAAAAACACCAGTTGTAACAGTGGGATTAGCATTAAGCAATAAAATACATTGAGTAGTCTCTAACAACCAGTGATTGGACACAAACAACAGTTCATCACAGCAGCACAATCCAAGCCTTCAAACATATTCAGTGGTTCAGTTCATTTACAAAAATATAAATACACACCAAGATTGGACTACCAGCATAGCATCAGTACCACCAAATGATTTCAGATTGGACAAAAAGAATACAATCCATCAACGAATAGCAGTGAGAAATTGAGATCTAAACATATCTTCAACATCCTGGTATAATTCATACTCCAATCATATTTGTCAATTCTTTAGGTCTATATGTACAGATCCTTATATGTGAGATCCATGCTTAAAAGAATACCAAGTTACAGAATAGATCTGCATACTGTCAGAAACTCACTTTGCAAGAGATAGGACCTGCAGTGTAAGACCAAGGTGGCAAATGGACTCGTTCGTAAGTAAGCTATCCTAGAAAGACCATTGCAGCATAGGACTAAGAGGGGAATTATGATTTCAAGCGACCCCTTATGACTTCTGCCCAACTCCACAAGATGGTAACTCTCTATCAGGAGATGTGGCACGGTTGGGGAAAGCAAGTACAAACTGCCAAAGTAAGAGGACTGTGGTAGGCACCCCTCTTGAACTTGGTGTAGAAATAGCTTTAGGCGGGCCCATCATGTCTCTTCCTCCAAACTCTACATATTTATGTGGCATTATTGATAATCTACAAATTTTATATGGTTTTCCAAACCTTAATTGCATATATATGTGTATGTATATATATTTGCATATACTATTTATGATTGCAAGGTTCAAGTCTTGGGGCTCATTATTACAAAGATATTTAATTGGTGAGATGTACACCTAACCCTGATTTGTTGCAACTGTGATTTTAGAAAAACTTCTAAGTCAAATTAGGAAAGGCGCCTCACATATGGTATCTGGGCATGATCTTGCCATCTTGCAAGGTAAAAGATGAAACAAGGAATCAATTTAGTTATTAAGAAGGAATCTAACAATAACTTCATGTATGCTTTGTATCTTCATTTATTCACATGTATACTTCGTTTATTTATGCATTCATGTGAATAATTTGTATTTTCAAACGTATGCTCTGTTGTCCTCCATTTGTCATCACAAAATGGAGGTAACAGTACGAAACTTTTTCAATTAAGTTTTGGATATCTTTGAGATAATTCACTATTTAATTGGCCAAAACATTGATCAACCAATCATTCCCAATTCGAATAGTGAATCCTTTTACTGAAGGCTTTCGTCAAGTCCTTTTCCTTTTTCATTGGCCAAAGCTTGATTTTTGAAGCCTTCAAAGTCCTTATTTGCATTTTCAAGTTTTTGTTTAGTTTGTTTTAATCTTTTTGTTTCGTTCAATGTCTTGCTTTCGATTTTCCCTTTGATTCGACATATCTTAGGGATTAATCAGACTTGTTAGTCAAAAGATATGATCATTTAAGTGCCCAAAAAGTGGACTTTCCAAGCTCAATTGCATATTTAAAAAATGGATGTTATATTGTAATGTTGAGTTGCACTTTTTGAAAAATACAACTTCAATTCACTTAATGTTATGTTTTTAAGTTACTTTATGACTTAAATTTATCACTTAAGTCATTATAGAGCAAATTATGTTATATTTGGATGTTAAGTTGCTTTTTGATTTTTCACGTAAGTGACTATAGTGAACTATATAGTCTAATTTAATGTTGAGAATTACTTAATTGTTTTATTTAAAACATCTAGGTAAAATGTTAGTTTTAATTTAATATTTACACATAATATGTAAACTATATAGTGTTAATATTCTATTTGACTCCTTTAAGTGAGATTTGCTCAATTATCAATTAGACATGTGCTAAATAGAAAATTAAAGTTGTGCAACTCAATAACATGTCTTTTTTGAAATGTGTCACATGTAAATGCATCTAGAGAATGCAATTTTCCTCGTGCATGCAAATGCATCTAGAGAATGTGATTTTCCTCTTGCATGCAAATGCAAATGATCAAAATATGCAAATGCATCTCTAGAGTATGATTTTGGCTCATCCAAATTGCAGGCATGAAAGTCAAAGCGTATTTTAAAACATGGAATGACACCTAGAGAGTACGATTTGCACTTGAAGGCAAAAATTTAACATGTCATTGCACTTGAAGAGTGTGATTTTGCTCTTGGAGAGATACTTTTTACTTAGGCACATGAAAAAGCACATTTTAAAACATGCAAAGGGCTTTCTAGAGTGTGATTTGCATGAGGAAAGCCTATTCCATCAAAAACATCACATGTAAAGGCACTCCAAGAGTGCGATTTGCACTACAAAATCACTTTGCATATGCATTTGCTTCATGTGTTTCACCTTGGAGAGTCCGATTTTGCTCAGAAGGAGAAAAAATTGGAGTTGGAATGAAAAATAAACCATGCATTTGCATCCCAAGAGTCCGATTTACAATTAAGAGCATGCATTCCTCTAAAAATGTTACATGTAATGGCATCTTTAGAGTGCGGTTTGCACTAGAAGTCACCAATGCAAGCATTTTTAAATATGCAAATGCATCTATAAGGTGTGTTTTGGCTTTTGGATGCATGTAAATGCATCTAGAGTCCACGTTTTCCCTCTTTAAAGCCAAAACTGATTTCTAGGGCACATTTTTCACCAGAAATGCCCAAATACATGCATTCTCCAAAAATGTTTGCATGCAAAGAGGGTCTGAGTTCTAGCATCTTGAAGCAAAAATGCCAATGTTATTAGGTCTTCTAAAACTGATTTGCACCATAAACTTTTGAAGAAAGAGGTTTGCAACAACATCTTGGTCTTTCATGCACGTGTGTTTGCCCTTGGAGACCACAATTTGCATTGAAACTTTGAATTTTTCAAAGACTCTTGGTTGTTGCATGTGTTTGCACTTGGAGAACCCAATTTCGGAGAAGACTAGTTCATCCATACTAGTAGAAGGATTCAACTTTGTTATGTTCTTCTTACTTGTTTTGCTACATTATTGCATTCTTTGGCTCATTTTTATCCATTTGTTCAAATGTAGGCCTTGTCTTCTGCATTTTGTCTTCTGCATTTTGTCTTTATATAATTTTGAAATCCTCTTATTGCAAATGCAAAAATCTTCCAAAGTCCACCAACAAAAATTGCATGTAGAGAGAGATTTTAAAGTTTGTCATGTTTGAGTCAATAGCAAGAGATAAATTTTGTTTTGTTCTTAGTTTTTCTTTCTTGTTTGTTGTTTGTTTTGATTTGTTTTTTGGAAGGAAGTTGATGATTTCCACCCAAGAATGCAAGTAGATGCTTTCATCTTCTGTGCCAATCCACACTTCATCCATTTTCCAAAACACATGAAATTATATCCTCTGAATCCAATTACATGTGTATCTCAAGTAAAGATGATTCATTTTTACCAGATGTAATTATTTCTAGAGAACCCGATTTTGGTAAAAGGTCACACTTTTAGATACCAAAGTTGTCATTTTGCACATATCCATATGCATCCAACTTGCACTTTTGGTCATTTGAACAAAAGCCCCATCTTTGCCCACATGCAATCCATCATTCTAAGTCTGATTTTGGCCCTTTTTGTCCAAAATTCCAAATACATGTTTCATTCATCTCCAACCATCACATGTGTTCCATAAGTATCTAATCAATACTTCGAACACTTCTTCTTCATAGATCTGTAATGTACAGTGCACAGCAAAAATGTGCTTCATGGGCCTTCCACAAAATTTCAAAGTTGTAGAACCAACTCTACTCCAGCACTCCTTAATCCTTAATATGTTCACAGACCTAATAGGCCAAATTAGGCTTGGATTACAAAGAAAGTACCAAGTAATGGGTACATAGGATCAATCCAAAACCTAAAACATATTATTCCACTCAATTCTTAGTAGGGATTCACATTTATAATCTTTACCAACCATTCAAATGAATGCAAGAATGTTGCATCTTTTAAGAACAATTTCTCAACTCGGGCAGAATTTAAAACCCTCAATCGGTCATTAATAACTTCCATAAATAAAATAATTAAACCAATCCTTTTTGTAAGATTCAATAAAAGTGAGTTACCAACATTTTCTCCAAGTTATAGCCAAATCCAATCAAGGAAATAAAAGTTATTGCAATTTCCTCAAAATTATTCATATTATGATAGAATCTGACCAATCTTCGCTAAAATGGCCATAACTTCTTCAGAACGTAATGAAAATAATCCAAAACCAAATCAAAGCTAACTCATATGCCTTCCTGAAAATATATGTTGCAGGTTTGTACTATTCACAATGAAGCCGCATCAACCAAAACATCAGAGAAATTGCAGGAAAAAGTAACCAGAAAACTGAAATATACAACCTAAAAATAAGTTTTCTTCCATTCCAAATCCTTCCTCCAAATTCTCCAACTTGCGATTTCGTGTTTTGGAGACAAAATATATATAATTTGGAAGCACATTAAACTCTCCAACCAGCCTATAACTACCCATTAACATCTTTAAACCAAGTTTTAAAAAGTTGTCACCTAGTTGAAAAGTTGTCATTACAATTTTGACAACTTTTAAACAACTTCTACAATTATTATCTAAATAACTTCAAACTTTCTATAAACCCTTAAAATATGATAGAGATTAATTTAATAATCCAATTAATCTATTTCCACTCTATTTTGATACATTTGAGTGGTTTTATCACACTTGACATTTTTCAGGACCTTGTAAGTTAGTATGCTTTTAATGGCTTTTATAGCTTTACAAAATAATTTGAATGAACTCCAAATGGTATTTAGGTCCTTACATAACATTGAAACCATATTAAAGACAATGTATAATCTGAATTTATCCATGAGACGTCAAATGAATAGGTGCTCCTGCACCAATCTGCCATTGCAAACCAAAGTCTAACGCCTTCATGGATCCAATCCCTTTAGATTATGTATTCACTCTTTGGAATTTCCATGTTACGGCACAATATATGTCCGCACCACCAAAAGCGAAAGGAAAGATGAAATATCAATATGATAAGGAGCTGGCTCACACAACTATGTCACTCCTTTTATCTACTCTAGATCAAATCTTAGATACAGAGATTGGGCATGTAGACATGGCCAATTTCTTGCAGAAAATCGAAGCTCTTGCCAGCAAGAGTATGCAACATATCCAAAGGAGTAATATTCATCCAATATCCACCTTCCCCGTTGCCTCAACACCGTGCATCTCTCTCTGTACGCTTGACCTTCTTGTACAATCTCTCCAAGCGATACTGTATGGATTTTCCAAGAGGATTGTATTTCCTTCACTGCCAAACTGTACGGACTTTGACTATGTCATACAACTGGTGCCTTTCCTTGCACGTTGCCAACTTGGATTGTACAGGCTTAAACCCTACCACTGGTTGTATCGAGATTCTAAATCCATCGGATACATTACAAACATAAGAGTTTTGGGCAATGTACTCTCTAGGTGCTTTATGAGAATGGGATTACAGATAGAAGGAAATTTGAGCACACTTAAAATCTAAGTTACCGATTCAAGTTCGGGGACGAAATCAGGCTCGAGTTCAGGTGCATGGGTTCGGGCAAAAAAAAAAATTCCCATTTGGGTTCATGGGTGGATTTGTGAGTGTGTGTGTGCGTGCAGACGCATTATATATAGAAAAAAAAAGAGAAACGTGCATAATTGCAAAACTTAGTCATTTCATAGTATGAATATGTGTTGCTTGATCATTGATCAATGCTAAATGTCAAAGATATACATTAAATACCCACTCATTAATCTATGTTCTGATTGTAAAGAAAATCATATATTGAATTACTAAATTGCAAAATGAAATTTCAAAACCATAGCGTAGTTCATGAAAATGAAATTTCAAATAAACATAACGAAGATACCTTTGGCTTAAAATTGTGTTCTACAATAGTTTCTACAAGGTTTTGGGTTGTCATCTTTACAATTGTGCCCTAAAACAACCAGACTTGGTGATGGCAAATTTCAACATCAATGTATGTTAATCTAGGATAGTTCTCTAATACAATAAATATCGTTCTGCAAATATGATGATCTTCTCACTATAGGAAGGTATAGACCATTTATCACTTACAATGTCTATACTTCTTTCAATGATGGTATCCAACTGGTGATTCATAATCGGTCATGATTGTTCAAATGAAAAGTCATTTATGCATTTGCTAGTGAGTATAGACTAACTAATCTGATCCAAAAGGATTTGATTAGTTAGTAAATACTATCAAGTGATTACTCATATGATTAGCAATATGCCTTAACCGATCTTTATTATATCAAGCACAATAAGAATATATATATGCACCAAGTTCATTTTAGTCTCATATGATTATGCTAGTCAGTTTTCAAGTATATTCCCAGATTTATTATGACAAGTACATGCATGTGAATGTATGTAAAACATACATTCACATATATGGGCAAATAGTGTTCAATATAATCTGACCGACGCTATCATATCTTAATACTCCCTCTTAGCTAGGGAAGATGACTATGTATGAACAGATTTGGATACCACCTCACTTGTGATATTTAGGAGTATAGTGAACATCAAGTCACACGACATTCATAGATCCTAGTTATGGTATGAGCAGAGACATCATGTCACATGATGTCTACCATAACACATCATGGCGTCTCACCATGATTATCTCATAAAGAACATAATGATCTACAATAGGAATCACGTCTCGTGATATCCATTGAAATGCTCAAGAGGTACCAAGTATGACATATTTAGATATCACCTCACTCATGATATCAAGGAGTATATTGAACATCAAGTCAACATGATATTCATATATCTTGGTTATGGTATGTGCACTGACATCATGTTGCATGATATCTACCATAACTCATCATAGCATGCCCACACAGATTATGTCACATAATATCCACCATGATTATCTCATTAAGAACATATTGATACACAACTAATATCAAGTCAACATGATATTCGTCATGATAGTGTAAAGTCATCACCTTACAATGTTGAATACAAGTGTACATTGTCAAAAAGATCGTCATCTTTTAGTAATGCACATAGGGGGGCCATTAAATTCATAGAGTTACACATATGACAAAAGGTTTAGACAGAGCCACCATGGATTCTCTCATGTAGTGTTGTCATGGTGTCACATACATGACATCCATCATGAACCATATTAGAGGGTGAATCTATCGCAACTTCTCCCAAGGTGTGAAACAAGGGTTCCACTTTAAGCTTCTCTCCCATAGAGAAGAATCCAATAAAGTACATTTCAATAAATCATTGATGCTAAGACTCTTGCTCATCAAGGGCTTCATTCTATAGAACTCCAAGTGCACAAACTCTGCTTTGGTATGAGACTTTTAGTGATAATGTACCTTGTCTATAACCCATCTCCATGGTCTACTCCCTTTGAATCACTATGATCAAAAAGTCCACTTGTCGGATCTTCTAAAAACTTCTCTATTCTGATCACAACAATATTCATAGGAGTAGTTTCTTGTACATAAATGTACTTGTCTGATTCCACAGTAACATGAGTGGATGTAACAAACTATGGATTTATCCCCAGGCTTGGTGACACCAGCATTTATGATAGTGTGGCTTCTATCTGAAGCTCCAAGTACATGTATCAACCTTTTGACCTTCTCATCAAGGCTTCCTTTGGTAGAGTGTTAGCCTCCCTCTTGAATAAATATGATCAGGATCCTCAAAAAAATCAACTGAAACATATCCTTTATCTACTCCCTCTGTGACGAAAGCATACCTCTTTGTCCAAGGTTTCCTCTAACAAAATGTCAAGCTCCCTCTTGATATATAGAAGAATACTCATAATCTCAATTATCAAAGATGTTTGCTTCAAGAGCCTCGCTTTATCTAGCATGGTCATCAAATGACTAATGAATCCAAGATCAAAACTTAAATGTTTGTTAGCATGTCTAATGTACCATTCTTGTTTTGCTGTAAGAACATCCTCAAAGGAAAAGATCAAAGAAAATTAGCTCTTATAGTACATATAGAAATACATTTCAGAGAGAGACTATAGTGAGTAGATAAATGTAATAATCAAGGATAATAAATACTTATATGCACATCCTTGATACAAGTTGCTCCAATTAAGGTCCATATGCATCAAATAAAAAATGTCTCTATATGAGAATTTGTCAAACAATTTGAGTACATCATTTGTGCTCCCATTTGTCATTATGAAGGTTTCTAAAAGACTTTATTTGTGAAGTAAACACACTTTGGAATTGTTTGAGAGACATCTCCCCTTTGACCTATCTCCACTCTAAGGATGGTTCAAGTTGGAACTTTGATAGTGTCTCTTTTCTGACATCTTCACTCTAATGATGTTTTCAAATGGGAATGGAACATTGTTTATTATTCCCCCCCATAATGTAAAATTCCAACTTATTCCTTTGTTTATAGAGTTTTCAGTCACTATCAAGTCTAATGAGAGACAATCATGAAGAATTTGTTGCCCTTGTAACATTTTAAATAGTCTCTCTTAATAACCAAAATGTCATGAACATCCTTCGTATGAATCATCAATTAGTTTCTTATCATTGTTGCCTTAATATGTCTTTCAATTACTTGTTGCCAATTAACTTATGAGTATACATAGGTCTAAGATGCACTCAGACATTAGTATTCCAGCAGTTCATACACTTCTCATACAACTTCTAAGCATTCTATGCACTCCAACATGGTGACTCAAGTTCTGCAAGAAGCCATACCCGTGCGCATATAACAACTCCTTATACAACAATAGTCAATACAAAGATCTGCCCTTCACTGCCAATGCTATCAGGTATTGTTTATTTTGCAATGTTTATTATTGGAAGCCAAAGCTCTTCATCATAATCATTGACTCAATTTCATCTTGTAATAGCCTCCGTTCAAGAGCCCACTGAGAAGGAGAGCAATGTAGAAGAAATGCAATTTAAGGGCTTCAAACCCAAGGAAAACAAATTCCAAAACCTCGAGAGCTTCAACCTCTCCTGATATGAGAAACAATTCATCTCAAACAAAGCATCAACTTCGTTATAAAATATGGATAATAGTTTCAGTACATTTCATCAATTCAATTTCCAATTATAAATTGTTTTATGTCGAACATAAATGCACTATGATTTTGAACCAAAAATTGCCAAAACTGTAACTTTCTCTACAACAGACTTTTATCTGCAAGTAGTGTTTCAAAAAATCCAAGAGAACTGTACTGTTTCTGCCACTCCTATCGTTTTGGAAGACAACTCCTTCCTTTTTAAGTGAGGGATTTCAACCTCCTTATGTAATTTTGCATGCCGGAAAATGCTTCCCAGCTCCTGGGCACCAAAGACATGTTTGTCTTACAGTTTCTTATCTCTCTTTAAGAAGTCGTATCCCTCCAACTAAAATTATTGCAACTTAATCCTCAATCAAAGATAATTACATTATTATGCGATTACTTTGTCCTTCTTACAGCACTATTAAACTTACTGGTGTTCAAAATTAGTCACCTTGTTAATAGTCTCATACAATCTATGCATTTGGCCTCGTGACTGTTTAAAATTTTAAACTACACCCTTTATATACATCATCTGTTATGTTTTATAACTTTTACCAAAATACTTGGTTTGCTGCTCTACATATCTGCTGTGCATTATCATATATGCTTTAGGACTAGTAACTGGCTTATGCAGTGAATGCTTTTCCATAATCTTTAATCACACCTTGTTTAATGATTATTATTTCTGTAGTGATTATGGATAACTGTCTTATTTACGATTTTAGAAAGTATCCTTGAAGCAATTATATTATATAAAATACTGATATGCCTCATGAGTGACAGGCATATCTACCATCTTCTACAAGTTTTGCTGCTTTGACTGAAAACGTCCTTTTAGTCCTCTACCATAATTCACTCTGCCTTTCAAACCAATAAATTGTGTGTAATATTTGTTATTTATTGCCTTCTATTTCTAGTTCAAGCTGACCGGATAGTACTCTTGATAGCAGTTGTGCTATCACTTCTGATGCATCTTATAGTCGCTGTGGTCAATGGAATGATTGATGGTCTCTTTGGGTTGGCACATGATGCACCATCGGATCCCATAATAAAACTTCTCATCAAATACCTATAACGCATAGTCCCAACAGTGATTGGTCTTACAGCCTGAGCCTTTCACATTGGATGTTTATATTTGAGAGCTTCGTGTCATATAGTCTATGGTGAGGCAAGAAACAATTCACTGTGGGGCAAGTTGCAGCCTATCCAGTGAGTCCAACGAACATTGAGTCGGATTGGGTACTCTTCTCAGCATTGGCAAGCATCTATAAAATAATGTCCTGCTATTTTATTTTAGAATGGAACAGACACGGGCATATCCCCCACACGAAGCAAATACTTTTTAACATTAATGTCTGAGACAGCTAGAAGATCAGTCATAAGGACAAATCCAGTAGCGTAGATATTGAAGCCTTGCGTATATCTGATATCAGGAGCAGAATCTCTTCTGATTTAAGGTGACATGAATTTTTATTTGGGCAATTAAACAATGTTCCATAGAGACCACATACCAACACATACAGAAGTTTAATGATGCTTTCGACAACAGAGAGAATTTTCCTTACACCACAACACTAGCATTCTGAAAGCATCAACTTAAGGCGGGAGCTATCAATTTATTCTATTCTTTCACAGGTGCACATTTGATTTCTGCAACCTTCTAGAGAATACATTAATCATCGTTATCTGCATTGATAGTTGTAGAATTAATCTGAACCATGGTCATAGAGGGGGATACAGTAATTGTTTGTAGCACATGTGAAAGTACATAGGCTCAGACATTTTCTTCTTTTTCCTGTGCCTGCTTATTCCTCCCAGGCTTTGCTATGATACCATGTTAATTTAGGATAGTTCTCTAATTCAATAAATATCGTTCTGCAAACATGATGATCTTCTCACTGTAGGAAGGTATAGAACATTTATCAATTACAATGTCGATACTCCTTTCAATGATGGCATATATATATATATATATATATATTGTATTCAACTGTTGATTCATGATCGGTCATGACTGTTCAAATGAAAAGTCATTTATGCATTTGTTAGTGAGTATACACTAACTAATCCAATCCAAAAGGATTTGATTAGTTAGTAAATACTAACTAGCAAGTGATTACCCATATGATTAGCAATATGCCTTAACCAATCATTATTATATGAAGCACAATAAGAATATATATATGCACCATATTCATTTTAGTCTTAGATGATTATGCTGGTCAGGTTTCAAGTATATTTCCAGATTTATTATGACAAGTACATGCATGTGAATGTATGTAAAACATACATTCACACATATTGGCAAATAGTGCTCGATTTAGTGCTCGTGTGTTCTCTCCTTCCTGCTTATGGATTTTGTCCCGAGTTTTGGCTTTTGCACTCTAGTTGTGTGGTGCCTAATAGCCAGAGGTTGTTTGGTTTCCATCTTGTGTTTTGGCTTTCTGGTCATGAGGTGCCTAGTAGCGAGAGGTTGTTTGGTTTTTGGTGTTGGCTTTTGTTGGGCAGGTGTTCCTTTATCTTCAGGCATCTCTAGCGAGTCTTTTGTAGTGAGTTGGGTGTGTGGATACTACCTTTGTTGCGCCTTTTCCTAGTTTTTTTATCATTCCAAGCTTTTGGTCTTTTTTATGACTATGCAATGTTTCTTCAAACCTTTTGTGGTCTATTGTCAACAATGTTTGTGGTGGTGGTCTAGTTGTTTTCTTCCCAGTCCTTTACTTGTTGAGGCCTTCTTCCCCACCTTTACTTTATATTCATTGCTAGATATGGAGTCAGGTTTCGATGATGGTCTTCCAACAACTTTTACTCCATTACAGACTTATCAATGCAAGTCATGTGACAACCCCTCCTTTTCTGACTTGCCGGAAAGCATTTTTCATCTTAAAACTAAAAACTAGATTCATAGGGATACAGTTCGCGGCCTCTCTGAGAAATTCACAACTTTCACCAGAGACTACAGTGTTTTAAAACAAGAGTTTGATGCCAGAGCAGGACTATTTTGCAGTCTCACTTAAACTCTCTTCGTCCATCTCTAATAATGCAGAAATGAGACAACGATTAGACTAAAATCTCAAACAAGTCTCAGAAATTAAAAACATCAAAAGTAAGCAAACTGAACTTGACAATAGACAACATTCTCTAAACGCAAAAACCAAAACTCAATTGAAAGCTTGGGTCACAATTATAACAACAATAGTGTGCCTAAGTTAAGTATTGAGGAGTTGGTTCATTCTAAACTTGTTGAGGATCGTCCTAGGCGAGAACACGGATAAAATTAGAAAGTTAGTGGTCTTCCTCCCTCGGGTTCTGATCTTCTTAAAGCACAACACTCTTTCCTCGGGAAGCAACTTGAGATCTTAGACATCACCCTTAACAGAGCTTGGTTTGGCTATGGCAACACCCTTTTTCTCCACTTTATGTCCTCGAGTGATCACCTTCAAGTTCTCAGGGCTAAGAGGAAATTATTCCCCCTCCCCAAGATGATCTTCCTTGACGAGGATCTCACAAAATCATAGGTGGCAAAACTAAAACGATCTCAGGTACTTATTGCAACAACAGAACATGAGGGCAAATGGGTAATTATCAAGAACCTAAAAGAAGTGATTAGAGATTCTTTTCCTCCGGGTTGGGATTTTTGAGAAGTGGTTGCTGCTAATGATGATCTCAAGGGGGGTTGGGCATGAAGGAACATAGAGTTAGTTCCTTGCACGTCAATTGCTCAAACAACAAGTGGACCTTTTGGCTTACGTCAATTTTGTTTTGCAATGCGTTTGACTCAACTAATCTTCTTCTAGTTAATGAGACTTGTGAGATCCCCACTCATCTGCTTCTAGGTATTACCAGGTTACACTAGCTATCAGCTTACACGGAAGAGGTTTGAAGCTCTAGCAGTCTAAGGGGGTCCACTGGGGTTGCTTGCCTAAATGAGAGCCGAATATAAAGTACGACTTATGTGGTTTACTCCAATAGTTCTGCTAGATTCATGAGGGTCAACATTTGCTAGGTATCCACTTGCCTCAAAAACATCTTCATTGACATGTGCTACTTTCCGCCAACATCCTCTTTCTATATTCTACATAATGGCTCGGAGGGGGATCCCTTTATGGACTTATATGTTAACATTGCTCGATTTTCTATAATGGGGGATATTCTTATTGCTGGGGATTTCAATGCATGAACCAAGGACTTGCAGACCCCCTCCACAATCATGTGGCAAACTCAATGTACACTTCTGAGTCAGATTCGTTCCCTCTAGGGCCTCTAGCGATCCTCCAATGATTCTTTGGTTCTCCTCACGTGGTATAGTCGTCATTCACTCCAATTGCGCAAGTCCTCGAACATGGTCATCCTAAACGACATTCGTTCCTTTCCCAACTCTAATCTGTTCACTTTTTGGTCACATTGTGGGGGTCCGAGTGTGGTAGACATCCTCTCTTGTTCCTCTCTCATCCCCTCTATCAACCATTTTACCATTACCCCCTTTCCCTAGC
Organism: Cupressus sempervirens; assembly: GCA_028749045.1. Classification (NCBI taxonomy): domain Eukaryota; kingdom Viridiplantae; phylum Streptophyta; class Pinopsida; order Cupressales; family Cupressaceae; genus Cupressus; species Cupressus sempervirens. Next base: position 748,645,308 of record CM053789.1, on the reverse strand, counting down.
TAACCATGCCCTCCTCAACCTTACCATTTGGCCTTCTCCTTACCCCCTTTCCCTCTCTTATCCCTCTCCCCTCTCTTTCCTTGCTCCCCCTCCCCACTGCATCTCCCTGTGCTTTGACCTCAAGACTCGCTCCTCTTCACTCTTCACTTCAGACAACTCCTCCTGCTAGACTCCACTCTTAGGTGCACCTCCACCATGTTTGATTGCATTTCTACTTCCATTTGGGAGGTTGCCCTCCTCTTTTTTCCCCACCATACCACCTCATGGAATCACCCCTGGAATATAATAACACTTGCCCTATAAACCAATGGTACAATGAAGACTACAAGTCTTTCCACAGCACTTTGCACATGACCTCCATCCTCTACCTAGCCTTCACGAGGCTGAAACAATCTTACCAACTCTTCTTCGTTTTCAAAAAATGAACCTTCATTGTGCATCAAAGGAGAATCCTTTGGCCCTATCACTGACAATTCCCCAAAACCTTCTGGCACACCCGTTTCCTTGTGACACACCTCTTTCCCCTACCTAAAATCATAGCTCACTGGTCTCCCACACTTCCATTTTCTACAATATCCCCGACCAACATTCCATCATTGTTATCCCTCCCCCTCACAGCCATTTTTCACTGACACCAACATCAACGAAGTAGTTAGGTCCATGACCAGTAGCAAGGTTCTTGTAAGGAGGGGTTTCAAGTGGAACTCTTAAATCATAGCATTACAGATTTGGGCTGCTTCCTTACCGAACTTTTCAATAGGATTGTTTGTATGAGATTTCTCACCTCTTAGCCACGACATATCATCCATGTGATATACAAGGTTGGCCCTGCTTCAATTCCCAACAATTACAGGACTATCATGGTGCATACACCTTTGATAAATTATAAGCCACAATTTTGCATTCTATTATATCTCTCGATTTCAATTAGCATCATATTCAGGCCAGAGGATAGGTTGGGTTCCAAACAGATTATCAGACAGTGGACCACATTTTGACTCTCAGGGTTGTTATTGAGAAGGCTCGTCATTGTTCCTTGAAGGTATATTGTTGCTTTGTAAATTTCTGTCAGACTTTTGATTTTGTTCCTAGCATGGCCCTTTTTTAGAAACCTCGTGACATTGGCATTTTTGAGATTCTCTTGACTGCAATCATGGGACTCTACCAGACTGTTGATGGTCCTATCAAGATCCCTTTTGGGGTGTCGGGCTTTATTTGGAACACCACTGGGGTGAAGCAGGAGTTCCCTTTCTCTCCTACTTTGATTGGGCTTCACATTGATGAGCTTCAAGCATTTCTTCGATCGCAATCCCTTCTAGGGGATGGTTGTCCCCTATACCATGTCTTGATTTCTATCTTGCTCTTTGCAAATGATGTGGTCCTTCTAGCCTCATCTTCAAAGGGTCTATAGAGACTTCTTGATGGCATTGCTTCTTTCTATGACTCACAATAGCTAACAATTAACTTGAGCAAGACCAAGGTGATGATCTTCAATTGCCTTAAGACCTCCCACCTTCATTTCTCTTCTTAGCAAATGGAGGTTGAGATTTTTGTTGGTCCAGTCATTAATGAATATACTAAGAGGGGGATGAATCAATATATTGCCAATATCTTTAAAAACTTCTTCAAACCTACCTCACACCAGTCTGTCAGAATATGAAACTACAACTTAACCGGTTAGGATTAAGAAAAAATAATTAGAACAGAAGTAGCATTACATAACACACAAATTTATCTCAGAGAAACCCGACTAGGGTAAAAATCACAGTGTGGAAATGATCCTCACAAAGCTTGCACTCTCCTAAAGTTTTCCCGATCAAGAGCTTATCTCTGTTAAAAGATTACAAAGACACTGTCAAGTGTCACCCGGTCAATGGATTTAGTATAGACCTGTGAGAGTCTTGCCCGGTTAAGAGTAGCTTGGTTAAAGGACTTAGAACACAAAATAATGTGTCACCCTATTAGAGAATTCGATACAAAGAACTTGTTTAAGTTCAACCTCGATGAGGTTCACTTTTGTAGTGATTAGAAAACAACAAAGAAATTGATCTAAGTAAGATTGCTACTTAGCTAGATATAGCTCACCTTAATGTTCCTTGGACCTATTTACAACTTACTCTTCTCTCTCTCAACCCTACAACTCAGATATGATCACACATGTACTCAACTCTGCTGGTTATAGCATACTTCGCCACTCTATTGATCGACACATAGGCTCTATTGGCTCTTGTCAACACACATAACCTTCCAAGTCTACTCTTTTCTCTTTCCTTTCTCCTTTTTCTTTGAGATTACACATAACTCATCTCTCTCGAGCATTTTTTTTTGTCAATCTGCAATCTAACCTTCTTTCCTTGGAATAGCAATTATTTATATGATTCTTGATCACTCGGCTACAATCTATTCTTCAAGATTTCAAAATTTGAATCTACCACCCTATGCTTAGCATGTACTCATGTCAGTGTCATGCACGGTTCTTGTCACATGTAACTTGTACAAATAAAAGTCACATATGTTCTATGGCTTTGATAGCTTGACCATTTGAAAAGAATTCAAATTCAAATTCTTTTATCTCCGATTGATGTGAGAATTACTAACTCCATTAAATGAAATGTCGGGGGTGATCCACCTGCTTTGTGACATGTCAGTCACATGTATCTTGCCTCTTTATTTCATCCAGTTGCCTTGGCTCAAACCTATCTTCATGATAACTAGTCACTTCATGCTTCCTTGACTTCTTGCAACTTGTACTTGCATACTTAGCCCAATTTGTCTGTGAATATCCTATAACTTCCTTCATTGTTCATAACCTTTTCTTGTCCTTGGTCACTGTGGACAAGAGATGCACTCTTGTGCATGCAAACTACATCACTGCTCACATCCTTGTACTGGTTGAGACTATCTTAGTCTTTGACATCAATGACAACCAGCTCATAACTAGTCACACTGGTAAGCAAAATCGGTCTTATTGTCTTAGTTTTTTTTGACAGTTATGCCAACAATTTCTTCATTGTACACTTATCTAGGGGTTAAGATCTTTGACCCTTGCTTGAGCATGAGACCTTCTCTTCAACCGAAAATGAACAAGGGGTATGGCTCTCTGGCCCTTATGGAGACTTTGATTAGACCGACAATACTATACAAGTCCATTATTTGGGGTCATCTCTGTTGGAGTCTGAATAGGCCTCTGTGGAGTCAGTCTAAACCCTCCTCCTTTGGCACATCATCAGATGCAAGAAAACTACACCTCAATGTATTATCCTTGGTGAGTTTTGGGCCCACTTGGTATTATCTTCAACCTAGTTAGGCTCTTCCGTCACCTTCGATGCTTCACAAAATCTTCTGAGGGGTATTACAGGCATTCCTAACTTGCCTATTGCTCCTCAAAGGCTATTGAGGGCTTTGATTCCCAAGGTTAGGCTTGGTGTTGGTTCACTCAAGCCTTAGCGCATTTAGGTTTAGTGGGAAATTGGAATCGACATTGATCACCTTCCTCCATTTTTGTACTCCATGGATACTCCCTTTCATCTTCTGTTGTCCCAATCGGAGCTGAATATGCACATCAAGACGAACATTTACAAATAGTATATCCTTACCACTTGGATGAATCCCCTTGGGGTCTTCGTCTAAGGATGGCTTTCTATGTAGAGCACTTTCTCAATATAGAAGACAGAGCCATTGTTCGTCCTTCATACTTGTCTCATAGTTGGGCTCATGCGCTTTGCATCTATCTTGGCTCTTTCAAAGTTTGATCACATTGGCTCTGCATTCGGTCTGATCATCAATTGGCTAGGGAGGACAAGATCTATCAGCTTTGCGACTTGGGGGAGGTAAAGACAAAGACTCAATCTTTCATTGCCCCGTCTACTAGGATATCAGAGGGAGATTCTACTATTTGTTTAGAGAGACTCAATCTCTCCCCTTCTTCATGTACATTGATCAGTGGTGTCTCATGCTCTACCCTCAAGAAGCCCTAATGCTTTGGTACCATTCTTTGCAGCATCAATTCTCCATGAGATTGAACTCCAATCTGCTTATCGCTTATTTTTTCCTGGTGGTCTCTCTCTTGCGAGGTACCAAGCGACAACTTCTCCCCCGTTCTAGGCCTATCAAATCAATGAGACCTTACAAGACTTCCATGTCGCAGCAACCTTTATCCTCTTCATCCAGAGGTCTTCAAAGACAACCTAGGGCCCCTTCTCACCCCTCAACCTATCTTTTGGTTCTAGATTTTTTCTCAGCTACTCAATGCAGTTAGTTTGTTCCTTGCTTTTTTTTTGCTTGCTTCTTGTTGTTATTGTAGCTTTCTCTTGGACACCATTTGTTGTTCCTGCTGTGGGCTACCCTCTTGGTGGGCTTCTGCTAGACATTAATAAATTTATCTTATCTTATCTAGACTACTTAAGGTACACATAGAATACTTATTACCATGTCACAAGTCATAAGAGTAAGACATGCGCTATTTTTTTTGCAGTCCTATGTCTCATCTTGGTGTAAATAACCAAGGGGTTACTTGTGTAATCCCAATCAAATCAGTTCATTGTCATTGTTATTTGCATCCTTTGATATAAAAGTTTTATTCTCTAATATTTGATCTCTCTTGTGCTTTCATATAAGTTCCTAGATCTTGGGTGGCTATAATATTCAGCCTTATCTTGCATAATATAGAGCATTCTACACCAACTCTTACAACAACACCATGTAAAAAGACGCACGCCTGTCTATACGGTTGAAATTTTTTGGGGATGGTTGGCCCCAAAATACTAGGGAATAATTTGCTAGATTTGTTTGCCCATTCTATGAGTGGTGGATACTAACAAGCACTGCTTGTAGGCACTATAGTTAAATGCAAACATGCCTCTAGGTAAATATGAATTCTTGTTAGCCACCTCAAAAATTAAATATTTGGTAATTATTTTCAGATAATCACAAAGAAAGCTGAAGTGTGATTGGTGTTAATAATAAATCAAACCAAATCCAAACCTAAAATATTGTCAGACAAGTTTCATAAAATAGAGGTACTAAGCCATTTACACAGATTTTTATAACAGGGCATTAAATCTGGTGTAAACATATATAAAAAATGTTTTGTCCATTAGATTGCAATTCAGCATAACTATGATTACAATGGACATCAGAAATCCTTAAATTCTGCAGGTAGATCTTTTGACTGGAAAATAAAAGAATCACTAATTATCTATAATCTGATTAGAGGAAAACCATGTAAAGTTTGAACAAGCTCAGCTAACACCATACTGTAAAACTTCAAATCAGTTGGATATCATAATATAACAAGGCTACCTTTGATTCCAAGTTAAAGTAACAGTTTACGACAAACTTTAAGTGTAATACAAACTAACTAGAAACCATTGTGAGAAAGACAATTGTCATTACCCTCCATAGCCTGATTTCATATCCATCACATTTCGGATAACCGACCAATCGATACCAAGACCATGCAAGTATTGATTTTTTACAGCATGCCTCCAGTATATTGTGTTCTTGTGGAAGTCTCTAGCTAATTCATCTGTGCTTTGTGGCATGCTTTTCAGCCAGAATGGCTCTTCTTCAAGTCGCAAAGGCCACTTTGATGGTTGCATGGAACCATGAACAGAAGTTATCGTAGGTAATTTGTGAAGGCATCTTTGCAGTGGTACATACCTGATTTCCATGAATGAAAAGGTGGAAATATTGATATTAGAAAACCAATGAAGTGCAGCGTGGTCAGATTTTAATTGATAAATTTAAAAGAATAATGGCAGCCACAAGTACCATGCAGCATCAGGCATATCGCTATCACCACATAAAGGAGGGTCATTTTCTTTTCTCTGCATATAGCAAGCATTTGAAGTAGGCTTTTGATAGATGGCAATTCCAATTCCAGTTGAATCCATTGTTTTGAGAACCAATTTCCAACACATTGACTCTGTCAAAGCCATCATTGCTATAGAAAAAAGAAGAAATTACACTAATCAGTATATGGTCCTGCAAAATCTCTGACCATTTGATACATCAATGCTACTATCTTCTGATAGGACATGTTGTGCCCAAGAAACACACTTCAAGAAATACCTGAAACTAATTAGGTTCATTTGTCAAATTCATTATTCATATATACAAAGGTTATTAATTACAACCACTGAAATTTATCTATGTAGTCAAGTCCATGGGCTAATCTTGAAAACATATCACAAAGCATAGTTGCAGTGTGGGTCAAATGAGAAATTATTTTCTTGGTTCTCTGTAGCCATTAAAATAGTAGAGGAATTCTCCAGCCACAAATAGAATTTTCCACTAATCTATTGACATTTCATTTCCCAATACATGGCAAGCATCAAGGTGTGGGCATGAATGTAGACATTATTAATGAGAGTTGTGATAAAGTCCAAGTTTCCCTCTATGTACAAATGGTTAATTACCTGTTGGCAAGCCAATGTCCCTGATAGAGATCCAATATCTCAAAATAACTGTTAGTTTTACTTTCATTTATTATGAGAGCCTGTGTTTTTGAGTCCCAGTAGACACTTCCCACTATCATTGGATTCCAATTTGACTCCACCTTAAGCAGAATCTGCTTAACTACATTACAATCATAATAGTATAATTGTGCCAAAAATCCAACTAGGCTCAGAGCCCAATCCTTTTCACGAAAAGGTAACATTCATAAGCCATTCCCCTATTGTTAGCCAAGTTAAAAATACATTTTCAGAATTTCACTAATTTTGGAATATGTGCTAGCAGTTGTGCTTAAGCATCTTCCCTTTTATTATCAGGGCAGTCTTCTTAAAGAAAGTGTAAGAAAAAAACTGTAGCATAATTCAGGACTTAAAAACCATTTTTTTATTTGATTTTATAAACTGAACTTATATATCACATATTTAAGACTGATATGCCAAATAACTATTAATCGGCACTCATTAATCCATACTGCTTGTGAAGTTATTCTTAAGAAGAACTCTTCTTCCTTGTGCAATTCTAAGAGATCTGCAATAAGATCCAGTCCTTGAACTGCCATTGAGGTTGGGAATCCAAACTCATGAATCTGCCTGTGTAACATCAGATGTTTTGTTGATTCTGCTAAAAAGATTCCCAAAAAACTATCCATTCCACTCAATTTTCTATTTCAAGTCTCGTAATTTCCTCATGAGTTCAAACCTGGCATAGCCTCAGATGTTGATTTTCTCTAGCCACTCTATTTCGGATTGCTGGTAAAAATACAGACGTGATAGCCACAGGTTTCTAAAGCTGGAGGAAACTTATTACAAGAATTTGTCGAAGATTTCCACATAAAAAGGACAATGGTCAAACTTGGTAGAATCATATCTGTGAATTACTTTCCTGAAGTTTTATACCAGAATAATTGAATGCTCAAAAATCTCCAAAAAGGAATTTTAAATTCAAGCCAGTGTTCACTGAATATCAAATTTTCAAAAATCTCAAAAGAGTTACCAATATTCATCAACAACGAAAACTTCAAAGTAAATTTTCAGAGCTTCATCAAAAGGTATTTGCTAGAATTCATCTGAATAGAGGATTTGCCATGAAAGCTTCACTAGAATCATCCAGACCTGTCTTTCAAGATATTCTATTTTTAGCTGTGTCACCATTTTCTGTTGATGTTTGGTAGCTTCAGTTGGATAAACTATGAGACTAAAGTGCAGGAATATATATATATATATAGTGTGTGTGAGATATAATATATATCTATATATTAATTAAATAATATATTATTTTGTGGGATATTATTATTTGTTATTATATTAATATCTAATTATTGAATAGACATGTCCCACGAAGGGACATGCCTCTTCATAGTCTTTGCTCATTATAAATTAGAGATTGCTGCCATTTCGAACACATATACCTAGAAGACAATGCAACTACATTTGCAGCAATCCACAGAATTAACATGGCATCAGAGCCAGGTTATAATAATTATTCCACGATATCACTGTGTTAGGGAAATACTGATGAAGATGTTGCTGCAGCTGTGAAAGTTCTAATTGATGTATATCCAGTGATGATGAATGCCTAATATGCAAAGATTCTGATAGAAAGTGGCAACCTGATTCGTTTGTATGGATATATTCTCTATTATGCTTATAATGTATCTGATCTCTGCTATAAATTTCTACAAGGTCTGAGATTTCATTGAGTAGGAATGGACAAAGTCCACTACAACTGTATGAATAAGGATATTGTCTCTGGGTTGCAGATGAACAAGTGGATGTGTGCCTAAATACATAAGTCACCACCATAAAGACGAATGTTGCTGAGTGATGTGTGAAGGATATATCTCCAACCCAATGATTGATGTGGACATACTAAGAATATCATTGAAAATCATTTCTTCAGAGTGTATTCCTGATAATCATCAGTCCAAAGTCTAAATTACCGACATTGGTTCTAATGCTGATGCGGATGCAGGGTGCTGATGCGCAAATTCTTTTGGGGGGATTTTGGATGTGTTTGATTGTGTCCATATATATATACTATAATTTATGTAAGCAAAGAAATGCAAGAAATATGCAAAAATAAACCATTCCATAGCAATTAGCATGATACTTCGCCATTGATAGTTCAAATTGAAATAACAATAATGTCTAATTAGTAATTACTCAAGTTCAAGATTCTGATGCAATTCGAATTACAAAATCAAAACATAGTTCATGGTTCAATGTGGTTCAAAACATAGTTCATGGTTCATGGCTCAAAAGTCAAATCAAATTCAGTCAAACAGAATCATAAGGATTCTCAAAAAAATCCACATTCTCATCATCTCCTTCTGCTGCAACACTTGCAAGTTCATTTGAACCAAACATGGTTCCAGTTGTGCTAGATGCACGCGCCATGATGTTATCAACATCATCATTTGTCATCACAGTAAGATCCTAAAGTGTTGCATCCAAGTTTTTGCATATTCAGGGGCTACATCCCAAAGCTCGGTTGACCTTTCCTTGTATACATCCTCCTTATGTGACAAAAGACGCAAGTTGGTATGTATATGAACCAAGTCCTCAGCTTTCTTTGAGCCCAACCGATTACACTTCATTGAATGGATATAGGAGTACGTAATTACGTTCAGCAGCGGAAGAACTTGCAACTTGGATAATGTTCATAAAATTAAACATAGAAATGAAAAGAAAATTAAAGAATGTTAAACACTAAATTGTAGAATACAATTGTCAAATCAAAAATAAATGAAAACTTACTTGTGAGAGGATCTTGATTGCAAGAGGTTGTAGATTATTTAATGGTTGACCATACATGTACCACCATGTGATAGCTCCCATGTCATTTTGGTCCTTTATTGCATATGGAGTAAATTTCGATCCTGGAGCAAATACGCCAAATTCTAGCCTCACCTTTTTGTGCATTCCATCATCTGGGAAGACACTTACAAATGCAGTGTAGCACCTAGTAGCAACTTCTTCATCTGCATATGGTGCAACTCTATCCAGCATAGCAAGTATTTCCTAGCTATAGTACCTTGGAGATAAGGCATATGCAAGGAGGTGCAATGGGGTAGTCATCTTCTCCCAACAATGATGAATGATTACATCCAACTTATTGCAAAAGGCTTCACATTCTATGGGGTTAGTCTTGTGTGCTTGTATGGAAAGTTTTACCTTTTCTACCATGGTGTCCATGCCATCATACACATCCCCCAAGCAAGGTACATCTATATCAGCAAAGCATAGCATAGTCATGATAGGCTCGATGAAATCTAATACAAATTGCACACAAGCCCACTAATGCTCATCCAAGACCATACACTTGACCTTCAAAGCTCTCTCTAAATTTGAAATATTTCCTAGCTATAGTACCTTCGAGATAAAGCATATGCAAGGAGGTGCAATGGGGTAGTCATTTTCTCCCAATGATGATGAAGGATTTCGTCCACCTTATTGCATAAGGCTTCACATTCTATGGGGTTAGTCTCATGTGCTTGTATGTATGGAAAGCTTTACCTTTTCTACCATGGTGCGCATGCCATCGTACACATCCCCCAAGCAAGGTGCACTTGTATCAGAAAAGCATAGCATAGTCATGATAGGCTTGATGAAATCCGATACAAATTGCACACGAGCCCACCAATGCTCATCCAAGACCATACCCCTTAACTTCAAGGCTCTCTTTGAATTTGAAGTCTTCCATACACCCCAATGGTTACAAATAACCATTTAGCTCAATGCTGGCTGTTCGCACCTTGAGTCATCTCATAACAACAATATGAGATGCAAATCTAGTCTCAAAAACCTAAGCAAGTGGACAATATGACAGCAAATATAAAGCAAAGTTATAAACAAATAATAATTTGATAATTAAACATGAATATAAAACTTATTCAAAATAAATAAATAGATGAAACTAACTAATTACAATTATAAAATTACCTTCAACAACTCCAACTTGGAGAATGATCTAAATATGGACTATGACATGTAGTGGTTTGTCATAAACATTTGTATCTCCTCTCCCTCTTGCTATATTTGCTTCACCCAATCTATTTGGGTGCCAATTTGCTGCATGACAGAGTTGAGATAGTGTGCAGTGCATGGTGTCCAAAAAATATGGTTGCATCAAGACTCAACCAAAGCACCTACACCCATACACTTCTTGGCATTATCTGTGACCACCTGGACCACATTCTCATTGCCCACCATCTCTATTGCCTCAATGAGAATTCTAGAAATGAATTGTGAATCCTTAACTTGTCCTTCACAATCAATTGCCCTCAAAAACATTGCCCCTTTGGGGACCATTGCAATCACATTAATCAATAGTCGGTTTCTTGTGTCTTTCCATCCATCAAACACAATAGTTATACAAAAAGTTTTCCAAGATGTCCTAAATAATTGAAGAGCTTTGTCTATAGAGATCTTTTCTTTTTGCAAAAGAGTAGGTCGCACATTTTCAAACCCAAGGCAAATGTAATCAACTAGTGCTTTAAGAATGGTTGCAACCATTTCCTTTCAATATGGCGATCTTACCAAATTGAAAGGAAAACCATTGGCATAAAGGCAATGTGCAATTTTTTCATCAGCAAGCTCTCTTCCCTCCATTTTGAATGCTTGATCCAACGAACCTCTTTCACAGGTAATAACTTCTACTTCTTCATCTTCCTCTCCCACTTCCAAGAATGGATGTTTGGAGGATGCAACATGATCGGTAGGCACATTCACTTTGTTCTTTTTGGTTGAAGGTTTATACAAACTTGTTTTTGATTTTCTCACTAAATGATGACAACCTTCTTGTTCTTTTATAAATCCGGTTGTGCATCACTCATCATTTTTCCGTCTTTGCTTCTTTTGCACCATGCTATTCCTTTACTAGTAGGGTCCATAAAATGAGCTTTGACCGAAGAATATCAGTTGTTGAATGGTTTACAATGACATACATTGCATTTCCAAATGTATGACCCACCTCTTGAAACCTATGATACTCTTGTGGTATGTCCCCATAATGGAGATGCCACAACAATATTGAAGTTATCACTCCATTCACCTTGCCCTATTGCTGAACTTCGACTACCAGTATTGGCCATTCTTGCACAATACCAACTATGAACCTAATAAGAAAATAAAAAAATTAAATTAGAAATATTAAAATAAACTATGAACATGAAACATACAAGTGCAAATATAGTTAAAAAGATAGCTAAAGTTGTCCTTTCATTTTTTTATTTAAAAAAAAAAAGGAAAATTTTTGAAAAATTCATGATCTCAAAAGAATCACTAAAAAAGCTCATGAAATGGATCAAATGCTTACGTTCGATGCTTAGACATCCTTTGTAGAAGCTATTAGACACCCTACAAATGATCCTCTTAAAAAATAATGCCGTTGCTTTCAAAATGCCAAAATGGAGACCAAATAAGAAGAGAACTCAACTACAAACAAAATGAGAAGAATGAGCAATGAATGGCCTCTTTTAGGGTCATTTTAGGGTTTTGGGGCAAAATGGAGAAAAAATATAATAAAGAAATCAATTAAACACATGTTTTTTAAAGTCACTTAAGTGACTAGGCACTCAAAAAGTCTAGATGCCCTCCAGATACACCCATATGCTCTTCAGATTCTTTCTGGATGCTCTTAGAAGCATCCCCCGCACATCTACAAGCAGAGATAATGCTTCCTACCAACACTCGAGTAGCCTCCAAACATGCCAACACATCGACAAGAATCCGCATCTGCATCTGACAAATTTCCAGGTGCATCAGTATCTTAGTCCAAAGTGTATCATTGATATATTGTTGATAATTGTTGCCTTTGCAAGGATTTCTTGATTTGAGTGCAATTAGTGGAGAATGAAAGGGAAGCCCACTTTCATATAAGTGTACAGTGCATTAGACATCAAATAGAAGCCCACAACTTGGTAATTAGATGTGCCAAGAGAGTAACTTAGAAGCGGTGATGGAAGATCATTGTAGGAAATCCAATCTCCCAAATGTTCAAATTGAAAACGCACTTTGTTTGAGGGAATGCATGCACTAAAACACTTTCCCTAGGTCGGGTTTTAAATCTGGCATATTATTTTTGCAACTCAAAACAGTAAATGCAAAGGAGGTCGTATTTCGTTTTTGACATTACAAGTGCAAGAAACGTTTGCAATTTAAAATCTCAACTAATACACAAATTTAGAGAAGACATTCTCCAAAGAAAATAGCCGGCTCCAAGCCTGTTCAGGCTTTAGTAACAATATGGAAAACACAAAGTTTTAATATAAAAGAACAATAATGTGGTCGGGTTTTTCAAAGCCCAACCACATTATTAATATGTTTCAAAATCACATTTGTTTCTAAAATATCCCACTTACATAACATCTGGTTTGAAAGCCAAATTACAAGTGCCCTAGTATTGAAAATCATTCCCAAAAGGTCGAGCAATGCATGAGGTGTTCATTGTGCAGTGGCAGAAACCACTAGTGCCAAGTCAAACGTTCTGAGGGAAACAAGAGATTACGTAGGAGGTCAGAATCGACCTATATCCTGACAAGGCCTGCACATATCAATAATTCTACAATATAATCCCATATGGCATGGATAACAGAAGAAGTAAATTCAATAACCACGTCAACAACTTGACATTATGACAAACAAGCTCCCACCAACATCTCTAATATTGTATATGCATGTAAATCATTTTAAAGGACTAGTAGTAATATACGGTAATAAGAGGACGTTGGGACCAATAATGAGTGTTGTGAGATCTGCCCAAGAATTGGGGCATCATAGATATAACCAAACACATAGGACATAAGTAGGGTATTTAATAAGTACAAAGAATAAGGATTTAATAAAAAAGGATGACTACCTAATTTCAAACTAAATTGATTTACCTTTGCCACCTTGGTATAAGAAAAACATATGGAGGAGGGGATCTATACTCGAACCCAACGAATATGAAACAGCAAGTAATCACGGACTTGCCAAGTTATACACGGAGGTCATTAAACCGTAAGTATCGTACAAACGCCATGCTTACCAGAGGGAACCCACCACAAGTAGGGAGCACAGACAACAAAAGTAAATTGAATAACCATCTCAACAACTTGACATTATGACAAACAAGCTCCTGCCAACATCTATAATATTGTATATGCATGTAAATCATTTTAAAGGACTAGTAGTAATATACAGTAATAAGAGGATGTTGGGACCAGTAATGAGTGTTGTGAGATCTGCCCAAGAATTGGGGTATCATGGATATAACTAAACACATAGGACATAAGTAGGGTGTTTAATAAGTGCAAAGAATAAAGATTTAATAAAAAAGGATGACTACCTAATTTCAAACTACATGGATTTACCTTTGCCACCTTGGTATAAGAAAAACATATGGAGGAGGGGATCTATACCTGAACCCAACAAATATGAAAGAGCGTGGAAATATCGCAAGTAATCAAGGACTTGCCAAGTTATACACGGAGGTCATTAAACCGTAAGTATCGTACAAACGCCATGCTTACAAGAGGGAACCCGCCACAAGTAGGGAACACAGATAAAGATGAATAAAAGGTACATTTATTTTGTTCAATTATATGAATAAACAATTGTGGAATATATTTGTATAGAAAGGAACTTATAATTATTACCCTTGAGTATTATATTAGTCTCTCTCTTATTTATATTTTCAATGCATACTATAAAAGCTATTTTGCTTCATCTTTTTCAAGAATGTTCTTGCAAGAAAAGAATGTTCTTGCAGGAAAAGAAGGATTGATATCAGATTTAGAAGGAAATTGTTACTTCTTCAAAGGTAAAGGAGTTCAGAAGATTGATGTTCAAAGGGAGTCTAACACATTCGTCTGAAGGAGCGGATAGAGGATATGTTTCAGTTAATCTTTGAAGATCTTGATCATATCAGATTTAGAGGGAGTATGACATTTCATCAAAAGCAACTTTGTTTAAGGAGCTCAGATGATTGATTTTCAAAGGGAGTTCAAAAGTCCTTGTGTGTGAATGTATGACCTTAATGGGCCTATCCCTTGTGTACATCTTGAGGAAGTGACAAATTCCAAATGATTATCACTTGAATTTGCAAAAGTCATTGAAAGGTGATGATCTTACAATAACTTAATTTTCTATTATGATGGATATCTTACGATGTTTGTGCATATCATGATAAATTATACTTTGCATGGTGGATGTTTATATGGTACGCACTATGAGAATGTGTGTACACATACCTTATAAACATTTTGAGTATGGTGAATGTTATGCAAATTGATATTCTAGAGTAATTGGTGAATATCGTACGACTTGATGTTCAGGATAGTACTTGGTGAATATCTTGCATCTCGACATTCTGGAGGCTATTACTCAAAGAGTATTTGGTGAATATCAGATGTTGATGTTCTGGAGGCCAATACTCATGGTATCAAATGTGACATCAAACCTTATTGAGTACATGGTGAATATTACATGTTGATATCCTATAGGCCATTACTCAAAGTATTTGGTGTATATCATAAGTTGATATTCTAGACGCCAATACTCGTGATTTCAATATCATGTGTTGATATTCTGCAGACCATTACTCAAAGTATTTGGTGAATATTATATGTTAATATTCTGGAAGCCAATACTCATATGTGATATCAAAATGGTGGATATCTTCTAATCAAAGATATCCTTAATGTTTGTCGTTCCTAATATTACCAATGGTGTAATATTTGTCTTGTGTTTATCCTCCTTAGCTAAGAGGGGGTGTTGATGTTTGGTAGCTTCAGTTGGATAAACTATGAGACTAAAGTGTAGATATATATATATATATATCAATGTATGTATGTATGTATATATGTAAGTGTGAGATATAATATATATCTATATATTAATTAAATAATATATTATTTTGTTAGATATTATTATTTGTTATTATATTAATATCTAATTATTGAATAGACATGTCCCTTCATGGGATATGTCTCTTCATAGCCTTTGCTCATAAATTAGAGATTGCTGCCATTTGGAACACATACCTAAAAGACAATGCAGTTTTGCATCGATCCATGGAATTAACATTTTCAAAAAGGAGAGCAAATTAAAAGTTAACAATTTTTTATCAAAATTCACAAAACTTTTAGTTTCAAGCATTATTCATTGATGTCATAGGAAAGATATTGATGTCAAAGACAAGAAGATTATTATTATTGGTTCAAGGAGAAAATAAATAATTATATTTAGGCCAAAGGCCACTATAATTCACCCAAGTATGAGTGTGATATATAAATTAAATGGCAGCATTAACTGCATCTTTACAACAGCAATTATTCAATAGTAGCAATGAACATAAGGGTTAACTACAAAAGTAGCAATTAAAGTCAAATCATGAGCGACAGAGATAATGATTGAAGCAGTGATCATATTAAGGAGTGGAGAGAAGTGCAACAATGATTATATAGAGGGCAGCAATTTTTTTAAGGATAAACTAAGATAAAATGCATGGACAGCTATTAAAGTTTATGACTGATAAAACAACATATGTTTATTTAGAGAAGCTATTCCAGCGATGGAAAGGAATGCATGTAGAGCAGAACCCAAATAAATTACTGAATTATTGAAAAATTAAGAAGGCAGCTATTAATAAACAGCAGCGATCATGTTTAACAATAAGAAGAAATTTCACTAGTAATGTGGCAGTGATTACAATGACTAGCTGTTATTTCCCTTCCTTAGATAGTTCAATTGTAAGGACTGGTTGGCCTATTATCTGAGTTCCCATAGGTCAGCAGTACGGATAGGGGATGCATGCAGAGGTTCATGGAGCTACACAGGGGCTTTATAAGCTGTTTTAAACAGTTTGGGACTGTCTCCTAAATTTTAGGAGGGATTCCGGCTTTTTAGGAAATGACTAGAGTTGACAGGAACACATCAAGGGGCCTTGGGGATCATTCAGTAAACTTTGGTCGCAGTTCCTATTTTTTAGGAGGGGGCTGTTAGTTCACCAGGATGGTGTGGGCATCAACAGTTCTCAATTTGGAATAATTGAATTATTGCATGAGATTTGCCTTAAACAAAATAAAGTGATTCAATTTAATTTATAATATAATAAAATAAATAAAAAGCCCCCTTCCATGGCACACTTCACTATACATATAAGTGCTAATTAACAAGTGGCCATTTTTGGTCATGAGAATAAGACCCTCAATGGATCGATCATATTAGGAGACTATTTATTTTAATAAAGTTTATGCAAATAAAATATTATGGGAAAACCCTAAAGGGTTTGAACCTCTTAGAGGCTCTTAGAGGGAAAAGAAAACAGATAAAAAGAGGTTTGGACGTTCATTTTCATCATCCAAGTTATCATTGTTACATCAGCATTTTGGGGTCTGAGCTCTAAGAAGGGTTTGAAGTTTTGAAAAACAGATTCGGCTTATAGGAACAAAAACTCTTGGGAGAATAGGGAGTTGGACAAAAAGCCATCTTTCCTAGCGACAGCTTTCATCATAGATCAGATTGGGAACTGAAATGGCAACAATTTTGTGAAGAATTTCTAGGCCCAGATTTGGCAAGGATAAAATTTGGATATCAGATTGCAGATCGGAGGTTTTAGACAGCATGTTAATCATTATTAAGTATTTAGACCAACCCTACAAATTCAAGAGGAATTCCTCAGCCTTCCCTAGCTAGGCATTAATGCTCGGCATCAGCAGTACACGAAATAATAGAGATTTTGTGGATCAGCTACAGAAAATTAGTGGTGGCAGAGGAAAATTCAGAGTTGCAGACAAATCATTCTTATTTTGGGTGTTGTTCATTCACTTCCAGATCTGTACAGCCTGGTACAGGTACGCAGGCAGACATTTGAGTTGAAATAAAAATCAGAATTTATTCTTTTGTTAGTTTATTTCAATATTTTGTAAAATTTAAGCATCACATTTCTCTTCTCTTGGAAAATAACAAAAAAATCAGAAAAACCTTGAAAACACAAAAAAAAATCAAATATTGCAAAAAACACAAAAAATCATAAAAGCTTTGGTGAGTGTTGGAGTAATTATTTGTTCTAACTTATTAATTAAATCACTTTGATTTAATTAATTAAGTTGCCTATTACTCTAGTTTTCTTAAGCTATCTTGTAGGTGCATATAATTAATATTTTATTAATTATATTTTGCAACCCTAGCTTTTTTAGGCTTTAGTTTCCCTTTTTGGGTTTCCTGATTCCTTTATAAGGATTCACCTCTTTGTATTTTAAACATTCACTTATTGGATTATATGAGATATTGCTCTTTGCATGTCCATAAGATGGATCTGGCTTTTTGGCCTCCTTGATTTTTCCTTGCCTCTGTTCTTTGCTTCATCCATATGACAGGTTTATGCATGCAGGTGTTCTTGGGAGATTAATTTTTCACCTAATCTAACATGGTATCAGAGCAAGCTTGCTGCTCGCTGTTCGTGGTTTTTTGAAGCATTTTAGAAGCTACGTTTCTCGGAGTAGTGGGAGGCCGTACAGACAACTTAAAAAAAAAAATTTTGGGGCACTTTGGGCTCAAACGGACGCTTCCATTGAATCTGGAAGGCCGTTTGCAGTCAGAATCCATATAAAATTTGTCCATTTTGGACACCGTTGGTCTGGGAGGCAAATTTTTTTTGTCCGACAGGGCCGTACGGCCCCCTACACGCAGTACAAGGCAAAAATTAAAAAAAAATTGCAAAAATTTTTTATTTGCGGCTGTTTTAAGCCGCCGCGGTTAAGAAACCGCAGCGGAGCCGCTAGCGGTCACCGCCGGCGGTCCGCCAGCGGCCCGCAGCGGTTCCCGCCGCGGCCCCGCCCGTGGTGGCCTCCGCTCCGCCCTCCCACCACCCGGCCTCCGCTCCGCCGGCGGTGCGGTGGTGGTGGAGTTTTTTGTTTTTTTATTATTTTTTTTATTAAAAAAAAAATAATTCATGCATCTCAGAGGGCCTGGTGGTTTTTTCTCCGTAACTTGAGCATACGGACGTATTTTTTTGATCCGAAAAATGCGCCGGAACGCTGGTTCCGAAATGGAGATATTAGTGCAGGCTTTTTTGAGTTTTGATGCAGTTTGGTTGCCTGTTTTGGCAGTCAAAGCCGGATGTTCTGTTTTGCACTCCGGGAGGCGTATCTTGAGCATCCGATCTCCAATTTTGGACTTCTTTATATCGCTGGAAAGCTCTTTCTGTGCTCTTTCCAGTGATGCTGGTTGTTGTTCCAGATTCTGTTCCAGGCACATCCTATTCAGTCTTTTGCATTTTAGCATTCTGGTGGATATCCTGTTTGTTTCAGGTTCGGGGATCGATTTTGTTGCTTCAGTTGCTTCGTTTTGGGCTCTACCTTCTGTTGTTTCAGCCTTATGTTTTTTCTGATCATTGTTGATATTCATTGTAAGGATTTTTATGCAACGCACTGAGATAAAGTGCCACTCTTGCGTTTCAGGATCCTTTTCATCATTGTGATTCGTTGTACTCGCACTATTTTATAAAGTGCCATGGGGGGGATAGTTGTTTGCCGCTTATAGGCCCTCTTTCTCTAATTCCTCGTGCAGTGTCGATGACACGTGCCTTTATTGGTGTTTTGTACCTCACTCTCGATGTGTTTGGCTCCTGTGTTGTAGGAGATTCTTGGCCCATCTTTTTAGCTGCCTGTCACCTCACTTGCCTTAAGGAGAGGTTATATTGTTGTTCTATGCTTCTTTGGTTGATGGTTCGTGCCTTCTATTTCCATGGAGGTTCCTTTGGTTGATGGTTCGTGCCTTTTATTTTCATGGAGATTCTACAGATCAGCATTTTGACAGAGTTTTGCGGTTCTTCATGCTTCAATGATTCTCTTCTGATCTCTTTGTTCCTTCTTCTGGAACATTCTTTGCTATCTCTTTTTGGAGTAGGGTTTTTCCCATGTGGTTTTCTCTATTTCTCCTCTTTATAGAGATTTTTTTGTGATTGGGTACCTGATCTGGCCTTGTTGCCGGGACCCAATTCTCTTTCATAGCTGTGCTAAGTTAGCTTCCTCCCAAGCTTCGCTTAAGAGGGGGTGTTAGAGTAATTATTTGTTCTAACTTATTAATTAAATCACTTTGATTTAATTAATTAAGTTGCCTATTACTCTAGTTTTCTTAAGCTATCTTGTAGGTGCATATAATTAATATTTTATTAATTATATTGTGCAACCCTAGCTTTTTTAGGCTTTAGTTTCCCTTTTCGGGTTTCGTGATTCCTTTATAAGGATTCACCTCTTTGTATTTTAAACATTCACTTATTGGATTATATGAGATATTGCTCTTTGCATGTCCATAAGATGGATCTGGCTTTTTGGCCTCCTTGATTTTTCCTTGCCTCTGTTCTTTGCTTCATCCATGTGACAGGTTTATGCATGCAGGTGTTCTTGGGAGATTAG
The DNA here is from genome assembly GCA_028749045.1 of Cupressus sempervirens. Taxonomy (NCBI): domain Eukaryota; kingdom Viridiplantae; phylum Streptophyta; class Pinopsida; order Cupressales; family Cupressaceae; genus Cupressus; species Cupressus sempervirens. The sequence goes on along the minus strand of CM053789.1, from coordinate 748,625,450 downwards.
TTTTTCACCTAATCTAACAGTGAGAAACCAAGCAAAAATCAGAAATTCGTTGTTAAGTTGGTTGGGGATCTTTTAGTGGTATTAGAGTCTAATTTTGCCAGCCTGAGGGTTTTGTGGTTACTTCTTCACTCCGGTTACCTTACCTAGAGGAACCAAGAGGTCTAGGAGCCGTCCACTACTACGCACATCAGATCGGTGAGACTGTGCAAAGATCACACACACAGGCGCCACCAGCGGCAGCGACTTCGGACTTCTCACTCGGATAGTTATCCTTCGGTGCTGGGCTACTTTTCGAAGACTGCAAACTGCTAGTTGTTTGGCAGTTTCATATTCTTTCTTGTTTTGTAATGATTCTCTTTGTTTGCCTTTGTTTCTCAGACACTGTTTGGTGGTCCTACTACCTTAAGGCCTCTGTTTGTACTTTCAGTCCCTTAGGCCTACTTGTAGTCTCTTGTTGGACATTAATATTTTATCTTATATTATCTTATCTATGCATCCTGGAAGGATTGAAGCATACAAGCATTACGTTCGCAGGACAGCACAGGGGAAGTTCGATCTTCATAAGAAAACTCCTTGGAGATTTGTAAATTGGACAGAAACCCGATTCATAGTTGTGGAAAATGTATATTCAGTTTCCATTTGAGCTTAATTGGAGTATTTTATAGGCAGATTTACAACTTATTTCAGGCAAATAGCATCAAGGTTTGGTGCAATCAGATAATTGAAATTCAATAAAAGTAATTGTTACCAAGAGAATGATTTTTTCCTAAGTTATCAATTCTTCCTCAGTTACCCTGGATGCGGAAGCAGGTGCGTGCAGATGCCTGGTGTGTCCAGAAGCCCTGTGGATGCCCCCAGGACCTGTATGCCACCCACAGGCACCCAGAGTCTAGGCAAGGATTTATGTGCTTTCTACTTGATAATGTTGTTGTCTTAAGAGGGAAATATAGGATTGAAGATCTTCTAGTATGGCATACCGTGCTAATACGTCCAGGCAGACTGTGAATTGATTGTCCATGGTATTGTGGCTGGCCAAACTATTAATACTTCTATAACTTTTCTTCATTGGTTGGGTGTCTAGTTGTCTATGGCAGTTGAGAGTTTTGGGCAGTTATTTACATGCTATCCAATGATACATACAGCCCAGATGTACATGAGTTGAATATTAATATACATCTTGGTTCTATTTGTTGTTTGAATTGTATTTGGACGTCTTGGTTCAAGGTGTCATTGCTGTTAATAAACAGATTTGTTAGTAATCAATCATTTTTAGCATTGGCACAACCCAGATTTCTTATTTGAAGACACCGGTTGTATATACACATCCGCATCCCCCCCCAAAAAAAAATCCTGCATCCCACATACGTTTCCTACATCCGCTTCCGGTTCCGCATCCGAATCAGTAACTTTGATTTTTTTTCCAATAATTAGTGAAATTGCCTGCAAAGGTTAATAACAAATTGTTTTCAGCGGCATTGTATCAGTCTGGGAAGATTTGTAGTGGTTTGTGGACTTCCCTTCCAGTCGTACTCTTTCCTAAGGCAGTCGTACCTCTCTACTAGCACGCTGTACCTTGAAGAGGTTGCTTGGAATTTGGTGACAGGATTAATTATAAGAGTTCGCATGAGTTGTTTGATCTCCATTGGATGCCATAATAGGTCGCTGGATCAGTTCTTAAGCATATTGAGCAATACCAATTTTGATCTCCATTGGACGCCATAATAGGTCGCTGGATCAGTTCTTAAGCATATTGAGCAATACCAATTTTGATCTCCATTGGACGCCATAATAGGTCACTGGATCAGTTCTTAAGCATATCTAACAATACCAATTTTCACTATTGGTCTTGCCTACAATTCCAGGTGTGGGGTTCATATTTTCAATGTTGTTTCAAACCTTGTCTTCATAATTATTGTTGGTTGGTATAATACGAAATCTTGCAAATTCAGTGCACCTCTCTTGTATTTCTCATGGCTTCATCAATAAAAGTTACAAGGGGTTGAGTGCGGGAATTCTACGTATTAGATTATGTTGTTTAGTGTTTCCAATTCTTTAAATTGAATTTATGTGTTTGCTGTCCTTAAAATCAGAACTCGGAAATTGTAATGACCCTCCTCAAATCTGCCCTCAAAAAAAATGCTGATGAAAGCTCAAGGAATTTCATCAAACAATTCACATGCAAGGGACGTATGACTGATATAGTATTTCAACTAGCTTCATATGACTTTTTCTTCAATTTGCATCAATGAGAATCTTGTGCTAGAAGACTACAATGGACTACACAATGACCTAACATGAGTGTGCTACTAATTTTGACAATATTCAGTGCATATATGTGATCTAAGCATGAGAAATGAACACCTACAGCCAACTGGCATTTTTACAAACAGTTGATATGCAAATTAACTAGCTGATAAATAATGATATTAAATTGTTTAAATGACACCAGCAACTATTATCTTATTAATTGGAATGAAAAATACAATGCTCATGAAATATAGCCAAGACTTTGGCATTTACATGGATTATAAAATGGTAATGCTAGTATAATGCACACTTACAGCTGAAAGCTTATAACACCCTAAAAAGCAATACTAACAAAAGAACCTGGTTTTAGAGGGCTATAATAATTTCCTTCAATGCTGCCCCTTCTGCTTTGCTTTTTTCGAACTACTTTTTCGGCCTGCCTTTTCGGTTCTGCTTTTTCGTACCCGCTTTTTCAGCCTGCTTTTTCAGTTCCGCTTTTTTAGACTGCTTTTTCGTATCTGCTTTTTCGGATTGCTACTATGTTGAATCTCAAGACCATATCTTTCAATGGCGTCAAGATTTCCAACCTGAAGGGATTTCGTCCTTCAAACTATTGAGACATAATCTCCAGAAAATTTCCCAATTTCTTTGATATTTCCAAGAATGCTTAAAAGAAGCTCTTCCATTTTTTTTATAGTGTTCTCACAAGGGCTCCATCCTTCATTTTCTCAATGTGGGATAAAACATAACTCTCTTTATGTAACTTATGTCTCCAATGTGTTATAAAATAAAGGGGACTCTTTTAATTTAAATATTTCCCACAAACTATAGTCTATGCATTAATAAAGTTAAATATTTAAATTTAACTTTATAAAATGGCTTTATCAATGCATAACAAATCTTATCAATGATAAACTAGTCTTCTTGTCGATTTTAAACAATTACCATCGACATACCGTTGTCACTGGATGTCCGACCATGTCCAAGATGACTTACTATAAATAGTAAGTATACCCAAAGTTGCCTCAAAACCCCTCAGAAAGACTTGCAATTGAAACTATCTAGGCCAAATGGCCTCTAAGCCCCTTTAATGTCCTGGTTAGCCTATGGGACCGTGGGGAAATAGGCTAATGACAACATCATGCTATAAATGCTAAAAAGAGGACATTACGGTCCGCCCTTCCTGAAATTGCTTTTCCCCAAGCAATGGCTGAACAACAAACTAGTTGCTCCACCTGGATCCCAAATGTAGTCATGAACTGTATTGCTATCAATCAACGTAGGCTTCTGCAACAACCTCTGAAAAATAACCAAGAGGAATCCATGAATGAATCGTGAATCACGGTGCAACTAAACTCCAAATCCACTACTGCCACAGTCAGGAACCCACGAGGCACAAACTCTCAAAATATCAGACCCCAAGTAGAGTAGATCACCCAAATTGTCAACATAATAAACACCATCCACACAACCCACCGTGTTATGCGGAATGCACACTCCAACTCTGCTACAATGGTGACCACTCCCACATGAAACTGCACCAAATACAGAGAATCCACACACTGTACATCTACTGCAGTTAACACAACTCTGCAGATTATCGACCACTGTCTTATAACCATAACACCCATGCACTACTGATGGTGAATAGTCATTACAGGGTAGATAGCAAAAACGAGAGCCCAGTCCAAACCTGTCTGCCATCAACTCCTCAACACATGGATCAAAAGCAAACCGATGAACATATCCTGCAGTATAATGCCGGTAAAAAGAACCAATCCCAGTCAAAGACTCATCCTACAGACGTGATACAACCAACTGTGACTGATCATCAGCTAAGTCAGAGGATGATATAGCCAAGAGTGCAAAATCAACAACAACATCAGTAGTCGCTGTGCACTCCAAGTCAAACATATCACAATGCTCAGCTGCAACGCCCAACTCAGTTGAACTTGCCTCCAATGGAAATGGACCAAATATGCCAATACTAGTGTCGTGGACAAATATATCCTCATCTCCATTGCCTCTATCAACCTCAACCATGGACATCCGCGGATCACCAGACACCATGGTCTGTGATTGTACAGAATCTGGTAAAGACTAAAGTCGTTCTAACTTCATGGTCACCTTAGCTAAATGAAACTGTGACTCCTTGAAAGCCAACTGTGTACTCTCAAGAAACTCAGGAGTCACCTCGAGCTATTGAGTAAGTTCACTCACCTCATCTTCCTTGGCCAATAATGCATCGTATGCTATACTCCCCCACTCCATAAGATAATCTCTGTCGGCTACCAACTGCATATAATTCTGTCTCAGAATCCGAATAGCCTCCCATAAAGAGTGGATCTCTGTCAAGGAAAGATAACTGCCTCCCTGCTCATCACTAGTAGGAGAACCCCATCCATAAACTGCTAACAACTGGTGAGCAACATCAAAATGTTCGCACACAATAGCAATGTTTTGCTCACTAACCCTCAACTGACTAGACACATGATTGTGCCGACTAGTCGAACTCCTATACTCTATCCCTGGTACACTGTCCAAAGGAGTAACCTCAAAATAGCTATCATGTGTAATACTCAGATCCTGGGACTCTCTTGTAAACTCTATCATCTATGAGAAATCATCAACATGTGACTTGATTGTAAAAGAAAATTGAGTCCCTGCTATACGCACTAACTCCCAAACTGAGCTCACCTCAAGAAAAAGCTTGTCCACATGTCTCTCAGAATCCTGAAGAGCCAACTGAATACACACCAAGGAATTCCGAGTATCCTCCAGCTCATGAGAAAGCCGGTGAACCTCCTCCTCCTTCTTCAATGCATCTAAATAGATCTCTACAAGATTAAGGAGATGATCGCGATTTGAAAGGAGGTGTATGTAACTTACCTTCATTGCCTCCATGCCTTCCTTGATCTGTTGTAAGTTGTCACAAGAAGAACCTGTTGTGACTCCTTTCTGTCTCTCTTGCAGTTGAATCATCCAAATGTGATTCTCAATCAATCCATGTATCCTATCATGATGAGATAAAGCCATGACAATATTCTTGTCCCTTGTCTTCAGCTGGCTTGCCAAACCGAGTAAAGAGCTACTAGCCTCTATCTCATGTGAAGAAGCATCCAACTGTGCCTGATACTCATTTTCTGCAAAGTCCTGAATGCTCACTTTCTGATCAACTGTACTATCCTCAAACATGACAGTATCCTCAACTACTGTAACTTCATCCAGCCCAACTGTACTAGAATCACTATCTGTGTCAATCACACAATCCGGTGTGCCTGTGATATCACCTTCTGATGCAATTGGCTCAACCTGGACAACATCTGAAACCCCTTCTGCCTGTGAAGATGATGCAAATAAACCATTACCTGAAGATGTGCTAAAGTCTCCCTGTATCGAATCTGCATGTCTGTTAAACTCCTCATACAAGTTTCTGCCTGTCATAGGGAAAGTATGATCCTTAGGCCTATCAAAGCGTTCAATCAGTCTCTCCGTAAACTCCACATATGAGGTAATGTGTGCATGACCCATAGTGACCATACCATGATGCCACCACTTGTGTGCTAACCCATCCAAGTGAATTGCTGCATACTTAATAGCTTCTTCTGTAGGCATAAGGTTCGTTTGAAAGTATGTGTCAAGCTTTTGAACCCAAGCTCTTGCTGTAGACTTCCCCGAGCCATCGTAATATGGTAACTAAAGTTTTCCTACTTTCTTCCGTATCTCATAGCTCTGGTTCCTGTCATGTCCACGTGGCATATGCTTCATCCGCACATCTATATACTCCCTAAAGATGATTGCAGCAATAAAATTTGGACCTCCGGCTTCCCAATCTCTTCTCAGCTGGTCCTGTATATCACTGATCTGGGGCTCTGGTACGGGCTGCTCTGGAGCTCTAGGAGGGAATGTTGGAACCATGGGCCTTGAACTCACTGTCCTAGTTTGCTGGGGTGCATGACCGAAATTGTTCCCAACTTGTTCGCCTCCATTATGTGTCCCATCCTGATTATTCCCATTCTGATTGTTACCATTCTGATTATTTCCTCCACCTATGTTAGCGTTCAACCCCATTTGACGAGCCATCATCTGCATCATAAGCTCCAATCTCTGACTCTGTTCCTGTGCTTTTGGCTCTGCTAATCGCTGTCCCTGTGCCAAGGTGTCTAATATCTGTAAGAATCTTTCCTTTCCCTGATCTGGACTGATATACATGTTGTCAAACATTTTTTTCTCTCTATCTGGCTATTCCAAATAAGACCTCCACAGGATGGCAGGACTTATAGCTCTAATACCACTGTAATGACCCTCCTCAAATCTGCCCTCAAAAAAAATGTTGATGGAAGCTCAAGGAATTTCATCAAACAATTCACATGCAAGGGACGTATGACTGATATAGTATTTCAGCTAGCTTCATATGACTTTTTCTTCAATTTGCATCAATGAGAATCTTGTGCTAGAAGACTACAATGGACTACACAATGACCTAACATGAGTGTGCTACTAATTTTGACAATATTCAGTGCATATATATGATCTAAGCATGAGAAATGAACACCTACAGCCAACTAGCATTTTTACAAACAGTTGGTATGCAAACTAACTAGCTGATAAATAATGATATTAAATTGCTTAAATGACACCAGCAACTATTATCTTCTTAATTGGAATGAAAAATACAATGCTCATGAAATATGGCCAAGACTTTGGCATTTACATGGATTACAAAATGGTAATGCTGATATAATGCACACTGTTGGCGCTCAAAATTGCCTTCCCGATTTTGAGCACCATTGAAAAAATCAAGCCCTTAAATGCTTTTAAAATGCATATGTGCTAGGTTGTACCCGGCTGTCCTTTCGAGACCCCTAAGGTGTTTAATGCTTCTAGCACCTTTCATTCAGCATGCCTAAGCGTTTCGTGAAGTTAAATTGATATTCCGAGCTGTTTGGCGAAGTCCTGTTTCAAGCTTTTGTCAAATTTACAATTCTGCCCTAGTGTCAAATAACGACAAGAGGCTGTGTTTGCATTTGAATATCTCGCACCCAAAAGGGTTTTGTCACTTTTTGCTTAGAGAGTGTCTAGTGTCCATACCTAAGAACCTATGTTTCAGATTTCAAGTCGTTTCGAGTCTGTTTGACTAGGTTTTGAATCCCTTGAAGTTGGTCAGTTACTGTTTTCATGCTGATGCACTTTATTCAAAATCCTGGGAAGCCCTGTTTGACGAGTAATAACTTTTGACCAGTTGATCCAAATGTTGAATTTCCTATTGCATTGCATTAGAGGCGTCAGAGACTTGTTATGTTTCAAGTTTCATATCATGACGAATCCGTTTGATCAGTTTTCAAACGCGATTCCAAACTCAATTTGTAACTTTTTACTGGTGTCAGCATTTGCAGATTTGTCAGTACCCCTGTTTGTGGCGTTATAACTCTTAATCCGTGATTGGTGAGATCAAATGGATTGTACCATTGTGTTGTCCTCCGAAAATACTTTAAGTGTGTCAGTTTTCAAGTCTTGATGAATCCGTCTTCACACTTTTCCAAGTCAATTCCATTCGCAAAAAATGTTTTCTGTCAGCATGTCCAGTTTGCAAAATTCTGAGTAGCCTACTTTGAACGTCCGCCATTTGCGCCCAGTTATTTGTCATGAGCCAAAATTGCATAGTCATACTCACCTCATGACAGAGTTTTAACGCCCCAATTTTCATCTCCCCATGTGCTCATTTACCCAATTTTCCAAGCCAAATCCGAACCTTGTTTGTTGTTTTCTGACGTGTTTTCTTGCAGGTAAATCTGAGAAGGCAACTTTGACAACGAATATCTTTTGACCCCGAATTTTTCATGAGACGAGATTCGACAAACTGAGAGTGTGCGGAACAAAAATTCAGTGTGCTAGTTTTCAGAGCCCGGTCAGTTGTCCGAATCAGTTTTCAAAGGCAGTCAACAGACCTCCTGACATCAAATTGACAATGGTACAGAGGTGATTCAAAATAAGTTTTTAATGGTGATTTTGTGATCAAATTGGTTTCTAATCAGCATCAGAGGGTCAATGGACCAGTTTTGTAGTTCAATTGTCTGGAAATGAAAATTTTTTTAGCCGGACCCATTTTGGGGCCCAACTGATTCCATCAGATTAATGATGATTATGTGCAAATCAAAGATGTTTTAAAGATGGATTATAATGATATTAATTATTACACTACCTTAGTTGGCACAATTCGAAATCTTTGCATTTGTAGAGGGTATGGGCTAATTTTTGCAATAAAGATTATGTCAAGTATAGTATGTCACTAAGTCATATAATGAGACTGTTTAGTCTTTTCATAGCATCATCAAGGTACTTTTTCAACAAGTTTACCATGAAGTTTGTTTGCACGATTGGAATTCGCAATGCTGAGACTCCTTCAAAATATCACTGCTGCACTAGAACATATAAAAGAGAGTGATAGTTTGCATCAAAGGATAGGGGAAGGCATTAGTCTTTTGCTGACGTCTGCAGTATAAGAAGCAGAGACACCCACATGACAAAGAGGCTTATTACAATAGACGTAGACACATAAAAAAATTAAGCCTCCAACAAAAGTTTGAAGGAGTACCCACCACGTTGAAAGTGAAATAGGAAATAACAAGTGCAAGGGAGTCAGAGATTCTGAAGTAACAGACCACAGGAATTAGAGAGTCATCCCATGCTATCATGACAACAACAAAGGTAGTGGCAAACTTGGAAGAAACAGCCAGTACGTTGAAAGTGCAAAAGACGCCTTCAAAGCCAATAAACATCCCAAACCGCTGCAAATATGAGAATGCTAGTTAAATGACATGAAAGGAGCCTCCACGCCAATAAAGAGAGTAGCTCACGCATTGAGCAATCAATGCATGAAGACAAGGTAAAGGAAGAGGCCGCAGTTTTAAGAGGCAAGAAAACTAATTAAAACAAGCAACAGTACGCATATCAGTTGGATGCAACGAAGGCAGAGATTGCGAAGACTTGATCACTGTGGTTTTAGCGGAAAAGCTTGATCTGTAAGCCGACCAAATGACCGAGAAGGTGGGTGGGAGGAGGAGAGCCAGCAGACCAATAAGCCATGGACTACTCCCAATTATTATAGTGCGTGCTCCGCCATACAGGATTGGTCATTTGGGATTGCAAGGTCGGGTCTGCCGCTAGAGGGAGATAACGGCGGGAGAAGCGAAATAGTTGACCGGTGATGTCCACCGACTGAAGACCATGCTGGCAGGACGTTTGCAAAATAGCCAGAGTTTACACTGTTGAAAATTATAAAAATTGCAGTCAACGTATCAATTGACCATGTACTCAAATAGCAAGAAGAACCTTGCGACAATCCAGAGAAATCCACTCCAGTAAAAGAGATCACCCACACATCAGTTGAGATCACGCTAAGGTGAAGACGGTAGTGTCATTGACCACGCTGATCAGAGAAAGGGTTTTAAAAATTTTTGTCCCACATGTACTATGGTGGGGAGTATTCAATTGTTCAAATACTCCAACGCCTCCTGTTTAACTTGTCTTGAGACAAAAGGCCTTTTGTGAAGGCAAACGCATGTTGTTGACCCCCAATCCGACCCAAAAGGTGCTGACGTCAGCTAGATTCAAACAAAGCACAATTTTGAAGGCAAACGCAATTAAAATCGATGATGTCAGCAAAATCAGAAAATCCAAGAATCCGGCGCCTCGCTACTTCGCCAGCCGAAAAATCTTGGCAACTCCGGCTAGCGAGATAGCGAGGTCGCCGGAAAAGCATAAAAATCCGGCGAGTTCCAAAGTGTTACATGGGTTCAATAGCAGTGCTGTCAGCGAATCGGATGTTGACAAGTGGCAGCGACAGAGTGACTGGATTATGATGTGGCAAGCAAATGTTAGAAGCGCACCAGATTGCGCCATGTGGCAGATCTGACAATTCGCGTTACCTTGCTAACTGAAGTTGCTCACCGGTTAAGCATGGCGAAGTAGCGAGGAGACAACACGTGGCGGATGATGCAGACCATGTAGGCCAATCACAGAGTGACACGTGGCACTTGGTCAACAGAAGTTTGACCCCGGATTCAGAGGATAAGGGAAAATTTCAAAGGAATTAAAAAATAATTTTTTAATTATTTTCTAGTGGGTGTGCACGTTCAGAAAATTTTTAAATTCAAGAGGTCATTTTTACAAAGTCTGAACATTAGAGATTTTAAAATTTTGAATTTTTAAAATCTTGAGTTGCAGACCTAAGCATTTTATAGCCAGAGGGGACATTTTTCAAATGGCAATTTCAGGCGCTTCCGGTAACCAAAATATGAAGTGTTATATATCGTCGGAATCAGGAGAAAACGAACTTTCCGATTCTGGAGTCAGTTTTTGCATAGGTATCAGTCAGTTTGAGCTACATGAGGTTTTCTATCAGGTACCTAAAGCGCAACCATATTCATACCAGGAAGTTCAGATTTGTTTTTTGTCAAGATAATGACCTGGATATCAGTAGAAGGCAATGGAAATGCAATTAGGGTCGAATTTGTTCTGATTTACTCAGTAAAAACTCATTTTCACTGGCTTTTTCATGGGGCAATCAGATATTTTGGCAAGTAAAGGGTTTTCATCATTAGGCAAGGATATTTTGCAAGTTTGTTACAGATTAATGATGAAACAAAATCAGATCAGAAGGGATGAAAGAAGAAAGAGGTTTTTCAGTTACAGAGGATTGGATTTCAAGTGGACACCTGGCAGTTGCATATCAGATCCGGGAATTCATTTCTTGCTATATCTTTCTTTCTTTTTTCATTTGTAAGGGTTCCAATTTTTGCACTGAGAAACCATTCTTCAGCATTTCTTCTTGTATTGAACAGCATTTTAAGTTTTATGCAGATAGTTCTTTTTTGTTAGGTGATCTATGAGTTATTTTCTGTACACTTCATGTATTTGATTTCAAGGAAAACAAATAAAGTGCAGCAAAAGTTTGAAGTTCAGTTTGAATCTTGTCTCCTGATTATGGCTCTGTTATTTCTTCTAATTGGTGATCAAAGACCATGAATTAGGTCGCATTACATTTTGAAATGTATGTGGTTAAAATGTCTTGCTTATGGAACAAAGAACCATGTAATTGCTTGATATTTGTCACAGGGTTTGCAGATTTCATGATAGGATTTTCTGAGTATGAGATTCATTCTGTAGCAGATGTCTATTCACAAGGTGAAAGATAGATCAGGGATCTTAATGTAGAGATACGTTTGAGGTTTCCAAGAGATGTATGGTTATGATTCATTTAATTGCCCAATAGATAAGGCACTGGTCAGAGATAGGATCATTAAGTTCTATTGCTCATACTTGGGTCTTGCTGATATCAATCTATTAAATCATTTTCATTTTATTGTTGAAAGGTATTCAAAGTATAACCCACACTTAGCTTTCCAGTTTCATGAGTCATGTCCTTAGCTATTTCATGCTTGTGATCTCCTGGTTAAGCATAGAAGGATTAGGGGTTTCATCTGCTTTTATAGATCCTGAATATGCTTATTGCACTAGTCACATAGTCAGTTCTAAAGAGGTTCACCCACCTAGGTTTTGCAGAGCCTGAAGTGCAGAAGGAGTATAGCCTTATAGTTGGCCTGGTGTCTGAATGGATGTGTTGATAATGGGAGTTAGCTGCCCCTAGATGCATCTTGTTCTCATCAGGGTAATTGGAAATGGGTAACGTTTTCAAACTCCAACACACACTTACAGCTGAAAGCTTATAACACCCTAAAAAGCAATACTAACAAAAGAACCTGGTTGTAGATGGCTGTAATAATTTCCTTCAATGCTGCCCCTTTTGCTTTGCTTTTTTCGAATTGCTTTTTCGGCCTGCTTTTTCGGTACTGCTTTTTCGTACCCGCTTTTTCAGCCTGCTTTTTCGGTTCTGCTTTTTCGGACTGCTTTTTCGTATCTGCTTTTTCGGATTGCTACTATGTTGAATCTCAAGACCATATCTTTCAATGGCGTCAAGATTTCCAGCCTGAAGGGATTTCGTCCTTCAAACTATTGAGACATAATCTCCAGAAAATTCCCCAATTTCTTTGATATTTCCAAGCATGTTTAAAAGAAGCTCTTCCATTTCTTTTATAGTGTTCTCAAAAGGGCTCCATCCTTCGTTTTCTCAATGCGGGATAAAACATAACTCCCTTTATGTAACTTATGTCTCCAATATGTTATAAAATAAAGGGGACTCTTTTAATTTAAATATTTTTCACAAACTATAGTCTATGGATTAATAAAGTTAAATATTTAAATTTAACTTTATAAAATAGCTTTATCAATGCATAACAAATCTTATCAATGATAAACCAGTCTTCTTGTCGATTTTAAACAATTACCATCAACATACTGTTGTCACTGGATGTCCGACCATGTCCAAGATGACTTACTATAAATAGTAAGTATGCCCAAAGTTGCCTCAAAACCCCTTAGAAAGACCTGCAACTGAAACTATCTAGGCCAAATGGCCTCTAAGCCCCTTTAATGTCCTGGTTAGCCTACGGGACCGTGGGGAAATAGGCTAACGACAACATCATGCTATAAATGCTAAAAAGGGGACATTATAGAAATTTATATCAGTTCATTATACTTTGATCAATTGAGTTCAACGGCACCATTTATTTGGCATATGTTTCTTCTTAAAACCTTGTTTGATCATTGGCATCTAAAATGCAAACAAAAACACTTGAGAACTATCCCAATAAATTAAATCAGCAAATGTCAAAAATCAAGAAAATTGGATCAAATTTATCTGGGAATCATCCAGGAAGACAGAATCAGAATAAGGATCCAAATTGAGAGTTATTTAGAACTCTCGTTAATACACAACCACAAATTGCACAAGCTTTGGATAAATTATAGGATACCCTTGATAAGCTGGATCTGCATTGGTCTAGGGATAGGCATGACAAGCATGACAGAGTAGATAGGTATGTTTAGTTGTAGGATGTAGTGCCTCCCGTGTTTGCAGTCTGTACCTTGTTTATTTTGATTCAAGAGATACTTGTACTCATGCCATTATTTCTGCATTTGAGATGACCTAAGGGTTGGATGTTATACTTTGATTTCAGTATCATAGATGCTATACTACTATGTTGTGCAGTTGATTATATTTGCATGTTGATGCCATTTTGAGATGACAGTATGTTTTACGATGATACATGGCTAATTGGTATTTGGACCTATCTTTGATTATGTTAGATGTCGGATTTAATGCTATGGTGGTTTACTTGATTCTTGCTTCATTATGCTTTATGCGAACGTGAGTGATGTAAATGGATTATTTCAGTATAATTGAATAAATGGTTAAATTAGGTATTTAATGCATTTATTGCTTCGGCTATGTTATTATACGCAATTGCACTTGATCATGTGTTTTAGTGTGTAGGAATTATATCCCTAGCAGTGGCACATGGAGTTAGTGATTTAGCTGTTCATTTTACCAATGTCGTCCATGTATGGTCAACGTATCTTATTTAAATGTTTAAATTAACTCTTCCGGTGATTTGATAAATCCGGACTCATTTGCATTATGTGATTAGACCTGTGAAAGTCTATGAATTTAGAGGTTCGCAGTGTCGCGAAGGTTGTTAAGGAATTTATGTGACTTTTGGGTTTTCGAGCTTTAATTGATTTGATTTTTTATTTTTGGCAGCTTTGCCATAGATGAATTCCAATTACTTGGAATAGCCTGTTTTTGTTTGGGTCGATTTGGGGTTTAACTAGGTTGGATGCTTATTTATCCTAATCGATTATTCACTCGAAAAGTGAATAAGTATTGAAAGAGAAAATTAATTCCTCACTTCTCACTTTTGCAAACTACAAAATTGAGAGCTTTTTCCAAAATCCTCTTCTAGAGAAATGTGTTTCTATTCGTTGTGAGAGCTATGGGCGTGGGATCTTCACGAGATCGATCTCATTGGATCCAGCTCGGGGAGACCTTGTTTTGCCGCAGTTTTTGGCAACTTCCGCGAGATATTTATTTTATCAAGTTTTTTTTTTATTTCTGCCCCTTTTGTTGTCAGGGAGGGCTCTCCCGCTTATATGTTTCAGCTTCGTTTCTGGTAGTTGTTTGTTAGGAGGCTGAGAACTAGTGTTCCCCTTCGTTTCTGTTTGCTAGTTCTCCCCGGTTGGTTAGGTATGAACATTTTCCCTGTTTTTGGGATGAGAGTTTGGGGTTTCGCACCGTTATGCTGGCCATTTTTGCATACGGTGTCCAAACCCAATTTTTATTAGATTTTCGTGACTTTTGTGCCTAAGACCAAATGGGTTTTATTTTCAAAGTTTTCCAATTTTGGGGTTTTTACCTTGATTTGTGTGCCACCTGATTTTCTCAAATTTTCTTGGCATGATGTTGGCTGTGGACCTAGATCATCTATTGGGATGCCAATTAGATCATTGTTGCACTTTCATGTTGCATTGGGGTGCATGCCACATCCATCCTCCCAAGTCTATTTTCGATTGAGTGTTATTTTTGTATTGTGTTCTCATCCAGTCCTTGTGTTATGATCTTCATGATGGTGATGCGCCACACACGAGCACATGCGCATGCATTTGTCGGGTGACTTTCAAGGCTCGATCTCCGGGTGGTAATGCGGTTGGGTTATGATAATTTGGGGTTGGGTTAGGAATGTGCATGCCTATGGGCACTCATCGTTGGATGAGCATGGGTAGGGTAGGGTAGCACCATGGAGGGGGCTTCTATCTCGCAGCCTGGGCTTCTATCTCATAGCCTGGTGATCATTGTACCTAGAGGGTTGGCAGAGGAAGTTGTAATCAAATGATAACTAAATAAAACATTGGGTGGTAATAAAACTAAGATAATAAAAAGATTCAGGATGTGCTCCTTCTGTTGGGAAGTGTGAGCTGCCAATACTAGCTTGGGCTATTTGATGCCAAGCAACTCTCCATTTTGTCAATCCCTACATAGTAACCCATTGAGTGTCTGACCATAACCTGTTGTACTTGCATTGTTTCATGATCTTGGTTTCAGTCATCAAAATTGTCTGGCGTGAGTGTTAGCCATAGACGTTTGTTTTATGTGTGTTTGTGGCTGGATCATTATCTCTATCAGCACAATGGGAGTGGACCTACGAGTTCCACGTGGTTGGGAGGCATAGCTACCTTCACCACTGCTAGGGGCCAGTATACATTGTTCCAGTGCGACCGTTGCTTGATGTTTTCACTTGATACTTCGGGTTTTGGAGTATGCTTTCTTGTGATTTATGCTTTCATTGGAATGCTTGGATATCATGTTTAGATGATGTTAGTTTATTTGATGCATTCCCTTATTATGATGTTTAGCATATGATTAGATGATGTTATTTGCTCAGTTGGAGTATCTATTGCTTATTGGTTTAGCATATTAGATTTCATGTTTTTATGATGTTATTACGCTTTAGTAGTGACATCCTCATAAGACAAGTCCGACTATCTAGTAGGCAGTTTGGGATGTTACGCATGGAGGATGGCTAGGACCTTCAAGGTCTCATGATGTTATTATGGTTGGGAGGAACTGCTCACTTAGTTTGTTATGACCGTCATTGCAATGTTGCTTCAGTACTTTTCCTTCACTACTATGTTTAGATGGTTAGATGTAGTTTCCGTCTTTCAGATTTTATGTTCGAGTTTCTATGCCTCGATTGCGGATCCGCTACTCCCCGATGTGGAGGAACTATCTTTCCTAACTTTTTATTCCTTGTTTTTCTGGGTTGTTGTTCTAGTTCCTCATACGAGATTTTACTTCCTCATGCGAGAGTGTGGAAGTTTCGTGTGCTTCTTTGCATTTCCTCACATGGCTTAGTGTACTTCCTCGCGCGAACCTCAACACCAATGCAGTGCATTTTGGCTACTAGTCTTGGCATTTCCTCGCATGGGATGGCATTTCCTCGTGTGGCTTGGTGTACTTTCTCGCACGAAGAGGTACTTCCTCGCGTGAGACTTTCAGTTGTAGTTTCTCTAGCACGAAAAACAAGGGGCATCTCCGCTGTTTTTCGGAGAATGCAATTTGGACTTTTGAGTACCCTTTAGGAAGGCTAGTGTTTCCTTGCTTTGACAAATCGAAGATTTTGTGTTATAGTGTTGTCTTTGGTTTTTGTTCTTCAGTTCAGTAATGGCGTTTGGAGATCCGTTGGTGTTTGGATGTTTGGTTGGTCTTCCATTGCGATCTTATTGATCTTCATATGTTGATTGTTGTGTACATCCATACTTGTTTAAAAGAAAATTATCTTGGCTTATATTTATCCTTGTTCCAAGGATCTCCAAGCAAGGCATTACACTATCCGTGGGAGTAGCAAGGTTCCATCATCAAGTGACAGTGCATTTGTTTTCCTAGATGTGGCAGGACTTGTATAGCAGATAGTCCCATACAACCTCATTTTCTTCCTAGAGAGAAGTCGCCACTAAAAGACTCATTGGAGGGCATTGAGTTCTAGAATGCAGTTATGCGAGCCAATGATGAGTGTGAAGCCCTTCCACAACATGTTAGAGATGCTTTCCCTCTACCCTAATATTGGGCACAGTGCAAAGATAGTTTGAGGGCCAAATGGCCTAAACAACAGAAGAATCGATACCTCAAGCGAGTGACCAACAAGCTCACTTTATCTCCATTTTACGGTAGCAAGAAGATTGATGCATAAGCCTAGGTGCACAAACTTTATGTCTACCTCTCACTTAGTTGATATTTGAGCACGAGACCATTCAGTTTGTCACATTACATTTAAAGGGTATGGCTTATGATTTGTGGCATCATGGTTTGGTTACCGAAAACCATGGACTCGTTCAATCTTATAGGGAGTTCACTGAATAGTTAATTGCTAGATTTGACCATAAGGATGTTGAGTTGTGCTATGGATATTTAGCACTAATGAGGAAGAATGAGTATGTCGTAACTTATATTAATGAATTTCAACACATTGTTGCTATGGCCCCAGAGATGTCAACTGAACATGTGGTGATGCTTTAAATTGAAGAGGGACAACATGGGAGGTTAGGCTCATAAGCCTAGGACTTTGGTGGAGGCTATTCAAAGTTCAAACTACCTTGTACCTTGATACCTCGCCACAACCTACTTCTTTTCAAAAAGATAAGAAGTATCCTAGGAGCATTGAGCTATCTATCTTAGAGGCCTCTACACTGACCAAGAGTGTTCCACCTCCTTCCAAGATGGATCAAGAGACACACAATGAGTTGAGGAGGAGAAAATTTTGTTTCTAGTACAAGGAGCCTTTGTATCCTAGACATTGATGCCTTATGAAAGGCACGGCGCATCTCATTGAGGTGCATTCAAAGGTAGAAGATGAACATATAGAAGATATAGGTTCAAAGAATAGCAATGTCAAGGGTGAGAAGGAGACTCGACATGTGGAGCTAGGGGAGAAAGATGCATTGGCCAAGTCCAATGTAATCATTACCTCATTATTAGGAAAACTGTGAATTCATTCCTTTTGCTTGATGGGAGTGATTGAGTAACATCGCATGACTTACCTTGATGGGAGTGGTCTTGCATACAATTTTATTGACGAGAGATTGGTCACTAGGCGTGGATTGCATACAGAGGAAAAAATGAAATTTGGAGGGGCTTATGTAAGCTTGGAGTTGCCAAAATGGGACCCACCTCCTTTTAGGATTCGAATAGAATCCTAATATAAAATTTAAAAAATTCTAACTTTTTTTTTTTTCATGTTGACATTGGTCAGCAACGAGCCACGTCTAGATGTCCCTTTAAGACAATCAAGGGAACCTTGGTGTCTCTTGGATACACCGAGGATGTCTAGATTTACCAAGGATGATTGGACGTCCCGGCAGCAAGATAGTGGCACTAAGGTGGAGTGGGGGGTGTCATATATGTCATATTATGAACTTCCTGAAACTCAAGAAAGATATGTCATATATCCTCTGACGTAATTTCAGCATAAAGAGATAATATATGCATTAAATTGTGACAAAGAATGGCCAGCTTGAACCCTGCTCCTACTTCCGATTGTTTCCAAACATGTGCATCTATGTAAACTGACTAATTACTTTAATTTTATTGTATTGATAGACTATCTCCCTGAAAAAAGATGAATATATTCTAGATATCCTATGCAGTTGAAAAAATCACAAATTGCTTTTGATTTCAGAGGAAATGTAGACAATCATACTTTTCCATACATCACGATCTTGTGGATCATCCCGATAAACTGGTGTTGCCGACCATACAAAATAACCTCCTGGTCTGAGAATCCTATTAATCTCCAACAAAGGTTTTCCACCTGTGATAAAAATATAATAATCAATGTACTGTTCTAAAGAGGGTTCTAACTACAGACAGATAAAATTGTTAATGTTGGAGAAATAAAGCACCTCAAAAGATTTTCTTTACAAATTGTAGAATACTGCAATCAATTTTACTAAAGGTATTAAAATAATATTCTGGAGAAAACTTCCTTTACCCTATATGGTGCGTACAAAACTCATCAAATAAGGCAACCTTTCTCTAGCAATAACACCCTCGTGTAAGGGTAAATAAAAGCATAAATTCTGAAAAATAAGACATGCTTACCATCACCATACCAATGAACCCTACACCGTGCACAATGTATCACATCATATACATTGCTTGGAAAAACAAGTCTTTGTGTACCAATAACTAATAAAATAGCTGGGATTCCTCTCTCAAGAGCAAACTGAATTTGTGCTTCATGTTCATCCTTAGGAGCAAATGACATTGTCAGGACTCTTCTGTCAAGAAGATGTCCACCAAAACTTGCCACACCACAACCCACATCTAGCACAACTCTTGTTTGTTTTCCCCATGCAATAATTGGGAAGATCTGCTTTTCAAAAAGAGAACTAGTTACATCAGTGGATATTTGGATAGGTTTTGTAAGAGTAGAATATGTTATATTTGACTACCAGCATTTATTTGTATAAAAATATCATCAAAGTAATATAATTTTTCCAAAAACTACTTTCTCCTCACCAAATTCCAAATAAATATTATTGCACTCCTACCATTAATGCGTGAACATCTACATGTATAGATGATTCTGTTGTAAAGAATCAAACATTCCATCCATTTAATGCATGAGTAAATTTCTATTTGATATTCATATTTTGAAACTTTGATCCACCTCTTTCAAAAGAATCAACTTTGAAAATCATGTTGAACCTTCCAAAGATTAATAAAATATTAAATCCACATCTCTGACTTACCCAATAAAAGAAAAACAATCCTCTATAACCATTAGAAAGAATTTTGATTATATCACGAATTAGGTAGTGACGTCAAGGGCCAGACAGAGACAATGGCAAACAGAGTGTATAGTTTTCAATAAAACATCTTTAAGTTAGTAATACAGATGTATAGTTCAGTTCCACAGAAGATACACCTTGTGAGGACACTTGGATCTGCCAGGCTAGTGAACTTTTCATTGAACAAATTGAAAGACTGTTGATATTGTATGACATATTTGCACATGAGGGTAAATGATCCACATGTCAACTACTTCATTACAAAATACATCATTTTTCCAAACTAAAGCCTAATACTAGGATGCTTTTGTACTGAGAAAAATGTACAGTTGCAGGCATCAAATATATAAAAGTAACATTGTATTTATGAAAGTGAACCCAAAGAAAATGAATCTAGACAGTGATTTGAGTTCTCATGATTAGATGATTTAGATTATTAACAAAAACAATTGAAAGGTGCAGCTCATGAATCACTAAGGGATGACTCATTTTCCCTCTTCCCAAAGACTTGATCAATTATTTAGTTTGTATTGGAAAACTTAACACCTTTGGAAAGGTTTCATTTCCTTGACGTTGAAGAAAATTTGGAAGTTGTGTATACCCTTTGAAAAAAAAATGCACAAAAGCAACCGAATCTTCATCTAGCAAAATTCATTTATGTAAATAGTAAAACACCTCTTTGAAAGACTTTACAACAAGAAGCATGACACAAACTTCAAAGGTATCCAGAATAAAAATAAACAACTATGCAGTTTCATTAGTGAAGATAGGTGAAGTTATAAAGGATAATTCAGCTTACCGAAAAATCTCTTCTAAACATTGCTATTTCTTTAGATATCAAATCAAGGAAAGAGGAGTTCCATGCTAATGAGGAACAAGACAGAAGAAGTTTTTCTAGATCAAACTAATAATTTGTTAGATGACTAAATGCAGCCAAATCCTGAAACTGATTCAGTTATATACAATTTCTCCATCACCCTTTGATTTGTGTTATCAATTATATTATAAACCAGAATAAACAATAATATTCTTACTATTGCTCAACAGATAAAAATTTTATTTTAAAACAAAACACTACTCCAATACTGTTGGAATATGAAGTCAGAATTTGTTAATCCAGCAATGACAAGAAGTCATTGACGAGTACCATAGTAGTCATTGACATATACAGAATTCTATTAAGAACTATTATATGATCTGCTATATTTATATATACATATAGTATATATATAAATATAATAAGGAAATCAGAATTATATTTATATACTTATTTGTCCAATCGATAATATACATCTGAATGATCTAATACATCTGAACTACAAGAATGATCATAGCATTGTTAATGACTATCTTAATATACTTAGATGTAAACCAATATTGAATCTCATTAAGGATGGAAGGAGGACGTGCAGGTAAGAAAGTATAAGGCCACCATCTACGTAGAGTCGTAGACCACCTTGGTGGATGTCAAAGTTCTTCCAAGAGGGTCAAAGTCCCACTCTTAGGCTTATATTGGATGGGTTGAGGACCCTTTACAATCTTTCTACCATTCCTACTGCAATGAGATAATTAACTATAGGAGATTTAGGTAAGAGGGGATAAGGCTGCCATCTAAGTAGACTGTCACCTTGGTGGATGTCAAAGTATTACCACCAAGGCCAAGAGGGTCACAGTCCCACTCTTGAGATTAGAATGGGCAAGTCAAGAATCCCACTAGAATCTCCCTATTGTGCCTACTATGCTGAGGTAATCAACTGTTAGGGGTAAAGCATAGATAGGAAGCAAGACAAGCATCCCACCAAGTAGACCGCCTTGCATGGATGTCAAAGTCCTGCCACCGAGGCCAATGGGGCCAAAGTTCCACTCTTGGGCTTAGTATGGGGTTGGCTTGGCCAAAACTATCATGACTCAACCCCTGTATTCCAGATTTGTTCAAAAGGATAGAGAAATTCCCCTTAGTTCATATATATTAAGCTGACTAATATTATTATCCCACATATATGTTTGTGTGTGTGCAATTGTGCTCCCTATGTGGTTTCAAGATTATAATCAAGAACAAAACAAAGAAATAAAATGTTTAAGCCATCTCCCTAATTCTAACTTACTGCAAATCGTGATTTTTGGCTTCATCTAGACGGGGACATACATTACCACACCCTACACCCCTTAACCAAATGGTGGTGTTGAGAGGAGTAACTCTACTATTACAGAAATGGCTCAATCTATGTTGCAGAACAGAAATGTTCTTGAAAAGATTTGAGCAAGAGGTAGTGTATACTGCAGTATATCTTCTAAATCTATCTCCCACACGGATTGTCAAAAAGAAGACTCCAAAGAAAGAGGAAGCCAAATATCAATCACCTAAAGGTTTTTGGTTCAACAATATATGCTAAGATTACAGATGCAAAGAGGGCCAAACTGGACTCCAAAAGTTAAACTTTGACGCTTGCAGGATACTATGACAATCATAAAGCTTATCAGCTCAGCGATGTGGACACTGATCATCTCACATTCATTAAACATATGTTTCTTGATGAAGAAGATGGACCCTTTATGCTCTCTTCTCCTATCTACAGTCCTAAAGATAAGCCTATGAACAAAAGAAATTTGAGAGTCCATTTGCTTCACCTAAAGAAAGGGATTTTGAAGATTTTGAACCTGAATTGGTGAAATATTTCAAGCTTGGTACCACTAGATTTCCTAGAGGCAAAAGGGATACCTGAATGGGAAAAGGCTATGGAAGTTGAGTATCATAGTCTTCTAAAGAATAACAGTTTTTCCTATCAGATCTTGCACCAAGATAGAAACTCATTGGCTGCAAATGGGTCTATAAGGTGAAGTTTAAAGTTGTTCGAACTCTTAACTACAAAGCTTGAATGGTGGCTAAGGGCTTCTTAAAAGAAGAGGGTGTTGACTATAAGAAAACCTTTGCTCCTACAGCAAAGATGAGCACTGTCCAATTGGTTCTAACTTCTAACTATTGGAACATAGTGTGGCCAGAAAGTTCAGTAAATGGATGCCAGGAGTGCCTTCCTCAATGATGAGTTTGAGGAATAAGTCTATATGTTACAGCCTCTTGGTTTGAAAATTGCAGGGAAAGAGCACAAGGTAATAAGACTGATAAAGGTTCTTTATTTGGTTGCACAAGGTTTTCCATAGAAGACCTTCATGTCCAAACTTGTATGTCAACAGCACTAGTAATGACATCATTTTTCTTATCATCTATGTTGATGGTATCATCATTACTAGTAATGGGACACAATTGTTTGAACAGGGGAAATTGAATTTGTGTCAGGCATTTAATATGACTAATTTGGGACTTCTACATTATTGTCACAGTGTAGATATTTGGTAGACAGGTGGTAGCATTTTCATTTCTAGTTCGAAGTATGCCAAGAGTTTGATAGATAATTTCAAGATGGCAGATTTAAAGCCTTTATCTACACCTACAGAGAAAGGGTTAAACTATCAACCAAATTTAGACTCATCTATAGTGAATGAGTCAACTTTAAGGCTAGTCTATCTTACAACCACTAGACCTGATCTAAGTTATGTTGCTTGCTACATATCTTGTTTCATGACAACCCGTAAGGCAGAATACTGGGTTGCAACAAGCAACTGTTGATGAAAAAAGTCTACTTTTGGGTATGTCTCCAGTCTTGGTAAAGGTGTAGCTACATGGACCAATAAGTAGCTCCTTCCTCGACAGAAGAAGAATATCGGGGAACTATTAAAGCAACATGTAAGGAAATATGGCTATGGAGGATTCTTTTTAACTAATTTGTCGGTTCAGATTCTGGTATTGATGCAGGTTCGAAATTCATCCAAAGATTTTCAAGGTCAGGTTTGGGTTTGTTTTGGGTTCGTCCATACAAGTTTTTATTTTATATGTATGTATGTATGTATGTATGTATATAACAATGTAAGAATATGCGGTAGCAAATAAGTTCATACACCACTATGCTACTATTAAAGCAACTTAGCAAAATGCATGACCGCATATGTGTTTGTGTGTGTGTGTGTGTGTGTGTTTTAGTTCAAATGACATAAAAAAATGCCAAAATACACCACCATATCAATGTTTCAGTTCAAAAACAATAATGTCCAACTACATAAACATGTTAATGTTTGGTAGCTTCAGTTGGATAAACTCATGAGACTAAATTGAAATTATATAGATGAGCTATATATGTGATTTATATATATGTGTGATATATATATATATATATATATATATATATATATATATATATATATATATATATATATATATATATATATATATATCATAGTTCCCAGAATCGCCCAAATCGCCAATTTCGCGATCAGATTCATGCGTGGCGATTATATGTGAATCGGAAATCGTTGGAGCTTATTTTTTTGGGTGAATTGCCAATTCAAGTGATTCATGGCAAAAATCGCCAGAATCTTTTCCATGAATCAGCCGCAGCAACTAGGAAGTTGAGTTGGAAGTAATAATAAAAACACTTGTTTTTTTTGCTTTGTTTTTTGCCTTTCCTCTTTGTTATAACCCTAAAGGGCCCTCTAATTGTTAAGCATGAGTAGAAGAGAGGAAAAGTGAGAGAGAAGAGAAAAGAAAAACCATTGGTTTCCAACCGGCAAGAAGGAAGAGCACCAAAGAGATCAAAAGTCCATTTGGGGAGGCTATAAATTGCATTGGGAGCATTAAGGAGTCAATATCAACACTCCTCAACTCATTTGCAAGAGGTAAGTGCTGATTTTTTTTTTGCATGTTAGTGTATTATGCATTTTTTGTTAAATTTTTTTAGTTTTCAAGATTTTTAGTTTAAATCTTGAATGTTCTTTATTTTTACTAAATTGCAAACTAGGGTTTGTTGTTTTGTAGCTTTTATTAATTTCAAACTTTGATATTTTACATGAATTTTTTTATTGCAGCAGCCCTTTGCTTTCATTTTCCGCAATGGGTAAAAAAGATGATTGGTGGAAATATAACGAAAAGTTTCCTAGAAGAACCAAATATCAAACAAACAGTATATTTTGTAAAGAAAAAATAACTTCTGGAGGTATTTATAGATTGAAATACCACATTGCTGCTATACCTGGACATGATGTTACAATTTGCACTAAACAAACTACTAAGGAAAAATGCACTCATTTAGTGGCATTAGAAAAAATTGAACAAGACAAAGTGAATAGGAAAATGCAACTTGAAGGGTTAAGAAGAATTGGCTCCCATGTTCCCACATCCACAGCCGCATCTACATCTGCATCTGCATCAGCTTCCGCATCAATAGGTTGTGTTGGAGAGGGTTCTTCTAGGCCTCCTTTTCGTCCTAGTTCTAGTGCTCATGCGAGTGCTAGTGCTAATGCTAGTCAGTGTTATATTAAGACAGAGTCCAATAGCAACCTATTACGGCCTAGAGTGTGGAAAAACAGAATGGATAGTTACTTTGTGCCCCGCACTACTCCTAGTTCCCAACCCACGCTTGAGGGCATCTGTTTGAACAAGGAGATTCATGATGCTGCCAGAAAGGAGATATGCAAATTTTGGTACTTTTGCAGCATTCCATTTGATGCAGCCAAGTAAATGATTCTTTTTCCTTTGTTTTCTTTAAAGTCAAAATTAAAAGTAAAAGTAAAACTTTAATTATATCTACTTGTTTTATGATTTGAGTCTTTGACATCTAAATTTTCATTTGTGGCAAGGCTCCTTATTGGCAAAACATGATAGATGCAGTTGCTATTTGTGGTCCGGGGTTTAAAGCCCCAACTAAGGCTGAGTTGAGCAGATACCTCTTGGATGAGATGGTAGAGGACATGAGGGTTGAGCTCGAGGAGAACCGAAAGGAGTGCATTGAAAAAGGTTGCACCATCATGACTAATGGTTGGACAGATAGGAGGAATAGAATACTCCTCAATTTTCTTGTATCCTGTGGAGGTGATTGATTATTCTACTTTCCTACATACATAATTGTAAATTTTGATTTGTTGAATGCTAATTTGTTGATGATCCATTTAACATTATAATTCGTTGTTTTGTTACTTGTAGGATATACCATGTTCCTCAAATCCATTGATGCTTCCGCTCATGTAAAAAATGCCACATACTTTTGTGAGGCTATTGAGGAAGTCATAGCAGAGGTGAGGGAACATGTGATCCAAGTGGTGACGGATAATGCAGCAATTTATGTTGTTGCAGGTAAACTTTTAACTTTTCAAGTTTTGAAAATAAATTTATTTGAATTTTGAACTTTTTCTAATTCTAAGTTTCCTAAGTTCTAACATGTTTGAAATTTGAATTTCTAATTAACTTAAAATTGTTGTAGGTAAACTTTTGATGGAGAGGCACCCCACCATATTTTGGTCCCCTTGTGCGGCACACTGCATTGACCTCATGTTGGAGGAAATTGGCAAACTTGAGCTTGTCAAGTCATGTGTAGAAAGGGCAAAAAAATGCAAGTTCATTTATAATCATTCATTTGTCCTTAGCACAATGAGGAAGTACACAAGAGGCAAGGAGTTAGCTCGTCCAGGCATCACGAGGTTTGCCTCGAATTTCATCACCCTGCAGTCCTTGTTGACATCAAGGGATGATTTGATGTGAGGACCCTTACCACAAGGTCTCTAGAGGCAATACTAAACTATGGAGATTCTTTCTATTTTCTATAAAATACTTGGCAATCATATGAGGAGGAAAAATGTAATTTTTTTAAGACAACCAATTCAATAAGAAGTGGTAATACCAACAGTATAGATTTATAACAGAATAGCTAACTCCTTTCAGTAATAATTCAATGGAAACAAATCTGATACACACCAATCAGTTGTAAAGAGTAAATGAAAATATTCAAATAGTGTCAAAACCTGAAGTTCGACCAATATTCTTGAACTCCACTCCCGGTCCACAAATCGCTATTGCTTTGTGCAAACACTTTCTTTTGTCATCTGAAGTTCGAGCTACCCCTACTATCGATGAATTTTTTGCTGGGTCGAATTGCATCTTAGATTGGTCCCTATTTGTTCAAAGGAAGATCGCCCAATGTTTTGTCTTGGTCGGTTCCCAATCAAACCCGAGTTTCTGCACACGTTATCATCTCTCGCAATTTTCTTCAAAGGTTTTTCTAGACTTCGTGCAAGCATCAGTAATGGCCGCGGGTGCTTGAAAAATATCACCGAAATTAAAGAAAAACACACTTCTGCCTGACGATATTTCTACATCTCCATTTCGAGGGTTTTACAATTCAGATTTGTAACTCCAATATATTTCCCCTTTCAACCTGCCCTTTGCGATTCGCTCCTATTGCCGGCTAAGCATAAATCGACCCTTCTTGGACTGAGCCTGTCTGAATTCGGCTAAGACTGGGTAATGTTCCTGACTGGCCTGGAGAATTTCCTGATCACCGATGCGCCATTATTTGTTTTCCCTTCAAATTCTTCCAATCCTGCAACAGTTAATTTCCTTCTGACTGACCTTTCAATGGTCAACAAATTACATAAATTGGCCTTAGGCCACAGATCTCTGTCCAGGTGAAATGACTGTGATATCACTTCCCGTTTGCAATAATTCGAGCGATATTCCACACCCTCAAAATTGCTTATCAATGGGAGTTTTCGTTCCCAAAGATAATCTAAGAATTTGCAGACCAAGTGACTACAAATTACTCCAAGAAGAATAAAAGTCGAATCCACAAAACTGCCTATCCAAATGGGTGCCTCTTGTCCTCTATTTATTCACTTTTTAAGAAGTCGCTGGAAGCTTCCAGAACAACTTATCATAATAACTTATTATAATGTATTTTATTATTAATTAACTTTATAAAATTAAATAAATAACTTTATAAAGTTAAAGTACAATCTTAATTCGACATTAAGACAAGTAGGCCCCACTTACTGGATAATAACTTTCTGAGAGCAAGAATGTAATCATCTGTCAACAGAATGACTCTCTCTTCCAAAATTATTTGCCTACAAGAGTCAATGATAGGCAAATCCCTGGTAGAAGTTATGTCGCTAGAAAGGGGACATGACAGTGCGCCCTTCCTGACATTGCTTGTCCTCAAGCAATCTTAAAGCTAGATGCTGCAAAATTGTTTCATTTTCCCAAGTGGCATCTTCAACTGGTAGATCTTTCCATTTAACCAAATATTCTCTGATTACCCTTCTGCGGAGCTGTCTTTCCCTACTTTCCAAAATGAATTCCGGCACTAAGATCAATTTCCCTTCATCATCCAAAGGAGGTAATACTGTCGAAGGTACCACATTCTGTCCCAGCGCCTTTTTGAGGCGCGACACATGGAACACATTATACACTTTGCTATCAGCTAGAAGCTCAAGCTCATAAGCCAATTCCCCTATTCGTCTGGTGATCCTGAAAGGCCCATAATATCTAGGCTTGAGCTTTTCTGACCCACTTCTTTTAAGAGTAGATTGCCGAAAGGGCTGAAGCATGAGGTAAACCATGTCACCAACCTCAAAACTTCTCTCAATTCTCTTCTGATCTACATATTGCTTATATTGATTCTGTGCCCGAGCAATATTATCTCGAAGAGTGCTAATAATGTCTTTACTTTCTTGAATCAAATTCCCGGCACGTGGAATCGGGACATCCCCCATCAGCAAGTCAGTAAAGCTCGGTGATCATACCCATATAATGCTCGGAAAGGTGTCATCTGAATTGACATGTGAAAAGTGGTATTGTAACAATATTCACACAAATAAATCCATCTTACCCATGCCTTCTGCTGATCAGCCACGTAATTCCTCAAGTAGCCTTCCACCCACTTGTTTACTATCTCCGTCTGTCCATCAGTCTGCGAGTGATAACTAGTACTGGGTGTGAGCTCAGTGCCACATAATCGAAACACCTCCTTCCAGAAATGACTCAAGAATCTGCTATCCCTGTCACTGACAATACTACGAGGTATCCCATGTAACCTGAGAACCTCTCTGAAGAATACCTCAGCTACCTATACTGCTGTATAAGTCGTGGTGATGGGAAAGAAGTGAGCATATTTCGTTAATCTATCCACCACCACATAAATACAATCGCGTCCCTGAGCCTTGGGCAACCCTGTAATGAAATCCATGGATATGCATTCCCACTTTTGTCTAGGGATGGGAAGTGGCTGTAGGAGTCCTGCTGGGAAGGTGTGCTCCTGTTTATTCTGTTGACAAACAGGACACTCACGAACATACTGCAATACATCCTTCTTGAGTCCTTTCCATGTAAACTGTTCCCGCACCTGTCTATATGTTTTAAAGTACCCGGGATGACCAGCTATGGGTGAATCATGAAGAGCCCGCATAATAGACCGTTTCACCTTTGATCCTGGGACTAAAAAGATCCTGTTCTTGTAAATGATCAAGTCATCCATAAGTGAATACCTGGTGTCAACAATTGTCCCATCAACTATCCCAGATGCCCAAGAGTGTCTAACATACTCTGCAACAATCAAATGCTTCCAATCCTCAGAGATCGCAATCATCGCACTAAGATGTGGCCTGTGTGACAAGGCGTCTGCTACAACATTCTGAGTGCCCTTAACGTATGATATATCAAAGTCGTATGTCTGTAGATTACTCACCCATTTCTGCTGTCTATCATTAAGATCTCTCTGCCCAAGGAAATGTCTCAAACTGTTGTGGTCAGTTTTTATACAAAACTTACCTCCTATTAGATACTGCCTGAATTTAGCTAATGCGTGCATAATAGCTAACATCTCCTTGTCGTAAATGCTGAATGTTTTCTCTGGCCCACGGAGTTTCCTGCTCTCATATACAATAGGGTGTTTGTCCTGCATCAAAACAGCCCCAATACCATCTCCTGAGGCATCACACTGAAGTTCAAATGGCTTCGAGAAATCGGACAATGCTAGTATCGGGCATGAAGTCATGATCTCCTTAAATCTGTCAAAACAAGCCTGTGCCTTTGCTGTCCAAACAAAAGCTCCCTTCTTAAGCAAATCTGTCATAGGAGCCGCATGTCGCGAATATCTGCAAACAAATCTGCGATAGAAGCCACATAAACCAAGGAATCCTCTCAGCTGGGTCAGGTTCTCAGGAATAGGCCACTCCACAATTGCACGAATCTTATCAGGATCCATCCGTACTCCTTCTCTGTCGATAATATGACCTAAGTATAATAACTCGGTCATACCCAAATCACATTTGGATTCTTTGGCATATAAAGACTCTGCCTGCAAGGTCTTCAATACTGTCTCTAAATGCTCCATATGCTCACACCAAGTCTAACTGTATACCAAAATATCATCAAAGAAAACCAACACAAATTTCCTCAACTGATGATGGAAGACCTTATTCATGGTGGACTAGAAAGTAGTTGGTGCATTGGTCAACCCGAATGGCATCACTACAAACTCAAAGTGTCCACAATGACATCTGAAGGCAGTCTTCTCTATGTCCTGTTCTCTGATTCTAATCTGGTGGTAACCGGATCTCAGGTCTATCTTACTAAAGTAGCATGCCCCATGTAGTTCATCTATCAACTCATCAATTCGTGGAATAGGATATCTATTCTTAATGGTCTTCTTATTCAGCATTCTGTAATCAATGCACATCCAAAGAGAACCATCTTTCTTTTTTACCAAAACTACGGAAGAAGCAAAAGGAGACTTACTAGGTCTAATATGTCCCATTGTGAGAAGCTCCTTGATGGTTTTTTCTATTTCATCTTTGAGCCTCTTTGGATGCCTGTATGGAGTGATCATAACTGGTTTAGCACCCTCTTCTAATTCGATGATGTGCTCAATCCCTCTATCAGGTGGTGTTCCAGGTGGAATATCGCTAAATGCCTTACTATACTTTTCCCTCAATATCTGGATGTCTGGATGATATTCCGTCTTTTGTTGTTCCTCCTTTGTAGGCATGAGAGTACACACGGCTGCCCATTCAATATCGTTATGCCTCACTAATCTTTCCAATCTTCTGAGAGAAATAGTTCGGATATCACTATTCCTGATAGCTCTCAATACATGCTGCTTCCCATCTACCTCAAACTTGATCTCCATGTCCTTGAGACGGAAAGTGACTTCGCCCAATAAACATAACCATGCCATACCCAAAACGATATCCAAGTCGCCCATATTGACCACATGGTAATCTGCTTTAAACTCATAATTATTCAGATGTAAAGGCATGTCTCTGACCATTCTATTGCACTTAAGAGTGTATCCATCAGCGACCTGTACTCGGAGACCCTCAAATTCCTCTGTCTTGATTCCACGGCACTCAACCAATCGTGCATCAATGAAGTTGTGTGTGGCACCTGTATCAACCAATGTGATCACCTTCTGTCCTGCTAGAACACCACGTAACCTAAATGATCCCTCCTACTGAATACCAGACAAACGCCCCTGCTGTAAATGTCACTCAATTTCTTCCTTTTGTTCTGAATTTCCTGTTTCTCCTTCAGGTTCTGAACTACTGTAATCATCCTCATTTGCTGCACTGTCGGAATCTGACCCTTCGTAATATGCCCACATAACTTTGTTGGCCTTCCCTTTAGGTCTCAGAGGACAATCATGGTCCCTGTCATATGGGCCTTTGCAATAGAAGCATAGTTTCTTTCTATGCAAATCATTTAATGCTTCTGCATCCAAGGGTGTAGTGGACTTTCCTTTGGTTTCAATACTCTTCCCTTTATTCTTATCAAACTTCTTATTGTCTCTGAAAGAAGTAGTACTCTTGGAAGTGAACCTACTAGAAGGTGTTGTTAGCTCCATACTCCGCGCTTTCCTCATGGCCTCCTGAAGTGTTGGTGGATCAAATGCCTTAATCCACCCCTTGAGGGGTTCGGACAATCCTTATGTGAATAGGATAACCAACCGTCTCTCAGACACATCCTGTACCATAACTGACAACCTCTGAAATTCACTAATATAAACCTCCAAATTGCCTGACTGTCTTAACTGAGCGAGGTCGCGAAAATAAATCTCCGGATCCTTTTTATCAAAACGTTCAACCAATCTATCCACAAAGTCTTGGTAAGATGTCACCTGGTTGTGCTGCAACGTAACCATCTCATGTGACCACCAATCATGAGCTGCTCCCTCCAAATGCAAAGTGGCATATCTGATGGCATCTATCTCTGACATAGGCCTCAATGCCAGGAATGTATCCAACTTGTGAACCCAAGCCTATGTTGTCATCTGACCACTACCATCGAAGGATGGTAAAGTAAGTTTGCTAATAGCTCGCTGCAACTCACTATCATGACCTCCTTTAGACCTCCTATTCTGACGGCTGCTCCTCATATGCTCTCTCCTTTGGTTCAGATAGCGGTCAAAGTTCAATAGTTCACGCACATGCAGGGGTAATGCTTGCCATTCAGCAGTAGCAGCTCTGAGATCATCCTGAAAATCATCCGGCAATTCGTCTTCTCCTATCTCCTGAACTTCCTCCCTTAGGAAAGTGGGACGAGTAGGCCTATTTGCTGTCCATGATCTGTGCCTAGGAGCACCCTGTGAGCTTGCCACACTTCTATTATCATGATCAGGTGTACCTCTACCTTGTTCTTGAATCCTGGGCTGAACAACTCTCTCCATTATGGTAGTCAAAGCTTGTAGTGACTGAGCTATTTTTTGCTGTCCGGTAGTCATGATTCTGTAAAACTCTCTGGTTTCATTGTCATCAACTCTGGGAAATCTAGGTGGACTCTGTGACTGTCTTTCACCCATATCTCTGCCCTTAAGTATTGTTCTCCTACGAATATAATATCTGGAATATGGTTGCATAAAATGTTCTACCCAACAGGATGTCAAGAATACTGCTCTGATACCACTGTGAGGACCCTTACCACAAGGTCTCTAGAGGCAATACTAATCTATGGAGATTCTTTCTATTTTCTATAAAATACTTAGCAATCATATGAGGAGGAAAAATGTAATTTTTTTAAGACAACCAATTCAATAAGAAGTGGTAATACCAACAGTATAGATTTATAACAGAATAGCTAACTCCTTTCAGTAATAATTCAATGGAAACAAATCTGATACACACCAATCAGTTGTAAAGAATAAATGAAAATATTCAAATAGTGTCAAAACCTGAAGTTCGACCAATATTCTTGAACTCCGCTCCCGGTCCACAAATCGCTATTGCTTTGTGCAAACACTTTCTTCTGTCATCTGAAGTTCGAGCTACCCCTACTGTCGGCGGATTTTTTGCTGGGTCGAATTGCGTCTCAGATTGGTCCCTATTTGTTCAAAGGAAGATCGCCCAATGTTTTGTCTTGGTCGGTTCCCAATCAAACCCGAGTTTCTGCACACGTTATCATCTCCCGCGATTTTCTTCAAAGGTTTTTCCAAACTTCGTGCAAGCGTCAGTAATGGCCGCGGGTGCTTGAAAAATATCGCCAAAATTAAAGAAAAACACACTTCTGCCTGACGATATTTCTACATCTCCATTTCAAGGGTTTTACAATTTGGATTTGTAACTCTAATATATTTCCCCTTTCAACCTGCCCTTTGCGATTCGCTCCTATTGCCGGCTAAGCATAAATCGACCCTTCTTGGACTGAGCCTATCTGAATTCGGCTAAGATTGGGTAATGTTCCTGACTAGCCTGGAGAATTTCCTAATCACCGATGCGCCATTATTTGTTTTCCCTTCGAATTCCTCCAATCCTGCAACAGTTAATTTCCTTCTGACTGACCTTTCAATGGTCAACAAATTACATAAATTGGCCTTAGGCCACAGATCTCTATCCAGGTGAAATGACTGTGATATCACTTCTCGTTTGCAATAATTCGGGCGATATTCCACACCCTCAAAATTGCTTATCAATGGGAGTTTTCGTTCCCAAAGATAATCTGAGAATTTGCAGACCAAGTGACTACAAATTGCTCCAAGAAGAATAAAAGTCGAATCCACAAAACTGCCTGTCCAAATGGGTGCCTCTTGTCCTCTATTTATTCACTTTTTGAGAAGTCGCTGGAAGCTTCCAGAACAACTTATTATAATAACTTATTATAATGTATTTTATTATTAATTAACTTTATAAAATTAAATAAATAACTTTATAAAGTTAAAGTACAATCTTAATTCGACATTAAGACAAGTAGGCCCCACTTACTGGATAATAACTTTCTGAGAGCAAGAATGTAATCTGTCAACAGAATGACTCTCTCTTCCAAAATTATTTGCCTACGAGAGTCAATGATAGGCAAATCCCTGGTAGAAGTTATGTCGCTAGAAAGGGGACATGACATTTGAGGAGCATGTTTGTTGGGCGGGAGTGGATTTCACCTTCCTATGCTACGACCACTGCAGGGACAGATGTGGTGGATTGCATATTTGATGAAGATGGTTTTTGGAAACCCACTAGAGAAATCCTTCAGGTAAATTTATTGCAATTTAACATTTAGTATTTTACAGTTTACTATGCTAATTGTTTAATGATTTAGTTTTACTTTAAGTTATATTATTTTATATTTAAGTTTTGACTCAAATTTTTGTTTTACTTTATATGTAGGTCACTAAGCCCCTTGTATCTCTCCTACGAACTGTTGATGGGGAGAAGCTATCTATGGGCTACATATATGAGGGCATGGATAGGGCCAAGGAGGCCATTAGAGCCCAGTATGCAAGAGTGCCGGAGAAGTGTGCCCCTATTTGGGACATCATTGATAGGAGATGGCAAAATCAGCTCCACCGGCCCATCCATGGAGCAGCTTACTTTTTGAATCCAGCATTTCGTTTCCGTCTTGACTTCAAGACGGATGCGGAGGTTCTCACTGGCTTATACATAGTGATCCAAAGGTTGAGTAGTGATGACAATAGCGCTGCTGCAATTATTGAGCTAGACAAGTTCAATAATAAAGAGGGGCCACTTTTCTTTGGTAGGATGCTAATAGATGCTCGAACAACAACCCAACCAAGTTAAAATTAAATAATATATTCAATGTTCATGAATCTAGATTCTAAACTTAAAGTTGATTATATAATTTTAGAGTTGTAATTTGTAAATGAGACTAATTGTTTTTGTTTTCCCTTATTTCAAATAGATGGTGACAAATGTTTGGGGCCGCAACGCCAAAACTTCAAAAAATTGCCATCCGTATTCTGAGTCAGCCAAACAGCGCTTCTGGATGTGAGCGCAGTTGGTCCATGTTCGAGCACATCCACTCGAAGAGGAGAAATAAGTTGACAGTGCAGATGTTGAATGATCTTGTCTTCGTTCATTACAACCTTCGTCTTAGGATCAGACAGATTTTGGGCGTTGACTCCTCTCCGATCATTCTAGAGGAGATTGATCTAGAATCAGAGTGGCTCACAGAGGTTGTGGAACCAGTCTTCACTGAGGAAGACTGCGCGTGGGTTGACCAAGTGGATATAGAGGTTGAGGCTGTGGCCATGGCAGAGGAGGCAGCTAGAGCACGTTCAAGCATTGGTAGACGCACACATGCACACACAGACGCAGGCCCTAGCGACGTTGTTCGTGAGCCCATTGCCCATGCGGGGGATATGGCTCAGCGGTCCTCTAGGACCTACCTTAGACGCCTTTCTAGTAGGCAAACTGGATACTCAGAGGCTGAGGCTGAGGCTGCAGCAAAGCTAAAGGATGATGATGAGGATGATGATGAGGCTCAAGCTGGAGCCTTGTTTTTATATTTTGTTTACAGATATTGATAGTGATACTGAATCACTGATAGACATACGTTTCAAACTTTCATGGATCTTTATCTTAGATTCTTACATACATTTATGATTTGATGTCTTATGGATCTTCATCCTACATACATTCTATGATTTGAATCATTATGATCATTTGATTTCTATTTACTTTAGGTAGCCTACAATTTAAGTTTCAGTACATAACATAGTTACGTATGTGATGGATTTTATGTTCCATGTTTATGTAAAGTTTTAACTTCTATTTGATGATGTTATAGCGTGTTTAAGTTATATTCAATAAAGGGTGCATGAAATAAGTTTTAAATTGTTAAAATCCTATGTTCCCCCGAGTTTCCAGGACGGGGACAGCAAGGGACAGCGGGACGGCAATTTTTTTTGCCAATTTTGAGGATGGCTAGGGACAGCAAAAGTGACATTTTTTTTAGTTTTTTAAATTTTTTGTGTGTTAAAAAATTGGGGACGGATGCAAGTCCCCAATAAAGTTTCCGAGACGAGGACATCCCCGTCCCCGAAACGCTGGTTTTTTTGGTGGGGACGCGTCCCCGAGGAACATAGTTAAAATCTCTACATTTAAAGGATTTTTTCAAATTTGCCGATTCACGATTCGATTCAGCTGTGCCAATTCCGATACAATTCCGATTCTCGTTACTTTGATATATATATATATATACACGACAGTTTTGTTATAATTCAATCACAAAATAGGTAGACCAGCCACAGCATATGAGACAAAGTTTCTTGGATCAACTCAAGGTAAGCAAGAAGTTGAGAGATTTTGTAAGGGGTGTTATCAATATTCTTTCCTCTTAGCTTTCAAGAAAGAATCCACTTATCCGCGGAGCGAGTAATGGGCTAGATGAAATCTCTAACTACACTTCTATCTAATAGTTGGAAACAGTAATACCAATAAACCAATACCAACTCAAAGGCTGATTGAAAGCATACCAATTTGGCTCTAGGTCCCATTTTAATGTATTTGATAAGAATAACCTCTACCATTGAGGCACAAAGACTTCCAGCAGTAGAGAATTCTAACTATTTTAGTGAATTGACACCACAACTGCTCCAAGTCAAAGCTTCTAGCTATGCATTACCACAACTACTCCCAGTCAAAGCTTCAACTCCAATTGCTTCTTAACTCAGTATGCTCTATTATTGAACACACAATAATAACATGAATCAAAGGCAATAGGCACAAATTATAGTCAAACCTTCTAATTTTCTCTATCACAATTGCTTCCAGTCAAAACTTCAAATCTTATTGCTTCTTTTATTCACTTTTCTCCCAAACTGGTACTACACAATCAAAGTTATGCTTACACAAATTTGGCAAAGCTTTCTTATATAGAACAAAAAATATTGTTTACAATGAGAGAGAGACTCCTTTTATGCGAAAAGAATTGAGAAAAGGAGGAAAAAGTTGGAGCAACTCAACCAACTTTGACTAGGTAAAACTAGGTGAGAAGAATTATTGGATTACATGCCATGAGGACATGCAATCAAATTGCATCACATGCGTTTGAGTTACATGTGATTCGATCACATGCAATCCATCTTCTGCATCTACAAAGCCAAAAGACACTTGAAGAAATGTTGAAGTTGTTGATTTGGAATGAATCAATCCTGTAGACCATCAACAGAAGCCTTGTACTTCGTGATGATAGCGAGATCAGGGATTAGTGTATTCTACATCACTATATTAGTTGTCATTTGAAAACTTGATATGATTAAACTTTTTCTCGTTTGAGTTGTCGTGAAATCTCCTTCGTAGATTGGCACATTCTAGAGTCTTTGACACTTTGAAAACCTTCTCAATGGTGTTGATGGAGCCCATATTTGTTGCCTCCATTTATGAAGTAATGCTGTTATCTTGATGAAGTCTTGTCACCTATAAGAGTGATGGAAACATAAAAATATCAAGATGGAGTCAAACTTGCATACTACTGAGAAGACAACACCAATTTCTTATGAGAGAAAAACCTCTGAACACTTATCCATTAATAAATAGTTCTGGAATAAGATATTACTATTTTGCCTACAGTCTCACATAGCAATGTCAATAAATGATGAAAAACAAATTGGTGTTATTATAGTAAGTCTGGACAGAGAATGCATATTACCATTTGCTCCCTGTATAACATAGCAACATGCATGGGAAAGTTTCAGAATCATGGTTTGGTGACTGGAGAGAGTCAATCACATATGGACAAAATCGGAGTCTTCTAAAGCTTTGGCATCACTGCAAGCAGCTAGTATAAATCGTCCACAGTCACGAAATAAAGGAATGAAGATAAATTTGGAAATGATTGAGAAAGGAAGCAACATTAAGCAGGAGGTACACCTTCGAATATGGAAATTTCCTAGTCAGATAAAGGCCTGCAAGTATTAGACATCACTGTACAGGAGCGTCTGGAACAATTGGT
Source organism: Cupressus sempervirens (assembly GCA_028749045.1). NCBI lineage: Eukaryota > Viridiplantae > Streptophyta > Pinopsida > Cupressales > Cupressaceae > Cupressus > Cupressus sempervirens. The sequence continues at coordinate 748,587,901 of CM053789.1, read as the reverse complement.
TCACTATTTTAGACTCTTTCTCATCAACAAACCTCCCCATTAACTTCTCGGCGGCCAAATGCACATAGCGATGGAAATTGACAGCACAAGAATATGTTGAACAAGGATGAGATTTGATGATCAATGAAGTCGAATGGATAGCGATGGAAAAAATTTCATGGCCGGATAAACAAGATGAATGCAATCAATGGAAACACAAATTGATTAAGGATATGATCAAAACAGGAGTCAAATGTAGCAAGAAAGCAGCATAGAAGAAATATGACGCCCAATATCCACTAGTTCTTTGGATTTCACGATGACTTGAGAATTGTTCAGTTTAGCATCTACGCAGAAAATATTTGGAGATTGTCTTCTACATATGGTAACGGCATCAGAAGAGAAATATTCAAGAAAGAATTCAAGAGTTAATCGATGACAATATCAAAACATAAGTCAAAATATAATGTTTGGGAAATGGATGTATTTATTGATTATTTTAAGAAACATAATTAATATTAAAGGAGATGTGATCTACTTTTGAAGAGAGACGACATTTAGTTTTAAAAGGTCATATTCGTTTGGTATTTAAGATATAAAAGGTGTATCATTTGAAAATACAAAAAATTCAATATTCGGACATTCACATCCATATTCTCAGGAGAAAGTATTTTATATTTATTATTGTATGGAGGGATAAGGAGCAACATTATGACTTTGTAATATAAATTCTATTATTTTATTTTTATAATAAAATAAAATGTCTTATGTTTATTTTTAAATAGCATGGACATTTAAACTACAAATGGATCATCCTTTGTAATTATTTTTTGGAATTTTGTATACAATTTAAATGTCGGATAAGTGGACATGTTCATTTAGCATTTTAAATTCGATCATCACAGATATTATGAAATATCAAATTGTTTCCATATCTTTGTCCAATTTGTCTCCCTACCAGAGGAGTTAAAGTCCAATCTGAACTAATTTAAAATTGCGTATATATTTGATCTGTGGCATCTTGATTATTTAATTGTTGGCAGTAAAGTGCGTAAAACATTATAAAGTTGTATGTGAAAATTCACTGAAGTTGACTCTATTGCCCAGATGAGCAGAGGCACTAGTCTTTCTATTATTGAAGTCATAAGATCTATATATTCCTCCCTATAGGCATCAAATTCATTATTAACAAAATTTATACAAAACATTCAATTATTTCTGTTAATGTTATAATTCTGTCGGATAAATTATATTATAAACATGAGATATATAAATAATATATGACAAATAATATATATGGAATAATTAACTTATGTTAAGAGTGTATATATATCTTGTTATATAACCATTATAATATATTGAGGATATATTACTTGTGTTATAACTATAACTAATGTAAGTTAATATGTTAAAGGGACATGTCTCTTCAAGAGACATGCTTCTTTATTTCATATATATATTCGTTTGTATATTAACTTAGAAAACACATAACAGATCCACAAGTGCTATTACAAGTTACAGAATAGATTAATGGATCCTATTTCACTAACATGGTATCAGAGCAGTATACGTTACCAAGGACTTGTGAGATTTTCACATACATGGTTGGATCTAGATGTAATTACTTGTCTCATAGATTTGATAAAAATTGTTTGGATTCAACTATTATCAGGTCTTCTATTTGAGAGATAGAGCAAGATCAGAACTTCACCGTGTTAATCCTACGATAGAGATGACGAGTATCACAGAAGCCCATATTGTTGAAGACAACGTTTCTCAAATATTAGCAAAGCATGGGAAGATGCGGCACTTGGGACCAAAATGGAGGATCAGATAGGTATAAGGCTTTGGGCATTATTACTAAAACAGGTGATCACACTTAGAAGGGAAAGATTAAGAAACATTTTTGTTGGAAATTAAATGGAAAACTATTGCGATTGGAAAATAAGTTTTGTTTAGAAGAAGACACTAAAAAAATTGCACTCTCGCACAATTTCCCATATCCACTATCACACAGATAAAATGCATTCTATTCATCATCGATTCGGAGGGTCAATCTAATCGTAGAAGTAATTTTCTCTTTTGTAAATCGCAAGAGTAATTTTATTTTTGTAAATCGCAGAAGTAATATTTGTGATACCATATATTCCTAGTATTACCATCTAAGAATATAGAGAGACTACGATACATCTTCAAACATGGTGTAGAGAAAGAAAGAATATAGATTCGTGGATCTTCAGTTGCCATACGCACTGCTAGATATGGTCATGAGCTTCTAAATACTCATTGCAAGGCATTATTTGTGACGTCAGAATGTGCAAATCATTTGGTAGGCAGCTGAGAATTTGGTGGACCACTAATAATTTGGAATCTACTAGCTCCAAATGCCCAACCTCCAAGCTTAGCAAAACCAACTACTAAACGATCTGCTAGCATTTCAATATGGTTTAAGTGATCCAATGAAGTATTTGAACAACTGGGAGTACGAGAAGGGGAGTTTAAGTAGTCAATATTGCAGGTGGAATGGAGTTAAATGCAATGCGGATGGGAGAGTTACAGATCTTGATGTTTCTTATATAAATCTCAGTCGTCAAATATCCAATGGCATTTAGCTCCTATCTGAGCTCCAAGTTCTCAACATTTGCCACAATTCATTCACTACAGTTTTGCCTGCCTCCGGTGCCAATCTCACAAAGTTGGTCATTCTAGATGTGAGAATCCCCTCTGGTTTGGATTAGGCCTCCAGATTGATCAGCACTAGTGCTCATAGCAATGATTTCACGGGACTGCTTCCGGAGGATATTGGGAGGCTGAAGTTGCTGGAGCTTTTGGATTTTAGGGGATGCTTCTTTAATGGCAGAAGCCTAAAGTCATATGGGGAGCTGAAAGGACTTAGATCTCTGAGTCTAGCAGGTAATTATCTAACTGGAAAGATTCCACCGAAAATGGCATGCTGCCGCTGCTAGAGAAGTTTAGCATCGGCTACATTAGTTTCAATGACGGCCTTCCTATGGAATTTGGGAACTTGACCAATCTACACATTTTAGATCTGAGCTATGCTAATTTGGAGGGCACTATTCCGAAAGAACTAGGGCAACTTCAACAGCTCTATTCTCTCCATCTTTGCTATAATAAATTTACAGGAACTATACCTACTGAATTTGGGAACGTAAGGTCTATGATCTTCTTAGACCTGTCAGGTAATTTCTTTCAGGCGCCATTCCATGTGAAATCAGTAGGTTGGAGATGTTACAGCTGCTGAATGTTGGGAACAATAATTTAAGCAAGGTGATGCCTGAAAGTTTTGAGGGTATGTATGGTCTTATGACACTTTTGCTGCGGAATAATTCTTTTAGCGGCTGGCTGCCTCAGGAACTGGGAAGAAATTCGGTATTGCAGTGGCTGGATGCATCGTTTAAATCCTTCAGTGGCTTGATGTAATTGATTTTTATAAAGAGGATAGTAGCAGAATAAATTATTTAGCACAGTGCATATATAAAAGAGGCCAATTCAAGTCATTATCACACACAAGAAAAGCAATATTATCTCTGCCTGTAGCAGCGAACTACATCCCCATTAGCAACAATTTTTATTTTATTTTTGTCAGAGAAAGGCAGAAAATTTATCTCCTTAATTGGACTGCGAACTGTTTCAAGGTGTTAAAGTGATATACAGATTAGTGGATCAATAATTGGGAGTGGAATTGAATCTTTTGAGAGGCTATAATTGTGGGGGAGGGAGGCAGATTTCCTTCAATGAATCAGATTTGGAAGGTGGGGGAAATGTTAGACATTGTGTGAAAGAGAATAATCAGAATTATATTCAAATGAATTTCAAATCTTCTTTACTGACATAGGAAATGAACAAGGCTAAGACCAAAATGGTCAAAGATGAGTGACAATAGAGGATTATAAACTCATCGTAAGTTGTGGTCATCTACTACCAGTCATGTCAAAGATGAAGTCTATCATATATGATGCGATACAAAATTGCTCAAACAATAAAAGAGTGGGAATTTTACATTGTGGCAGGGATAATAACAAATGTTCCATTCACTCCTGAACCAAATTTAGAAGGGAGATGTTTCATTCTAAAATAAACTAAGAAGGCATTTTATGATTTTATGGATTTGGACCTTCATGTACAGATAAGTATTTCTCATCTTTCAGTATTACACTTATCTACTCTTTGTAGTCTTTCTCTTATTTGTACTTCTATATGTGATATAAAGAGTCATTTGCCTTAATCTTTTCCTTTGTCTCTGAGCATGTCCTTGCAGGAAATAAGATTGGAACATTAGGCATTCTACCAATATTGTACAAACTCAATCTTATGATAGTATCTTCAAAGAAGTTGTGATTCATTAATCATTTGATGATTATGTTGAATAATGTGAGGCTTTTGAAGAAAATATCCTTGATGATTATGATTATGAGAGGGAGTCTGGCATTTCATTAGAGGTAACCTTGGAGAAAGAAAGGGAGCAGAAAATAAAAATGATTCAATCAAACTTTTGATGATCTTGGTTCAGAAGGAGTAGACCTTGTTGATGGATTCTCTACTAATCAGAAACAATAATAGCTAAAGGACTATGATTCATGGGATAAAGCCTCATGTATGTAGGCTGGAAGGCCTTATGCTATCAGGATACCTATTGAACCAGGGAAGCATGACATGACTTGCTACCAAGAGGTTAGAAGGATGATAATGGATTCAGAGGGAGTCTGGCACTACATCGAAGAGAACCTTGTGCTAAGAGGTCAGAAAAGTTGATATCAAACTAAGAGGGAGCTTTGACACTTTATTAGTAACCTTGACAAGAAGATCAAAAGTATTCATGGAGACTTCATGTGAACTTTTGATGTCATACGTGTATGAGCTTGTCCCCTATGTACTTCATGAAGAAGTGACAACTTTTAAATGATTATCACTTGTATTAGGAGAAATTATTGAAAGCTAACGACCTTACAATAACTTGTATCATGATATACATTTTGTGTAAATGCTGAAATAAATCATGAAAGGCTTTATCTTATAAATCAACAACTAAGCGTTAGATGTTATTAATTTAACTATCTACAAGTTGCTTGTATAGATATATTTTAGGTACTTGGTGAATATCTTACCTTGATATTCTGATAGGCCATTAAGGAAACTGAGTAGTTGGTGAATATCATTTAGTTGATGTTTTAATAGGCCATTACTCAGAGTACTTGGTAAATATCATTTAATTGATGTTCTGATAGGCCAATGCTCATGTTACCTAATATGATATAAAACAGTAATTGGTGAATATCATGTGTTGATATTCTGATAGGTCAATACTTATATGATATCATATTCTAGAAATCTTTTGATCAATGATTTCCTATATGTATTATTCTTGAAATATTATCTATGGTGTAATATCTATGTGTTTTTATCCTTCTTCATTAAGAGGGAGTGTTAATGTTATAATTCTGTCGGATAAATTATATTATATATATGAGATATATAAATAATATATGACAAATAATATATATGGAATAATTAACTTATGTCAAGAGTATATATATATATATAACCATTATAATACATTGAACATATATTACTTAACTAATATAACTAATGTAAGTCAATATGTTAGAGGGACGTGTCTCTTCAAGGGACATGCCTCTTTATTTCATATATATATATATATATATATATATATATATATATATATATATATATATATATATATATATATATATATATATATGTTTGTATAGTAACTTGGAAAACACATAAAAGATCCACAAGTGCTATTACAAGTTACAGAATAGATTAATCGATCCTATTTCACTAACAATTTCGAAGTACTCAACATTCAGTTTTAGTTTCATCGAGTTAAAGAACTTTGCCAACTGGAAAACTTCAGAAGTTTAAATTTGCTTTAAAAAAAGCTCTGAACCAAGTGATCAGGTTCGAAGAGAAGGTCTACCCGCCTAGGTGTAGCGAAGCATGAAGTGCAGGGGAATCGAGAAGTATTCCTGTTCGTTGGCCAAAACTGATTGAGAGATCCTATCGGAGAAGTGGCAAGCTCTTGGATTTCCAATTTGCGATTTTCGGAACCAACAGATTGGCGACTTTACTGGGGAACTATCCATTAGATATTTTGGAAGTTTACCTACTTTGATTTACAAAAGATTTTGAGAACTTTTACTCACCCCATCTGAGTCCACCAATAGATTGGCGACTCAATTGGGGAGAGTTGCTCACAACAAGTGTTGTGCAGTTACCCAAAGTTTCAAATTTCGTAGACCAAAATCAGAAGGTAGTTCAATTAGTTTGTTTAGAAGCATAATCTGTTGGAAGTAAAAACTCGGAAGATCAACAAATCAATACATTCCTCGAAAGAGGTGGTGACTCTATTCAATAAAGTTTCAGTTGGTAGCTCTACTGAGAGAGAAGACTTAGAAGGAATTGATTTGATCGTGTACTATGGAGAATATGTACTATGATCAGGAAGTGGATCTATGTTACACCATGGAGTAAGTAGACATACACCTCCTGGGTGTGTTTTTCAATCTGGAAAGATATGAAGGTGAGCCATTGACACATTTGTTTATAAAGATGGTGAATATTTTTCAGGAAGGTAACCTTCAGACATCATGCCTTCATGCAAAAAATTGATAAGAAAATTTTGTGCGTTGGGAATATCGCCAGATGATCCTGATTTGAAGCTTCTCTTTCAAATATTAGATGAAAGTTCAAGTTATATATCCTCTTTGGATGCCTTTTGGAACTTAGAAAAGCAAGATGATGAATCTGCAACACAAATCTTTATGAGGATGTTTAATGTTTATCAAGAAATACTTTCAGAATACAAACCTCCATCATCTGATCTTCTCTACAAGATACGGGAATTAGGCCTCTTATATGATCATTAGCTTCTTAACTTTCTCAAACTCATGGATAATGAACTAGTTGCAAAGGAAAATGGATGCGAGACTGAAGTAACATATGAGTCAAATGAAGTTTCAGATTCAAATGGAGATGAAAATTTTGAACATTCTGAAGGAGAAATAGCCCATAATGATACTTATATGCCTACAGATGACAGTGAATGTGAAAATATGGAATAGGATTCTCTTAGTGTGGAGAAGACTTCAGCCCTATTAGATCTGGAATATCAAAAGCATGTTGAGAAAAATGGCCCAATTTTTTTCTCGTTTCACCATGGTGTGCAAGTTGATGGATCAATGCATTCTCAAGGGGCATTGAATGAAAGAGATGATCATTCCAAGGAATCATATAGTGAGGATGAAGTAGAACTGCATACAATGTATGAACATGAGGAAGTTTTAGAAGATAATGTTGATGAAGACATTAGTCTTGTCGATGACACACTTGATGATCCAAATAAAAGCTCTCATGATATTATGCCTCAATTTTTTGTATTCTTGAACCCATTGTTCGAAGAAGAAGTAATAGTAGATAGGTCTGAATTTTCTGTGTTCTTGAATCCTTTATTTGAGGAAGATTTTCCATGCAGCCAAATCCATCAGCACCATTATGAAGATAGAAGGCCTGATGATAATTTTGAAGATGATGAAACTCAAGATATGAATGAGGATGTGTGTTTAGAAGATGAGCCTTCTTTCAGTTCATCCTATGAGCAGCAATTGTATCAAACATGTGAAGATAAGATGGAATCAGCCAAGCATGATAAGGAAGATAGAGTGAAGAATAGTTGTGGAAATTTTCCATGTGTCCTAGCTGATCAAAAAAACAGCTCCTGAATTTGAGTTATTTTCATAACTTTTTTATAAGGAGGAACAATTTCTTCAGCATGGCAATGAGGCAGATTGTGTGAAGAAGGACGTCCAAGAGGATGCTTGTACAACCGCTCAAAGGTGTTACTCAAAAGATCTTCCATTCAGCAAAGACCATGTTGATGAAACAAAGCCAATATGTATTTTCTATAAAGATGATTCACTTAATGCAAATTTGAAAGATGGACAGCAAACCAAGGAGATGAAAGAAAGGCATATGTCACATGATAATTGTTTTCTAACATTTACTATTGGATCAGATTATACTAAGGAACAGTATGACATCATGATCAGCAGGTTCAAAGTGTTACACAAATAGAATCGAGTGTTTGATAGAGGGAAGAATCAAGTTTAATTTGGGGGACCTGGGGCCACCCAATCTCGTCCGTGCATCGTGTTAAGCATGAATGCACGGTCTGCTCCTCCAGAGATGGCTGGAATCTCATTATGCCCACAAGGGATATATGTCCTCAACAAAAGCCACTGATGGAGCCCAAATTTGTTGCCTCCATTTATGAAGTAATGCTGGAATCTTGATGAAGTCTTGTCACCTATAAGAGTGATGGAAAGATGAAAATATTAAGATGGAGTCAAACTTGCATATTACTGAGAAGACAACACCAATTTCTTATGAGAGAAAAACCTCTGAACACTTATCCATTAATAAATAATTCTGGAATAAGATATTACAATTTTGCCTACTATCTCACATAGCAACATCAATGGATGATGAAAAACAAATTGGTGTTATTATAGTAAGTTTGGACAGAGCATACATATTACCAATTGCTCCCTGTATAACATAGCAACATGCATGGGAAAGTTTCAAAATCATGGTTTGGTGACTGGAGAGGGTCAATCACATATGGACAAAATTGGAGTCTTTTAAAGCTTTGGCATCACTGCAAGTAGCCTGTATAATTCGCCCACAATCACGAAATAAAAGAATGAAGATAAATTTGGAAATGATTGAGATGCAAAGCAACATTAAGTAGGAGGTACACCTTCGAATATGAAAATTTCCTTGTCAAATAAAGGCCAGTAGGTATTAGACATCACTGTACAGGAGCATCTGGAACAATTGGTTCACTATTTTAGACTCTTTCTCATCAACCAACCTCCCCATTAACTTCTCGGCGGCCAAATGCACATAGCGATGGAAATTGACGGCACAGGAATATGTTGAACATGGATGAGATTCGATGAAGGATGAGGTCAAATGGATAGCGGTGGAAAAAATTTCATGGCCGGATAAACAAGATGAAGATGAACGCAATCGATGGAAACACAAACTAATTGAGGATATGATTGAAACAGGAGTCTCATGTAGCAAGAAAGCGGCATAGAAGAAATATGACACCCAGTATCCACTCGTTCTTTGGATTTCCGGATGACTTGAGAATTGTTACCAGTTTAGTATCTACGCAATAAATATTTGGAGATTGTCTTCTACTTATGGTAATGGTCTAAAAAGAGAAATATTTAGCAAAGAATTCAAGAGTTAATCGATGACAATATCAAAACTGTCATGAGCCCAAATTTAAGGATATATGAATATTCGAATAACATATTATACAATGATAATAATTAAGAATAATAATATTATAATCCATTATAATATGATGATATATAGTCAATATTTTATTTATGTTACAATATAGTATAATATGCATTATGATATTAAGCTTGTTGGTGTAAATATATATGTTATACTATCATTAATATTAATGAAACGACATGACTCTATGTAATGCACCTATAAAATATCAAGGATGTGATAAGGAGAGGAAGCATATTTCAGAGCAGCAATAAGTTCAAGAGAACAATGGTGAGTCAACAAGAAAGTGTCAGGTCATCACCTAAAAGCATATGTTGAACAAACAACTTGGAGGGAATGCATACAAGTGATCCTAAGAGAATTGTGATTAAATACATACAATGATAGTACACGACAGCAATGTCTGGATAGGGAATATCAGATAAAAATGAATTAGGGGAATCATACAATTATAACCAATAAAATTATATAATTATATGATTAAAATGTATATTATCATTGTTCACAAAAGAAACATTATTGACAACTATATAGATAAATATTTATAATCCATTTGTTCTAAATTATTAATTTATATTATTATTATTAGTAATATATATACCTTCTATATAGTTCCATTATCATAAATACCTAACTAATTACTATTGTAGACACTTATTATTAAAATATAAAGATTTTAACATAATTGCATTAATACATAATATTTGACATCACAAATAACTATATCAAATATAATAAATAAACTGATTGCCAAATTGGCACCATTAAAGCATGAAATGGATGACATCATTGCTAGCATGGGTGAAAGGTCGTGTCTTATTGAGTTGACGAGCACAATATTTAGGAAGATCGACAATCGGGTTTCAAGGAAGAACAAGACATTTTTGTATTTGCAGAAAAGCTGTGGATGAGGGCGAAGGAGAATAATGACACATCAGCACTAGTAACATTGACCTTAGCACTTGCATCGATGAGCCCGTAAGGTGTCTCATCACATCATCCCAACTCCACAGAAAGACAGGAAGTATGAAGCATTGAAAGGAATATACCATCGAATGACTAAGGGAAGCCATCCAAATCGTTGATCAATATGCGGAACAAGGGACGTGTTGGGAATAGCATCAAAGGTACGAAGGATGGTCGTATACCATTACAGTGAATGTGAAGCGAGTGATCAAGGCAGCTAGCGATCAGCATCGCAACGTACAGAGGCATCTTTGTCAAAGTCTACACCGGTACATCAAGGTACCGACCACATGCACAAAGGCCATAGGCCGACAGCACTCATACGGAAGGAGATTTATACTTGCAAATACTTTAAGAATATACATATCCCAAGTGATCAAGATTTTCAATTGGGAGGGGAATATTTAAGTTGATTTACCAAAGCGGCATAAACCTATTAATAAGGAATATAAGAAGGAACATAATTAAAAGAACCCAATTCCAAGTATCCTTTATCTTATACCAAGTTATCAGTTATATATATATATATAGGATTTGGGGATATTCTTGGAAATAAATACTTTTTTTTTTATAGAACAAGCACTTAGAGTCATTCATAAGACCTTTTTTCTTTGGAAACTAAGAACGATTTTGAAGGACATTAAAAGGGGACATTACAAAAACATAAGTCAAAGTATAATGTTTGGGAAATGGATGTATTTATTGATTATTTTAAGAAACATAATTAATATTAAAGGAGATGTGATCTACTTTTGAAGAAAGACGATATTTAGTTTTAAAAGTCACATTCCTTTGGTATTTAAGATATAAAAGGTGTATCATTTGAAAATACAAAAAATTCAAGATTCGAACATTCACATCCATATTCTCGAGAGAAAGTATTTTATATTTATTATTGTATGGAGGGATAAGGAGCAAAATTATGACTTTGTAATATAAATTCTATTATTTTATTTTTATAATAAAATAAAATGTCTTATGTTTATTTTTAAATAGCATGGACATTTAAACTACAAATGGATCATCCTTTGTAATTATTTTTTGGAATTTTGTATAGAATTTAAATGTCAGATAAGTGGACACGGTCATTTAGCATTCTAAATTCGATCATCATAGATATTGTGAAATATCAAATTGTTTCCATATCTGTGTCCAGTTTGTCTCCCTACCAGAGGAGTAGAAGTCCAATCTAGACTAATTTAAGATTGTATATATGTTTGATCTGTCGCATCTTGATTATTTAATTGTTGGCAGTAAAGTGCGTAAAACATTATAAAGTTGTATGTGAAAATTCAGTGAAGTTGACTCTATTGCCTGGATGAGTAGAGGCACTGGTCTTTCTATTATTGAAGTCAGAAGATCTATATATTCCTCCCTACAGGCATCAAATTCTTTATTAACAAAATTTATACAAAACATTCAATTATTTCAAAGTACTCAAAATTCAATTTCAATTTCATCAAGTTCAAGGACTTTGCCAACCGAAGAACTCCAGAAGTTTAAATTTGCTTTAGAAAAAACTTTGAACCAAGTGATCAGGTTCGAGGAGAAGATCTACCCACCTAGGTGTAGTGGAGCCTGAACTGCAAGAGAATCAAGAAGTATTCTCATTCGTTGGCCAGAAATGATTGAGAGATCCTATCGAAGAAGTGGCAGGCTCTTGGATTTCCAATCTACGGTTTTGAGAACCAACAGGTGTTGAGATGTAAACTCGGAACAGCTTTCCATCAACACCTTTAAAATTTGTGTTCTTTTTTGAAGCAAAGTGCTTGGGGCATTCTTAAATGAACTCAAGTTCTGGGACAGCAATTGGGAAAATGGAGATCAAATGAATAATTGCTTGTTGAGAATCAAAGCATGTCTTCTTGACGGGATGTCTCTGTTCTTTGAAGAAGTTTTGTCATATCTTGAAGAGTGTGCCACAACATAAAGATGAAAACATCTTCCAATGAGATTAGATCCATGAAAACTTTGGGATTTGAGTTACAATGACGAATCCATGAGGGATGAGTGTTCGAAGTATGGATTAGATACTTATGGAACACATATGGTAGCTGAAAATGAACCAAAAAGCATATGTATTTGGACGAAAAGGGCCAAAATCAAACTCTCAAGGATGGTTTGCATGTGGACAAAGATGGGTTTTGTGGGTATGGCCAAGAATGCAACTTGGGATGCAATGGTAACTTCAGTGATTAAAAGTGTGACATTTTACCAAAATCGAGTTCTCCAGAGGTAATTACATGTAGCAATTACTTGAGGCACACATGTAATTGAGTTCGAAGGATGTAATTGCATATGTAGGAAAACGGATGTAATATGTATGACATGGAAAGATGAAAAGTGAAAGGATACAAATGCATTTGCATCCTTGGGTAGGATTTTTCAACTTACCCCCAAAATAGAAGCCAAGAAAAGCAAGCAAACAAACAAGCAAAAATATGCACCAAACAAAAACATACCTCTTGCTATTGACTCATGTTTACCGTACTAGTAAAGAGATCAACGCATACGGACAATGGAACAAAATAGCAGAATTATATTCGCATATGCCAGACATACATTAAGCAAGAGATCAACGCATACGAACAATGGAACAGAATAGCAGAATTATATTCACATATGCCAGACATACATTATGCTTGATAAGATGAATAATTGATAGATGATTAATGATAGTAGAACATCGAAGATGCTTTACAATGATCCCAGATAGGATATAAATACTATCCGCCGAACCTTCCCGAAGGAGTCCGTCGGCCACAAACATTATGTTCGCTACAAACTATTTACCCGTCGGCTACAGAATACAAAACACCGATGACAATCCTTCCGTCGGCTACAGAAACACCGACGGGACCATCCAGTCGGCTGAAACCATCCCCCCCAAAAAGAAAAGTCGTCTCCTGACAACTAACAAAATATCTGAAACAAATTAATAAACAAAATACATTAACGAACTAATTACAACAAGATAAATCTGCTTCTGACACATCACTGTCACCTTCGTCCAGTGCCTGTAGCCTCTGTGTCATGTCCCCAATTTTTGGTGACAGTTCGATTTAATTAATTTAATTAATTAGTCGTCCTTGGACAACCATTAATTAAATTAATTAAATCGAACTGTCACCAAAAATTGGGGACATGACACTCTGCTAACACAACACTGCCTCCTTAATGAAGCTGACCTTGATAGCCACCTGTGTTGCTTTCTCTGTTTTCAATTCCTTGGTACCCTAAGCCAAGTGTCGTTGCATTGCCTCCAACTGGATGATTAGCTCCTCCCAAGCTCTCTACGCATCCACTAAGACAGCCTCCCGGCCAACACCTACTCCCAGTGCCTCTAGTACACAGAAAGTCCATGCCTATAGCAACTTCAACTCTTCTCAATTGGTCAAACTCCCACGACTGATATCCGCAACGACTGGGGGTCCAGGGGGCAACGCCCCCGGCGGGGTCGAGGGGCAGCGCCCCTACAGGGTCCTGGGGCAGCGCCCCAGGTGCGCTCCGAAACCCACACAAAACTGCACGAAACACACCATTTCTGCCATTTTTTGCCGATTCTACACTCTTTTTGGCAACCACTAATGCTTCCCCTTCCCTTTGGCATTATCCATCACTCATTCTGAACAACTTGAATTTGTCGTCGTTTTTTTTTTTTTTTTTAATAAGTTTCCTCCGCCCGTTACCCCGCGGAAGAGGCCAACAAAATTATGCCGTAACCAAGCACACTTTTCCCACGGACCTCCGACCTCCGACCTCCGACAAGCAGATAACCACAAGAGGAATCTTGAATCCAACCTCCGCAAATGAGAAACTCAAGCAATTCCTCCGACAGTGAAAATGATCAAACAATTTATTCCTTTGAAATTCCTCCCTGCAACCCAGCAAATTTCGCAATGCCAAATCTATACCTCCATATTGCTAAATGAGGCACCCCGTAACATATTGAATCAGTCACAAAGCTTCCTCCGAATTTAAAACTCGTTCATCAACGTTCCCAACCACCGTGATTGGAAGAAATTTTGAAATTAATGAATTCTTCAGCGTAAGAGTTGGTCTATATCTGAAAGCGTAGCTCTCAACCTGCTCCTTTGAGCCTTGTCAAAGCCAATCACCAGTGTCGGAGATCGATGGGAAGATCACAATCAATCACACGCAAGCTAGAACAAAGCAGATTCCGATATCCCATGGCAACTGCAACATGCGAGAAAACTTGCTATACGCCCGCGGAAGACTGTTCGCCCTTCATTGCTCGCTCTGTTCTTTCAGCATCTATATTCCCGTGTGAAGTTGTGCAGACAGCAAAATGGCATACAAAAAACGACGTCGGCAACTTGTGTTCCACCCGCGACAGATATAATGGAGAGTAGGAAAAAGGGAGCGAATTTTGTTTTACAACTCCGCTAACTGCTTCCGGGGAAAGGAGAATGGCCGCCAAATAATTTCTCGCCGAGGGGTGCCCGCGGGGCAATCTCCCAAGGAGTCTACCTACGGAAAAGTCCGCAAACAGCTACCCACAGGACATGTCCGCAAGAGCTACCCGTGGTACAGTCCGCGAACATCTGCCCGCTGGACATGTCCACGGGACAGTCCGCGGACATCTGCCCGCGGGACATGTCCACGGGAGCTACCTGCGAGACATGTTCGCGGGACCTTTTTTTTTCTTTTTTTTTTTGACAAAAATAAAATAAAATAGAAAGACAACACCTCAATTTTGCCTCCAGGCGTCACCATTCTGCAATGACGACGACAAGGGAATCATCTGATCATTCTGTGACGGCGACGGCATCTTCTTGGCATGGTAGGATTTGTTGACTACATGAGGTACCTCTTGCCCGTCCAATGTCCCCAACTTTACCACTCGATTGTCGTCAACCTCCCGGATATGATATGGTGCAACCCATCTTGCCTTAAACCCTTCTTGTTTGCTTTCATTCCGATCTTGAGTACCAACTGCCCCGGCTGAAACCTGTTGAGTTTTTCATGTCACGCCTTATGCCTGTTTGTGTCACCTCCGTCGCCCACTGTGCTTGCGGTCGTCGCGCATCTAGATTATTTCCTTGCTGTCGATGCCCTTCAAGTAATTTTATGGTGCGACGCGTTCTTTTCCTCCTGTGCGGTCCGTTCACCGTGTACTAAATGGTGGGATCTTTCTTTTTTTGGATTTGGACTGTATGTTCTTCCCCTCAGCTTCAGACATAACCGCCTTTCCTTCTTCCACTGCTCTGTATTCCTTCGGACACTCATTTTCCCTTTTTTTCTCACCTTCGTCGACCCTTAGCATATTACAACTCGGAAACAATTCGTAGTCTTCTATCTGCCAGTGGTAAAAGCCATTCACCGAGTCTAGGTCGTCATCATTTGATCCTCCTTCTAGTGTCAATACTCCTTCGTCCAGTTCCATTCTCCTCTTTCCTTCGTCATCATTTCCTTCGTCGTCACTGTCGCCTTCACCTTCTGAGTCTGACGATGCTACCTCCTCACCTACCATTTGTGTGTGCAGGTCAATTATGAATCTTTTGCCTCCGCGCTCCATTGATAGGGTATTTCGTTTCCAATCATGTTTTACTTTTTCTTGCACCAACCAAGTCTGTCCGAGAATAGCATCATATCCTTTTCTTCTCAATGGAATGACCACAAAATCCAATAAAAATGGTTGCGTACCAATGGTTACCGGTTGCGCCCTCAAGGTTCCTAACGGTTTGATCCTATGCTGGTCTGCCGTGAGCAACTGGAATGTAGGTGGCCACAACGTCGGCTTTCCCAACTTCTTTCAAGTATCCTCCAACAACACATTCACGCCAAGCCCTTTGTCAACAATTGTGTCTGTCAAAACATTTTCCAAAATCCCCATCTCAACGACTGCCGAATGCCGTCCGGATGTGAGTGCCAGCAGCATTGGCTCTGTTGTCGTTACTTCCCTACTGTCCCTTCCTGTGTCCTCCATTGCTTTCGAAAACGGTGTATGATTCAGAATGGTCGTCCGTAACTGGGGCATTGTGAGGAGGTCACTTATCTTGACCGATATCTCCGTTTGTAAGATCTGTCGTACAATGTTTTGTTCTGCGAAGTTCCTTGCCAAGGTGCCGGTGATGTCCTTCAACTGAGATGTCCCCGCCGACGATGCCTTTGCAATTTCCACCTGCGCTTCCCCCAATTTTCTCTTTTCCTCTGCTTGCCTCCGTGTAATTGCCAGAACCTCCTCTACATCTGTGCCGACAGTGATCAAGTTTACTCCAGACTTTGGACACTTGGAATCTTCGTGATCGCCGGGTCTGCACCATCTGCATAACAATTTCAGTGTGTTTGCCATTGTACAATCCCGCGCAAAATGACCCCACAAATTACATGCTCGGCATTGAACAATCAGCCGTCCGTTTGCATCATACTGGGTTCGACTTCGGCTCTCATTATTATTGTTATTGTTCGCATTGTTGTTATTTTGCCCTCTGTTATTATTCTTGTACCCTCCGAATGTGGCACCTGCGCTATTCGTATTTCCGCTACTGCCCGACAGGGAAGCCTCCTGTGTAAGAAGCACCTGCGGAGATCCTCTTGTTTTCATGTTAAAGGGGCACTCTTTTGTCGAATGGCCCATGATCTGACAAATGTCACAAAATTGGTTCTTTGGACATGATCCTTTAGTATGACCGTCGGTTTTGCACTCCGTGCACCACAGCTCACTGCCTTTTGGCTCCTTCTGCATGTTTTTAAACTCCATCATGCGGATCATGTCCTTCTGTAGGGCACGAACTTTCTTACTGTTGCCTTCATTGTCGCTGCTATCACCTCCGGCAGGCTCGTTGTCATCCGAATCAAATGAGCTAATCTTCTTCTTTGTCTTCAGCTCACTTTCGAGGTCCAATGCTCTGTTATAAGCTTCCGTATATGACGACGGTGACACAATTTTCATTTTCGTCCGCAACTTCGAGCGTAGGCCTTCCACGAACCATCTATTTTGAAGTTCGTCCGCCGGCTTACTTTCCATTTTGTTTATCAAGTCTTTTAATTTCCTCGCGTAAACGCGGATGGTTTCGTTCTTCCCCTGCTTAGTATTGAAGATCTCTGCTACAATTTCATTATCATCCCGCAACAGTTTAAATTCTGCCAGAAACTCCTTTTTAATGTTATCCCAACTGTTTAGCTTTTGTGGATCTGTATCAGTGAACCAATCAATTGCTACGCCTCGTAGGGTGGCCGAAAATTGCCTCATCCAGTCGTCTTCATCAGTTATCCCATTTGCCTTCCAAATCGTTTCACATGTTTTGCAATGTCAAATGGGATCGGCCGTACCATCACCATTGAACTTCGGCAATTTCTCTTTTGGTCCCGCCATCACAATTGGTTTCCGTAAACAGGCGTTGCTTGGTCCTGCAACGCTGGCACTGTTCACTCCCACACCGGCGATCTGCAATCCCACACCGGCAAACTACAGTCCCGCACCGGCGGACTGTTCTCCCACCCCGGCGGTCTGCACTCCCACACCAGCGGACTGTTCTCCCACACCGACAAACTGTTCTCCCACACCGGCGGACTGCAATCCCACACCAACGGACTGTTCTCCCACACCGTCAAACTCAACAGCTGCGAACCTTGGTGAAGAAGGGTGTTCTGAAGTTGTCTCCCGCGGAAGTATATCCCGGATGAAGAGTTCACTCCACGCTCTTGCTAAGTCGGCACTTTGAGCCATGCGAGTCAATGCTCTTCCGTCTGGATTCTCTTCCCTCAGCGAACACATTCAAAAACTCCTCCCGTGCTTCTTCCACCAATTCCACCCGCTGCCGAGTCTCCTTCAACAATTCTTCGGCGCTCCAATTTCCATCGGCAATCTTCTGAAATCTCCTTCGGCGTTCGGCTTGTTGTGCCAGAATTAAATTTTCTTGCGCAATACGGATTCCATCTTTTCCCTTCGCCTTATTTCGATCCTTGTTAAGCTGATTTGGCATTAATCTTCATTTCTCCCACCTTCCAGATTCATAAGGCAATGGCGCCAAATGTTTACCAAACTGGTAAAGAGATCAACGCATACGGACAATGGAACAGAATAGCAAAATTATATTCGCATATGCCAAACATACATTATGCTTGATAAGATGAATAATTGATAGATGATTAATGATAGTAGAAGATCGAAGATGCTTTACAATGATCCCAGACGGGATATAAATACTATCCGCCGAACCTTCCCGAAGGAGTTTGTCGACCACAAACATTATGTCCGCTACAAACTATTTACCCGTCGACTACAGAATACAAAACACCGATGACAATCCTTCCGTCGGCTACAGAAACACCGACGGGACCATCCAGTCGACTGACAACTCAGACATGACAAACTTATCTTTCTTTACACGCAATTTTGTTTTTTGGAGTTTGGAGGATTTTCAAGCATTGGCAATGAGAAGATTTCATCTTATTTAAAGAAAATTTGCAAAATATATGGCATTACTTCGAACAAATGGACACTAGGAAGCCAAAATATGCAACAAAATAGCAAAGGCAAGCAAAGTTGAAAATTTCTACTTGCTTGGAGCTCAAAGAGCCAAATGTGGAAGATAAAGAAGTTTGAATAAATGACTTTCCTCCAAATTCAAAATCTCCAAACAGCTCTTAGACTATTTCAAATCTTGAAAATGTGATCCTCCAATGTCAAATTCATGGGGCATTTTTACATGTGCATGCAAAATACGTGATTCTTAAAACTTCCAAGTGTAAAACATTTTTGAGAAACTCATGTATATGGGACCTTTTTGGGTATAAACATGCCCTCTAGATGCATGAGTATGGGTCCTTTTTGCATAAAAAGGTCAGAAACATGGATTTCAAATGCATTTGTATGCATTAAAACTCAAAAACGCCTCCTCTAGATCCAAACATATGGGCTGGAAATGCCATTTTCTGGGCGTTTTTGGTAAAAACGTGCCCTCTGAATGTCAATACATGAGTCATTTTTGGCCTTGGGAGGAAAAATTGTGATCTCCAATAGCATTTGCATGAGTTAAAATGCCCAAACACACTCTATGGAAGACTCTACATGTTTAAAATGCATACACACGAAGGCTGGGAAAGAAAATCATACACTCCATAGGCGATTACATGCAATGTTTTTGGGGAAAAACATACTTTTAGTGCAAATCGCACTCTTAAGGATGTATTACATGTTTTACTTCTTCCTCGAATGGCCACGTTTTGCTTTGGAGAGAAAAATCGGGCTCTTAGATGGGCATTACATGTTTAAAAATGCATACAAATGGACTTGGAGATGTAAATCGCACTCTCCCAGCCTTATTGCATGTTTTAAAATATGCTATATGTGTTATGCTTTGAGCATTTTTGGATTTGGAGTGCAAAAACAGGGTCTTGGAGGGTGATTACATGAGTTCTAAATGCAAAATCGGATTCTCCAAGGCGCATTACAGGTAGCAGTCATTAGCTGGAAGAGCATTTACATGTATTAAAGTGCAAAAACACACTCTCCATAGGGCATTACATGTAACATGTTTGGTTGGAAGTGCATTTATATTCAAATTGTGGTCTTGAAGGCTCATTGCATATTTAAAAATATACTTTTTTATTTGCCCAAGTCCACAACTTGGCTTCCTAGAGCAAATCATACTCTCAAATTGCTATTACATGTCACATATTTTGCATGTAAAGGGAATTTTTCATGTAAATCAGACTCTTGGAAGTCCATTACATATTTAAAATGACTTGCCTTAGCATTCTTTTCCATTCAAGTGCAAAACTGCACTCTATAGATGCAATTGCATGTTTTATTTTTGGCTTCAAGTGCAAATCGCACTCCCCAAGTGCATTGGCATGTGTTGAAAATATGCTTTGACTTTACATGTATTTGGGTTGGACAAGGTAAATCCCATTCTCTAGATGCATTTACATATTTAAGTCATTTGCATTTGTATGCAAGAGGTAAATCTCATTCTCTAGAATCTAGATGGAATTGCATGTGACACGTTTCAAAAAATACAAGTTATTGAGTAGCACTACTTAAGTGATCTATTTAGCACATGTCTAATTGATTATTGAGCAAATATCACTTAAAGGGGTCAAATATAACACTTACACTATATGTTTTATATATCATGTGCAAATATTATTCAAAAGATATATAACTTAGATGTTTCAAAATAAAACATTAAGTAAAACTCAACATTAAATTAGAACTATATAGTGATAAATTCACTTAAGTGAAAAATTAAAAAGCAACTCAACATGAAAATATAATATAAAGTGCACTATAGTCACTTAAGTGATAAAGTAACTTAAAAACATAACATAAAGTCATTTTAAGTTATATTTTTCAAAAAGTGAATGCCGACATTAAAATATAACATGATATTTTAAATATGCAATTGCATCTGGAGAGTCCACTTTTTGGGCACTTAAATGGTCATATCTTTTGACTACTAAGTCTGATTAAGCCCTAAGATACACCAAATCGAAGGGAAAATCGGAAGCAAGAGACTGAAAAAAACAAAGCAACTAAACACACACCCAAAAACACAAGAAAGGACGTTGAAGGCTTCAAAAATCAAGCATAGGCTTAATAAAATGAAAAACAAAAAAGACTTGATGAAAGCCTTCAAAAAAAGGATTCATTATACAAATTGGGGTCGATTGTTGATCAATGTTAACCAATTAAATAATGAACTATCTCAGAGAGATGTGAAACTAAGTTTAAAAAGTTTTGTACTATTACCTGCATTTGGTGGTGACAAAATGTAGGACAACACAGGAGTCTAATATCTCCATTATCAATTAACCTAATATGTTGGCAAACTAGTGGTTTTGAAGGTTGTCCTAGTATATTGCAAAGAGTAAACCATTGAGCGATCTAAGAAGTTGGAGGTTTGGTTTACAAGCACTTCCCAGATTGATAATTGGCCGGTGAGATCCACACAAAAGATAATTATCGGTAGATAAGCACCGAAAATTTATAGGGGAAATTATATATAAAGAGAACGACTTCTATTGACCAGGCCATGATATCAAATGATAAGTATCTTGCATCAATAACCTTCGATGGGCAAAAGATAACATATGGGAGTATGTGAATTTGAATGCCATTGTGCTCATTATCAACAAAGCAGTTGACAAAGTAGGCACGATTGAATAACCATCTGGTGTGAGATTGTATAAGGGCTTAATCTTTTGCTCTCAATTGCTCTAGAGGATTAAAAAAGGTTCAAGCTAGCTTGAGATTTGCGATGGAGGAGGTAATACCATTAAAAGGCTTATTATGAGGAAGTCATGATAAGAGGAACAACACAAGAGAGGGATTGTCAGAGAACAAGGACGACTCATGTTTGTTAGAATATATAGTCCACCAATATAACTGGGGGGTGGGGGGGGTGAATCAATTATCCAATTATTGTCATAATTATCAACCTTAATAAAACTTAACCATGTGAACAATATAATCAGAAACCATAACAAGATACTCATACACAATAACACCAGATATGTTAACTAGGGAAACCCTTGATCAGAGGGAAAACCCCAGTGAGGATGGTACCCACAAGATGATGTACTAATATAAATATTCCTTGTTAGAGGATGGACCCTGTTAGGAGTTTATGAAAATATTCAGTACATATCAATCCTTGTTAGGAGACTTTGAATCCTTGTTAGGAGTTGTAGAAGGCAGATGGACCCATTGTGCAAACAGCTACAAGGCCAAGACCAATGAACCCATTGTCCACATGATCTTTGTATTATTGCTTGCAGAATAATAGAATTGTATTGTACTGCTCCATCTTACTCTGTCCTGTCAACCAGACCTCTGCTCTTTCTGATCTTGTTACCTTATCACAAACTTCACATCCAATAATCCCTTGGATCGCTTACTCGCATTCACCAAACACTTTGCTCCTTTTCGCAACTCTTCGCACTTAATCATACACTTCAAACAAGGAAAAAATCTTTCCTTTATACCGTATCTTCAAAATAATTCCTTGAGTCGGCCTTGAGGCTTTCCCAATTAATTAATTTGTAATAACAATAGCATTGTCGGCTCACAGTCTATACAACTTCTCACATGTGCAACACTAGGACTTGCACTCTTGTTGACGTCACCATCAAACTGTCTTCTGTCACTGATTAACTACACATCTCCAAATTATATCTCTGTTAGAAGATATAATGCAATCACCAGAAACTGCTTCTCAAGTACTTTGTCTCTGTACTGCTCACTATAAATCAGGCATATGTTCCATACATCTTCGACTTCCATTATGCGCATTAAACCTTATCATCAGGACACAATGTGGAACATGTCCTTACCCACGCATCACTTGACAATCAAAACTTTGTCCATACAACCTTGATCTCTATCTACTACTCTGCCAGTCTTCACAGACTTACTATTATGTTGACATCGGTGACAAACACAGTCAAGAATGCAATATGTCAATACTGCCACATGCTCACCAATGCTTAGGATACTCCCCCAAAGGAATACCATCAGCATTCATGCTAACAATATCTTCCCCGAAGATGGAAAGGTCATGGGCAACGACAAAAGGGACTTGCGAGTGTATAATCAAAATCACAGCAAGCAGGACATACAAACGCAGCAATGATATAATTTACCATGGAACAAGTTTTACACAAAAGAAAAGACAACTAAAATACTAACTAGAATACATAATAAGGTTTCTGATGCAGTTGTAAACAAGGTAAGGATATCAGGCATAAACCCAAGTGGATGGTTTGTCAGCCTGCTAAAAAGGAGCAATTCAAACCAATAAAAACAAAAATGTGATCCTTTACCAATTTGAAATGTATTAGAATATTGTTGTATGCCATGTCAAGACTAGAAAATATCTAAAACTTCTAAAGCCCAATGAAAGACAGACGTTTGAGCAGCCACGTCACATTGGTTTGTCTTCAGCAAGGACAAATATGACTTTTCTTTATGATGCGTTTATACTGAAACAACAATTTTGCCATGGCAATGAAGGTGTCAATTCATTAGTCTTAAACTTTGGTTTGTTTGACTTTCCTTTGGCAATTTACAATTTTTTAAATAAGAGTAGTAAGTAGAGCATGTTGAATGTGAGATTGGATGTTACTCACAATATAAATCAAATAAGACATAATGGGGCATTAGTTAAGGAGCGGGGTACTAATCCCACTAAAGTAAGTATATTCATGGTTATATATATTATATATAAGTTTTGAAATATCATTCTCCTTTTCAAGTTGGTATGGCTAATTATTTATATGAATATGAATTGGGATTGATATATATATATATATATATATAAAATAAAACAAATTCATTTCACATGGTATAAGGAGATAATCATAAGTTATATGGAAAGTAATAAAAATAATGACATGAGTACTTTTATTTTACAACCTATTATTTAGAATTCTATATGTACTACAAGAGTTATTTGCCTTGATTTTTTTCAAGGATGTTCTTGCAGGGAATGGAGGATTGATATCAGATTAAAGGAAGTCTAACACTTCTTCAAAAGTAAAAGAGCTCAGAGATCGATGTTCACAGAGAGTCTAACACGTCCATCTGAAGGAGCAGATAGAGGATATGTTTCAGTTCATTTTGAAGATCTTGATCATATCAGAATCAGAGGGAGTTTAGACTTCATGTAAACTTTTGGCATTATGCATGTGATTGCATGATTTAATGGGCCTACCCCTTATGTACATCATGAGGAAGTGACAACTTCCAAATGATCATCACTTGTGTTTGCAAAAATTATTGAAAGGTGACGATCTTACAATAACTTAATTTTCTATTATGATGGATATCTTACGATCTCTATGCAGATCATGATAGATTATACTTTGCATTGTGGATGTTTATATGGTATGCATTATAAGAATGTGTGTGCACATGCCTTATAAACACTTTTGAGTAATTGGTGAATATCATGTATTCTAGAAGATCAATACTCATGATATCAAATGTGATATCAAACATTTTTGAGTAATTGGTGAATATCATATACTCTAGAAGACCAATACTCATGATGTCAGATGTGATATCAAACCATTTTGAGTACATGGTGAATGTTATGCAAATTGATGTTCTGGAAGACGATTACTCGCAGTACTTGGTGAATATCTTGCAACTTGGCATTCTTGAAGGCCATTACTCAAAGAATATTTGGTGAAGATCATGTGCAGATATTCTAGAAGAGCAATACTCATGATATCACATGTGATATCAAACATTATTTGAGTACTTGGTGAATATCAAGTGTTGGTATTCTGGAAGACCAATACTCATGATATCAACTGTGATATCTAAATATTACTTAAATTTGGTCAATATCATGTGTTGAAACTTGATATTCTAGAAGACCAATACTCATGATACCAAATGTGATAACAAAATGGTGGATATCTTCTGATCAAAGTTATCCTTAAAATTTGTCATTCCTAATATTACCAATGGTGTAATATCTATCTTGTATTTGTCCTCCCTAGCTAAGAGGGAATGTTAATGTTTGGTAGCTTCAGTTGAATAAACTAATGACACTAAACTAAAGTTATATAGATGCGATATATCTATATGATTATATATGTGTGTATGTAGTTAAATAATATATTATTATGTGAGATATTATCATTTGTTAATATCTAATTATTGAATAGACATGTCCCATAAAGGGACATGTCTCTTCATAGCCTTTGTTCAGTATAAATTAGAGGTTGCTACCATTTTTAACACACATACCAAACATAATGGCAGTGCTATTACATTTGCAGCAATCCCCTAAAAAAGTAACAAAACCTTGGTTCTCCTTATGAAATACCTATGTCTGGAATGACCCATTTCAAGATGTTGCATCTTCTACCAAACACATGTCTAATCAGCACGTTGAAATGACACATAGCATGAATTACAACTTGTTACCTTTGATAGGTTCTCTCGTTAACGATATATAATGTCCCCTAATTTTAGATATGTAATAAACCATATTAATTATTTAATGTCAGTTAAATGTCTCATGAACTAATATTATTTAATTAATCATAATAAATTATTATTATTTAATATTAGTTAACATACCAAAAACTTATATTAGATAATTATTTCTAAATCTTGTTAATTATCAGTTGGGAGGAAGTTATTATATATGGGAAGAAGCAAATTTATATAAGCCACAGTTGGAAAGAAAAATATCATTGGGAAATTTATATTTTAATTTGTAAATTCCATCGCAGAACTGTAACTGAGAAAGAGTGCTTTCACCAATAGAATTATTGGTCTAAGTGCAGCGGCACAGATCCTTATCTCTGATTATTTCAGCATTGGGTCTCTTCCTGAATTACACAGCAAATATCCTAGATGGTAATACATCTGTTGATTGAGATATTGAGCAGGAAATACATGGAGCAAGTTTATATGCATGAGTTGTCATGTCCATTGCCAGATGTTGGTTGGTCATTGAATTATGAATAGCAGGCCTGAGTCGTCTGAAAATGATGAAAAAGACAAGAACGACATGTCTCTAACAAACAATCAAGGCCAAACATGATGGAGGCAAGGGTGAATGCAATGCAAAAAAACAAATGTCGTGTATCACTTTAACCTTTTAGGTTTTGATTTTGCATAAAACAAATGTTTAAAAACTTTTATTTTGTTGACTAAAAGTCAACACTTGACTGACATTCCCCAACTTCATCCAAATTCATTGCAAATTCTCTCTAGGCTCATGCGGGCATTAAGAAAGTCATCCAAATTTACTGGAAATTCATACAGCGTTCCATTAGCAGAATTTGGTACAAATGTCTTAGTAAAAAGCCAACTTAGGAACACATTAGAACTGACTTCGAATTTGGAGTGAACTACATCTCGACTTTGGGGTTCCAGAGGCAAATTTGGTAACATATCTTTTTAACATGGAAATGTCTCAAGTAGGGCCTTCACCCTTGTTTTGTAACAATCAAGGGGTGCTAAAACTTTTCAAGAATCCAATCTTCCAGTAGTGAACCAAACATATTGAAATTCAATGTCATTTCATCAGAAAACTTGTTGAAGATGAAATTGTGATGTTGTCATATGTTCCAACTGAGGACCAAACTGCAGATATACTCACCAAATCTCTGAGACTAAACAAGTATGTAAAATTTCGGGGGCAACTTTGTGTAATTGACAGTGTAGCCATTAAGAGAGAGTAATAGAGGCCGATTGGTATTTTTCTTTCTTATTTAAGGGTCACTTAATGTACTTTGGTTAGTTAGTTTCTATTTTTGCATTCAGTTCAAAATCATTCCATTTAAAAACATCATTCTTGTAAGTCCTTTAAATGACGTTTTCCGTCTCCATTGCAAATACAAGAACAAATTAGCATTTCAAGGATAACCTTCTTATGAGATAGTAATATAATATTCTGGAGTTTTTCTGGAATTTGATTGTGTAGCATTTTTTAGATGCTAAAAAATGCTACACAATCAAATTTCAGAAAAACTCCAGAATATTATCAATGGATTGTGGAAATCTAATGTCAGTTAGATAGTAATATGTCAATCTCACTGCCAGAATTGAGAAACTCGCCATTTTATAGAATATAATGCAGTCAAAGATGATTGCAAGGATGAACAGAGATATAGTCAATTTTTCCACATGCCTCATAGTTCTCTGACAGAATTTTCCTTGTTTTAATCCTTCTGTCCAGTTTGTGAAATAAGGAAGAGTTTTAACATATAAGAAAGAAACATATATACCTTTTCAATAAAATTGATGTAACTAGAAGCTCCGCCTTTAAATTGTGTTCCACCTCCAGGAAACACAAGGTATTTGCCAGAGATTTTAACCCAGTTCTGATCCTTCTTGTATTCCACAAGTTTGGTATGAGGAACATTTTTTAACCATATCTGCAGCAAGGAAGATATAAATCTTCAGGAAATCAAGTACAAATAAATGTGAAGCTTTCCCCATGTCTGATTGTTTTTCAAGATCAGCTAAAGATATATGCTTTGAGAGTGTTTTCACATACAAGAAAACCCATAACTGACATGTTCAACATGGAGATGAATCAAAATCTAGAATAATTATAAAAATATGGAAGGCAACTGTTTGTATAATGACATAATCAGAATTTAAACAAACATGCTTCAGAATTTAAACAAACATGCTTGAAGGGTTAATTTCTCTCTTCTTCTCATCATATGCAAGGAAATCCACAAAATGACATGTTAAAAATGGTGATGAATCAGTAACTAGAGCAAACATTCAACTATGAATAACAACCAGATTAATCAAAATTATCGGATAACCATTACCAATCTGGTCCTAGCAATAATCAAGTATGAAAGCTGTGATCATGAAATCAAATGCTAGATCAATTAAATTTACTCCTTGTACATTAATATAATGGATTCTTCAAAGGTCTTCATGAGAGAATCTAAATATTACAGTAAAACATTTATCAGAATGAGAATATATATTACAGTAAAACATTTATCAGAATGAGAATAAATATTTCTAAAAGGTGTCAGCAATGTGGGAAAAAATTGCTAATAAAGAATAAGCATTACCCAATTAAGAAGGCTGGAGCCACTGGCATCAACTAGAATCCTAAAATTTTGAACTACACTCGGGACTTCTAAAGCTGGTTTCATCCAAACATCCAATTTTTGTGTACTTAAACATATGCAATGATGAATAGTGTACACCATAAGTCGTAACTGATGAATAATCAGATTTACTGTTGAAGGAACTGGTCAAAACTAGTTTCACCACACCAAGAAATTAAAAATTTTGGCAAATGTAATATGTAAACGTTTTGAGTGTGATAGAAGGTCCAAGTGGTTTGAATTTGGATAGTATTTTTCTTTCTATAAATTTAGATCTTATGAAACAGACCTAGATTCTAAATTACTTAGCAATAGTCCTCATTCTAGTAGGCTTTCACCCATCATTGTATATATGATAATGCTATGCATGAAAGATTCCCAATTCCGGTGCCCATAGAAATTATCTTTTGTTTCAAAATCTGAACCTATGACTAGCGTTTGTTACCACTGAATGATCTTAGCTGAATTCTGATTTTTTTTTTCTTTTCCTTGTTTTTTCAGTTTTTTGGGGTTTTTCGGAAATAAAATAATTGCATAACAAATAGTAAATAAGTAGCACTTAAGAAATGTAAACGTATGCTGCAAATTTTATCATTACTGAATTCTGAAATAGTACATACCCAAACCAACCAGCGACCTAATATATTAACTTAAAAGAGATCGCTACCAATATACAATATTGTCTTAAATAGGAATCAACACCAGCTACAAGTGGATGCTCTGAGAATGATTCAACCCTAAAGAAATTGCTGCAATGAAACGTCCAATGCCAAAGGGAAGCTATGGCGTCCAATGATGAAGAAAAGACCTTCTCCAACCCCCACATGAGCTGTTGCAATGAAATGTTTGTTGCCAAAAGCTAGCCGCCCAGCTGCAAGTGCCCTACTCCACTCAAATGATAATGCCAAGATAAATCGACCACCTCCTCTGTCAATCTGAATGCAATGAAATACAACTCCAATCACCAAGACCTGCTGAGATTTGCATCCCTACAGTCTAGACTTGAGGGTTTCGTCCCAAGCCACAAAATCGCCCTTCCAAAGCAATTTCACAATTCATAAATGCCAAAAGATATTGAACAATTAGGTCTTCATCTCCTTATAACTCCTCCAGAGTGCAAATCAAACCCTAAATGAGAATTACACTTTGCACTTTATAATAAAATAACATTTTCCCAAATAAAGGCGTCCAAGCTATAGGAAAAACATTACTTTATTACAATGGCATAACTCATAGCACCAAAAAGTCTCCAAATAGTGAAAATAGTTTATAATAATTCAAGACCTTTCCAACGAGCTATAACACAAGGGCTATATAATAATTCAAGACCTTTCAAACAAAGTCATATTCCCCTTATT
Source organism: Cupressus sempervirens (assembly GCA_028749045.1). NCBI lineage: Eukaryota > Viridiplantae > Streptophyta > Pinopsida > Cupressales > Cupressaceae > Cupressus > Cupressus sempervirens. The sequence goes on along the minus strand of CM053789.1, from coordinate 748,558,670 downwards.
ACACTGAAATGGCTATATAATAGCCTTATTATAAATTATTTAAATGCTAACTTAGAAAATATTAAAATATTCCCCATTTTGCCTTTGAAAGCCCAAACCAACCAAATAAACATGAAACTAGCCATGTCACCTGTCTGTGACTAGTACTGAATGAGATGGGTCAACTAGCAGTCCCTTCCCTATAATCTAGGGATGCTCCTAGAAACTGGGGAACACACCATGTCATCCTGAAACTGAAACCATTGAATGGTCCCATAGAACCTCACATCCGGAAACTGCCACATCCTCCTAAAATGTAGGGATACTCCCTAAAATCAAGGAACTGCACCCAATTGGCTTCCAACTACTTGTAAAGTCAAGCCCGATCACTAAATATCCTGTATGAGTCTCTATCCACAACTGCTAGCCTACAAAACCCCCATGATAGGCTAACTCACATAACTCTGCTAGTCAAACTAAAGAGGGCACATGACAATGCAAAACAAATTAATGTCTACCATTGACATAATATTCCAACAGAGAACAATTGGTGTTCTATGCATAACTGGATCATATGATAAATAATTATATTTCCAATGCATGATATAAGATATTCTAGATAAAGAAAAAACATGAATAACAAATCCTACATTTTGGTGCTGCAGTATATTTGAAATAAGTAAACCATCTCTATCAATACTAGAAAAGAAATCTTTATTGGAGTTTGTGTTGAGAATCAGACTAAAGCTCCATGAGGAAAACTCATATACAAAGGGAAGCCATTGAAGGAATCCATCGGTCAAGGAAAGGTCCTGCCCTCTTTCCACAGAATTACCTTGGAAAAACTCATCCTTCTTGCAGCACTAGCATAGGAGATGAATTGATATATCTATTTCACAAGAAGGTACAAGCTAACATTATCGGATTTTCATAATCCATTTCTAATACAAGAATATTGTTTCTGGATTCGATTGTGTATGTATTTTTAGCATCAACGTTTCAAATCACACTCTGTGATCCATCATCAAGATAATCGAGAAGGATATGTAGAGAGACAAAAATGAGAAGAAACATATCCTTTCTGCATGTCCTCTAAATGTTTTTGTATTTCTCTATATATCCTTCTCTCTCATCCTGATGGTCGATTGCAGAGTGTGATCTGAAACGTTAATGCTAAAAATATATACATAATCCAATCATTCCAGAAACAGCAATTGAAAATTCTTATGGATTGTGGAAACTTACTACGTATTACTTGTAATGTTTTGAACTAAAATTTAATTGAGAATATAGAATTAACTTACTTGAAGACAATCTTTAATGAGATCAACCATTTGAAGATTTTGTGGCATACACATATCAAACAAGCTAGGAAGTTAAAATGAATTAACCTCAAGGTAAGAAATCAAAAGTTTCTCCAACAACAGTCACAAGAGATTATTGTATTGGAAGATTAACCCAGCATGAGACAATAAGAAAACTGTATCCAAACACAGTAGATGGATTTAAGAAAACAAAGGGACTAGCATGCAAGTATATATTTTCATAAACAGCCTTTAACTTCAAAGCCAGTGAAGAGGAAGTGACACATACTATCCATAGGACGAAAGACATAAACCAATTTCAATATCATCGAGTTTTCTTCATTATCAAGAAATAAAGATAACATAATTTACAGGAAAGGAATACTGATAAGAATGTCAATTTGACATTGTAGAACCATAATGAAGTTGAGGTTTGACTTTTTTTTTGACAAGTGACAATGCTAACAACTTCAGTTTGAATGATAATTGAGTGATTGCAGAAGCTACATACCCAAAGATTGGGAGGATACATTCACATCTCTCATATTCAAATACCTACTAGCATGCTAGAGATGAATAAGCATAATTAAATCACAAACTTTGAAGTCTACATTAGTTTCAATATAATGCATCATATTCAGATCATTCCATGAATGTTATCCAGCATAATATATGTTTTCTATATACTGATAATGAGTATTTGAGTTGATGAGGAAAGAATAAAATATGTATGTGGGGACTGCAAACAGACGGGATGTCCACCACACAAGATGAGTCGCTTACAATGGACTCCACAAAGATTCTCTTTAAACCTATGCTCCACGGGGACACATACCATGTGTTGGTACCCACATTCCCGTACCAAGTGTGGTACGGGAACACAAGAATGACGTTTACAAGTACCCTGCACATCCCCAATCCTGTAGAATTCTGGAAACATTTCCATGACATAGGAAACGCCCAGAAGTCCCTCGGATCGCAAGGGGACTCCTAGGAATTCCCTAGCTATCCCAAGGACTTCTAGCCATTCCCTATGGCCCAAACCACTTTATAAGGGCTTTTTTTTTTATTAAAAAAAAATTGAAACAAAATCTGGCCAGCCCACAAGGAAACCCAAACTACATTAAACAATACCAAAACTACCAAAAAGAAGACAAAAACACATTTTCAGTTGAAAGAGGAGCCTAGGGCATCAAATCTACTTGATTTAGGCTCTTAGACCTACCATCTACTGATAATGGACAGCAATATATTATTATATTTTCTTAGTTTTATGTTTACTATTTACATTTTATGTTGTTTCATAGTTGAAACTTGGATCCTTTGGGCATTTTGGTGATTATTTGAATATAATATGTATAGACATTGACAATGAAAGCTTCTACAAGGATGAATCACTTTTCCAAATACTTTTAAATATATTAAGATTTTCTAGAATGGCTATGATGAATGCTATATCAATGTCATAACATGCATATTTGAACTTTCTCTATATTTTTAAAAATTCCCCTCGTTTTTTAATAGCCCTCCCCTACCATCCCCTAAAAAATTGCCCAAAAGTACCCATGTACCAGAAACAAGTCTGGTCATTCCCTGCTGTCCCTGTCCCCCAAACTTGGTGGAACATAGCTTTTAACTTGTACGTACCAAAAAATTGAATACGGAAGAAAATTGAACTCAACATACTCTCAATGAAAACATGTAATGGTGTCCAACCATCTCTAAGATATATTATGATACATACTCACATTAATTTGTTATCAAGTTAATCAGATTTCTATTTGATAACAATTGCACCAGTGACAAGTATATTTAAAGGGGTATTTAGGGAATCTAACCATGCTAGAAGGCTTTGACCCTACTAACTCACTCAATATAATTTTTATATGTTTATACCAAGAAGTTAATCAGATTTCTATTTGACAACAATCACACCAGTGACAGGAGTATATTTTACAAGGGTATTTAAGGAGTCTAACCACACTAGAAGGCATTGACCCTACAAACTCACTCAGTATGATTTTTATAGGTTTATACCAACATCAAAGACACATTAGTTATTGATTCATATTTACAGAGGATGTGTTTCTTTCTATGGGGAAATGTGTTGCTTCTAGATATTGAAACATTTTTTTGTTTGCAGACATTCTTCATTGAAATTAAAGCTTTCTCATTGTGGTGGGCCATCTTGAATCTATTTTTCCTTCCTATGGAGGATACTGGGTTTTTACATGATCTTGCAGGGTATGAATAAGTTCTCCATGCACCATCTTGTTTGTTTCTTTTCTCTCTTTTGAAGGGGAGTTTTCTCCCATACTAGTTTTCTTCACTTGAAAGAGATTTCATTGCATGTATATTATACATGGGTACATAAAATGATTTTGTAGCTAAGGCCTATGTTGCATCTTCCTCATTTGCATAATCATCTTCTCCCTAAGTTGCCTTAAGGTGGGGGTGCTAGTGTAAATGAGGTTTTACCCACCTTGCTAAAGTTTCACTTAGGTAGCCAACATAATGTTTTAGTAGATAATTAGTTGCATATTTATTTAATAGTGTTAGTGGATATAATGTTAGCCGTTGGTAGTTGCACACTTACTTCTGCTCGGTGTTTCATTCCTTGTCTTTATAAGCAAAGCACAATTGTACGTTATAAGAAATCTCAATACAATCCATTTATCTGGTGAAATATATTTTGTATCTCTTGTATTGTGAAGGTACGTTTGCAGGTTACAGATTCTAGCAATGCAGTTTTACTCCAACATCTTGTTTAATAAGATATAAATTCAAAAGAGATCTTGTAAATTCTCGATGTTTCTAAATAATCCAAGGGAATTACATTAGCTAGACATGCAACTGATTAAACAGACTAAATACAATTCCTGGAATAAATTAGTGTACTGTTACGTAGACTCCCATAGTTTTAATCATTGAGACACTACCAGATTACAATGCAAGACAGGCTATAAATTCTAAAAGGAACAGGAAGTCGTAGACACTGGTAACAAAACTTATCTGATAGAATATTTTATTCTGAATCTAAATACTAAATTGATGTTGCTAAAAGATGAAAAGATTCAAAAGACTCAAGCTCAATATTATTTACCCAAAGAGCAAGCTCACCTTGTTCCTGCTTTGAGGCCAGTGTATATGTGATCTGTAACCATCAGGAAGTGGAGGGAGGCATCTCCGCAAGTCTTCTTCAATAGGGCAGTGCCTCTCCCTGTGTTCCATATGTCGACGCGATGCGAGTTTTTTTATCACATTAACATTGTCAAGGCATGGGATGAAATCAGGACCTCCATTACAAAGGACCCATTTCAACACTGAGTTATCTTGTTTTCCAAAAGATAGTGACGTGTTCTGTTGCTTCTGTAGGCCATCTTCAGTCACTTGATTTCTATCCTGCTTCTGTGCACCCTCTGCCACTTGCTTTACATTGTTCTTCTGTGTGCCCTCTGCCACCATTTTCTTTTCATCCCTATCTGCATCAGCAGGCTCATTAACCTTCAAGATGGAATCTCTTTTTTGGGGGGCTTCTTGTTGATGGTAGTGCCATAAATCACTTGAATTGTCTGGTCTCTTGTCAAGAGATTTTACGTGTTTTGTTTCATCTTTTGAAATCATAACTTCTATTTGAGCTGCATGGAATATAGAAGAATAACCTGACATTCCAAATGCAAAGAGAAAGATACCAATGCACATAACTCCTGCAATCAGGAGAGACAAAAATGGCAACTTTTTTTCTTGTAGATATTTTGTGAATGCCATATTGTAGATGTTCTCTAGGACAAAGTTAGAGGCCTTTAATTCTGTGTCATCAGCATTTTGATCAAAATACGTAACAGGTGCCCTTAGCTGGTCTCCCTCTTTGTAATCAAGAAGTCAATAGGTCAGTATTCAGTGGTTAATGCATCATTATACGAACATCAGATTTTTATTTGACAAAAAAGAAAATTTGCTGATGCACAGCAGTACTCAGTGATCCTTCATGTGAAATGAATCTAAAAAAGCTCAATCCTGCAATTTAAGAGGAAAACCATCTAAGAGAATAGTAATTCCACCATGTTCCTTGTGCGGTTTGAACTTTTATCAGATTATTGCATTTTGAGAGCAAACATTATAGTGGTAGAGAGCATAAGCCCGGAAAAGTATTTTTATTCATCTGCTATTCAAGCATATACTGTTATCAATTCTAACAATCAAAGAGGATTATATGTGGAAATGGTTAGTGCCAGTAGTTGTTTTCTAGTGAACCCAGCACCAAGAAATGTTGACTGTCTAGTGACCAACGCCAACAAAGATATTAACATAGTAGCACCGGCACCTAAAAGTCAACCCCGGAAATCACAAGGCACATGAAAAACGTATCAGCTCCAAAGGAACACAAAACAACTGGCCAATTATATCAAGCCGAGGGCAGAATAGCTGCAGATTGACTGGATGGCAGGATGACAACCTAGGGCCTGTAGCACCCTACAAGATAGCAAGTTACTGTTATTTGCATGTTAAAAAAAGAGGTTCGACTCTCATTGAAAAGTAATGTGTAGAGTTTATGAGAGAGCATATATGTGAGCATGTTAGTAAAGTAGGAAATTTGGAGAGTTGTATCAGCAGCTAGATAGCCATAGCATGGTTAGATGCCTGTAAATAAGGTTTTTCCCATGGCTCGGAGCTAGTGATTATTATTTATTTAGTGATGGTGATTGCTTCTTCATTGCTAGGTTTTTTCTTCAATTGTATCTATGGTTTTATTAATGGCTTGATTAAAAAAATATTCTAAGCAATTGCAAAAGATGAAAGTGGGATCTCTTTGAAGGTAAACTTCCATTATTGAATACTATTCATCTATCAATGACAATCTGCAAGGTAGAATATTCATTAAAAATGTTATAGACAAGTATAAGTGCAACTCCGTGTCAAATTACCCGACATTTGCTTGTGTTGCTAAGACTCTCTTTTGCAGGTTTACAGGAATAAAAGCAAGTCAAGTGGCCATGAAAATGAAGCCAGAGCCTCAAATCAAACAATTGCAGTTTATGGCGGTGAAGGGGAATTGAAAAGAAGATAAGATATTTCAAGGGCCACAATGTGCAAAATAATGAAAATATTGCAAAAGCTAACAAATCAAGAGAAGACAAGGGAGGCATCTGGACACCAAAAGCATAAGTAAATTGATTCTTAGCATTGGAGAAAGTGCAGTTTCTGAAAGTGATATTAAGTTTTAACAAAAGGTATAGGAAGCAAGCAAATCAGAAAGAACCTCACAGGAGAACCAAAGATTGAAATGACATCATTTGTGAAAGCACCCCACAGTTATTCTTCAAAAGTAAAACAGAAGCATGCAAATTAGATAGTAAGATACAAATATGATAATTAATGATTTAGTATGGTATTGAATCCTATATTGAACTACTGGTTTTTTAAAACACAAAGAATGCAGAAGTGCAAAATTATTTGGTGAAATTAAAAAAATTAATTCCACCAGAAAGACTGCATTGTTCATGAACACTTCCCAAATCCATGCCCATGCATGGTACCGTCATTTTAACCCAGTCAAACTTGCATTAACCATGCAGCATCAAGGTACAACTTTGTAAACAAAATCCAATACTTGGAGGTGGAAGCAATAGCATCTCTCAACACCCAAGGAGATTAGTCAAGGTCAGACAGAAAGTGTGAAGGAACAAGCAACCTAGGAGAAGATCAACAACAAAAATCCTACATTGGCAAGTTGGTTGGACCAAACAGGCAGAAGGTGGTTCGAAGGATGCATAGAACAAAAATATCAGCATTAGCAGTTATGCTTACAGCTATAAGGTGGATCACAATAGAGAGGGAAACAGTGACGTAATCTCAAAGGTCTAAGCAAAAATCTCCAGGATGGCAAGATGAATCAAGTAGTTCAGTTCTGCCAAAGCTATACACACTAAGCATGGCATATAGTGCACAGATTGCAGTAGGGAAAGGTATATGGCAAATGACTACCCAAAGAAGAGGAGGATACTTGTCTATTCTGAATTTGCCAAGATGAATATAATATGAAGCAACTTGTAAAAGAAACACCCAAGACACCAAAAGCTATCATATGCTATGAAGCTGAAGTAGCTAAAGAAGATGGCTTCCACAGACACAAGATGGGTGAATGCATACCACCAAACCACAAGCATCACACCAACACTGCTGCTAAAGCACCACAAGCTTAAAACAGAAAGAGCAGTGCCAAAACGTTTGCTTTGGAGCAAGGACATTCATTTCATCCACGCACAAAGTTCCCATAATGTGGTGCTTGAAGAAAAATCACTTGATTGAGGTATCTATAGCCTTGTTAAGGAAAAAACACTAAAGCTAGAGTAGCACAAAGAAATAATCTTGGATGGATGGAAAGCCAAAGATAGAGTATGCTTTGATGAGAACTCTGCCTGCGGTGACAAGCACAAATCTGAAGAGCACACAGGAAATATTGATGGGGGGATGAATTGGTATTCCAAACTTTTAAATGCATAAGCCACATAAACATAAAAGAGCAACCATCAAAAAAATACAGGTAAAAAAAATCATGGCATAAAATAGCTTTCATTGGCAAAAATGGGCACCAACACAAATTAAATAGGTGACCACCAATTCACAGAGAGCATCAACCCTCCGTACTGCTGAAGCACTAACTCCAGATTGCATACAAACTCAAATACAAGATTCAACAAAACTTTTTTAAATGCATACAACACTTCTCTAACCAGCAAGAAATATATCACATCCCCCAATACAAAAGATATTCAGAAGCAATCCTGTAAATACTAAAAAAATACATTTAACAGTCTAATGATGAAATAGGAGCACTCATAAACAAATAACAATAACCTGAAGCATATAAAATCTTGTCTTCCAAGATATCCCCACAACCATTTCATAGGTGCACCATATGTCTACTTCACAAACTCAGGTGTTCTTCAAAAATCACATGCATCATTCAAGACCCTTCACACATTTGTGACCCAATCATCATAATAAATTAACCACTTTGTGGCAATGAGACTGTGATTTCTTGTAATTACTCCCAATGAAATGATCGAAAATCTACTTTAACATCAAAATTGCTCTTATTAACCTGCAATTACACTAATTGTTATTTACATCAGATTCCTCAACAGTCCACAAGACTCTCATTTCCATTACTAGCTTCTTTGTGAAAACCTTCAGTCTTCACGTCAACCTCTAAAGGCCAGCATCACATTTTCTTCCAATCTACTTGTTGTGACCTTTCTACACCATCACTCCATTGAAAATGGGGAGCTCCACTTTTTCACTTTGGCAGTAGAGTAGTTGTCTCAAGTAGCCTTGGTGGTGATTTCAAAAGTCTTGGAGTCCATAGGCTAAGTTTGAGAAACTTGAAGATGCGTCCTGAATAGGAATCAAGGCCACGAGGCAGAGTTGAACCAAGGAAGCTGACACTTAGATCCTCTATGGTGAACCTTAGTCAAAGAGTAAAGAGCTTGATGAGAGTTGAGGTTTTGACAAGAAGTCAAATATGACGCAAAGGGAATTAAGTATAAGCTGAACTAAATCTGATATGAGAAGTTTGAGAAAATTAGAATGGAAGTCCAAATTGCAAGTAGGATTGATAAGTCTAAGTGGACAAGCGTAAGTCGCCTTGCATAACCAGCATACATCAAGACAAAAGAGCTCATCACCAAATTAAAGTCGAAGCTTGTTGTTGGAACCTTGGAGTCGCCTCTATGATCTTTTGTGCAATCTTACCATACATGGTGATTTTGATCAAGAGTGGATAAATTGTTTTGGTACTTTATTCTATGTTGGTGTGGTCATAAAAAATCATTAATAAAATTGGCGCTAGGAGGGCTTGAAAGGGTTCTATCGTGGAAGTATCAACAAGTATGAGCTTTCAAAGTTACTATTGAGATATGAGATCTCTTTTATGTCGCAAATTCCAAAAAAAAGTGAAAAACTTCAAAAATCTAGAAAGTGAAAAAGTCAAGGTTGCATGGGTACTCGTACCCACACCCCTAGTACTCGTACCCAAGTACCGGGTACAAGTATCCCACATACCGGGTACTCGGTGGAGAGCATCATAGCTAAGGACCTTGATTAAGATTATGATTTTTTTTTTGGTTTTTTATTTTTGTATTAGCTTGTTGTTTATCAAACTTAATTCAATACCAAATCAGTTTGAAACTTTGATACTCATTAACAATAAACTTTATCACTGTTCAAGTCATAAGTTTATCATTTGCAATATGTCATTGTCATATGATTTAGGGTCTTCTTGTTCATGTTTAAAGTCTGCCTTCTTTGTTATGCATCTAAGCATTTATCATGTATTATTATTTCAAACATATAGCAAATCTGAAACTGAAAACAATACATTACCTTTGCAAACTTTATCACTGTTCTTGTTTTGAAAAACCATTGTCATGACTCATAATTTCAGGTTTTTTATAAATATAAAAGTATAATTTTTAAATAAGTTTGACATACCCAAGTACCTCCGTCCCCTATTATGAAAAATACTTTAAACATTAAACATTCAGCAATAGCATATATATATATAATTTGACTAATGGCTCATATTTTCAAATTTCTTGTTTTGAATGCTCAATGTCATGACTCATGACATATATTTTGATTTTTATATTTTCTATAAAATATTAATTATATAGAAAAAATTAGGCATACACACGTACCCCCGTCCCCTATTTTGAAAAATATGTGTACCCGTTCCCATTCCCGTACCCACGTACCCGTGCAACCTTGGAAAAAGTTCAAAAAAAAATAAAAATTAGAAAAATCAGAATGCAAAAAGGAAAAGGTTTCTCAATGAATAATTGGTTTTATGGTCAAGAAATTTGTCAAGTCGGTATTTCTCAATTTCAAGATGCTTTGAATACACAATTGCATCCCCAAAGTTTGTTCAAACTAGCATCTCCATGTAAGTGTACCATGCACAAGACAACTGAGCATAATGAGCTGAATTGCTTGACAATTCTTGTCGTCATTTTGGAAGTGAAGGCTTGCAAGGAAGATATATATATATATATATATTGGGATTCATCAGCATAGTCAAGAAACTTGTTTAGAGTCATTCGGCTTGCTTGTCAAGTGTTTGACATAATGTCAAATGTCTGAATTATAAAGTATTGGGAGTATGTTAAGTCTGAACTGGTGAGGGTTATTACAGTGGTATTAGAGCGATATCCTATCAGCTTGCATGAATTGGGCTCAGTTATCACATCTACTCGATGATTGGTATTCAGTGACATGGATGATGATAGAAGATTCATTCTGGGTAGACATTATACCTGTAGAGAGTGTACTTCACCACTTAGGGATGGAGAATTTGAGATACAATTTAGTATTGTGAAACAATTGAATATGTTAGTGGATGAGTTGAATCAAAATCACAAACAAATGACAAATCTAATCTCTAATCTAGAATTTGAGTAGAGTGTGATATCGCTTTTTCGAAGAGAGAAATGCGATGATACTATCATATCGGCAGCTACTTCTATGCCAGTTGAGCCATCTATTGAAGAGTTTAGCAATATGCAAGTGGTTGTAGATGTGTGCTCTAATGATAGTACACATATCATTGATGATGAGGTGAGTGATTTCAAAGCAAAGTCATATTATAGTTCAAATCAGCAAAGTGGTGAGGTTCAATTTGTGGGCAATCCTATGGTCGACGTGGATGCAACATTGTTTTATGACAATTCTCTTTTTGAGGTTGATGTTGAAAGCAGTCAATGATGTTCAAGTATCTATAGATTATGACATAGCTACACCCATTGCAATTACAGATATTGTTGTATGAGCACCTTTGCTGAGATAAGAAAATCACATGTTGTACCAAATTCTCCTGTAGCTACGTCTTTTGCAAGGATTGTTGGCAATGATCAGGATTCCAATCCAGTATATATTATGTGAGTGGATACAAGGAAGAAGAGTATGTTGAGATCTCATATGGAGTTGTTTTCTAGTGATATCTTGACTTATACATCATCAATACAAGTTCTCAATGCTATGTTGTAGGATATATTGTTGGTCCTGATGATGTTAGTGGTATACAGTTGGTTCAGTGTTGATAGGGATGCCACATACTTCTTCATTTGGGATCCAGGAGGAGGTTGGAGTTCAGTGTGTTGTCGGATTGCTTGAGGACAAGCAAGCTCGGAGAAGGCGGATTGTAATGTCCCATTTTTAGCAAGTTCATGTCGTTGATTGAGACAATTCATCATAGCAACCCTAGTGAGCTAACAATGGGATTTGAGGGTCTCTATTGTGGAGTTATTAGGCTTTCCAGTGGCCTATGGCAAGTTTTGGCTCTGTTTTGAGGGAATTACTATTTATAGTAACTCAATAGTTGGTTCCGATGAGCTTTATTGAGTTAGAGGAGTTGAGTGATGCTATAAATTTTTATTTCTAGCTTCTTGCTTGGGCTCCAAAATCTTGGAGGGAGTATCTATTTTTAGTAAGCCAGCCCATTAGGTTCATTCATCTTCTTTCTTCATCAGAATCACTCATGTGTTGTCAGATTTCGATTCTAATGCTTCTTCAGTCATTTTCGCAAGATGGGTGAATTATTATTATTCAGCTAAATATGTTGAGGTTGCTATTTATGTTGATATTGTACTTTGGCTACCTTAGTGTCATAACTTGTCTGAACCAGGTTGGAAAGTTTTATATCTCGGGCACAAGAAACAGTGGCCTTGTGTGTCAAAATATTATGATAAGGGTGAAAAGGTAATTTTCGGAGCCAAAAGAAATTAATAAATTATTTTATATGGCACTTTAATGTTATAAAATGATGTTGTGTTGAGGAAGTTTCTTTAGTGGAACACATTTAGGAAACTAAATGCCATTCGGGGATTATAAATATGAGCTCATTTGATGAGAAAAGCATCTAAATGTTTGATTATCTATTTTCTTTTGTTGTCCCAATGACAATTCTGAGGCTATTGATTTTTGTGCCCTTGCTGAGCTATAAGGGTTTGAGGGATTGAGTTACATGTTCATTCTATTGCTAAGGTATAGTATAACTGAAAATTACTTTGGAGTTTTTCATTACTATTATTACTGTTTCTCGAAAGACTTATTGAGATGGAATTACATACCTGTATTGGGCATCTCTATTCACTGAATTTGTCGGCGTTCATTCTTCTTGTATTGGAGTGGTGTTTCATAATTCTGGTTACTGTGTCAATAATATCAATTTGGCGTGAGTTTCTATCTTCTGTAAGTGATCCTGTATGCCGGCAAATTGCACGCCTAAAGCTGTTGAAATTCTGGGCAGTTTGAGGGTCGAGCAGCATATGGAAAGATTGTGAATCAGAAATTTGGCCTCAATTTTTCCCGTTCGTGAGTATGGGGAATCCACTGTGGTCTGGGTCTCTATCATCCTGGTATTGGGACGCCATTGTTCCTGGTAGAGGCATCAATCATTTGGCAGTGGAATTGGCTATTCTGGGCGGCATTCATAACTAAAATGGCAGCCTTATAAGGAGTGTGATCTGCTCCTAAAGTTACCCTCCTAGCTGACGTTTGATTTCTACATATTGAATGTCATTATGGGCTCAAAATCGTGACTATATTTGCAGCACAAAACTTTCCTCCTGGGCTGCGATTTGGGTTTTGGGAAGAGACTGGAAAGAAGCAACAAAATCAGGTTCCTTTGTATTGGCTTATTTTGGCCAAGTAAATATAATTCCGAAGTATTAAATTGTATGGGTGTTAATTGTTGCATAATAAAATTGCTTGTGATTACTGAAAGTTGAATACTTCAGAAGCATCAGAAATTGTTTCAGATTTATCCATACTTGTTCCTTTCAAATTATATATATATATATCGCAATTCATCAGCACAGTCAGGGAGCTTGTTCAGAGCCATTCAGCTTGCTTGTCAAGTGTTTGAAGTAATGTCAAATGTCTGAATTGTAAAGTACTGGGAGTATGTTAAGTCTGAACCTGTGAGGGTTATTACAATGTAGGTCAATTAATGTTAAAGGTGAATTAATGCTGCTGGACCCTATAATTTCTATTTAAAGTTTTAATCATATGAACTATAGAGTATCCGATTGGAATCACAGCTGACCTTATTTCACCCCTTTCCACCGAGCCCATTCCCTCTGACAAATTACAGGATGTTTAAAACATAATTAGAATTGATTGTTGACCATTTCCTGTGCCTAGACGCATGCAGTGCTTATAGACAATTTCCAATTTCTTTATCTTGCTGCTAAACTAGAATTTCATTCGTTGTGAAAGGCAAACGGATTTCCATCATCAGCTCGTGTATCCTGAAATTAATAACTCTAAATTGCTAAAGCAGACATAATAACCAGGTATTTATCACCGCCGTATGTTTCTTGATCCCGGTTCTTTGACAATTCTCACATGGAAAGAACGACTATAAACTCGCATCAAAGAAGAAAGGTAGGGACCCGCAAGTAAACCAACATTATACAAAATTCGAATGCTATTAACATTGATAAGATTTGTCAGTGGGTTTGTCTACCTATGAATGCTGTTATCAAACAAGGAAAATTTAGGCCCCGAATTGAATTACCTCGTTGAGAGCAAAATCTTGAATTGTTCGAGCCCGTCTACTGATCTAAAATATATGAACATCTGTATTTACCAAAGGATTAATCAGATCTGAAGCAAAGCAAACCAGAGCAACAATTTATATAGCATTAATGTAAACTAATTTTCTAACCCCACATACAATTGAGTGCGACTCTGGACGAAACAGAGAAAACGAATACTTTGTCACTGTTCTGAATTTGTGTTGCGTTGAAATTTGAACGTACGAATTGTCTTAGAGAATTAAATCTGAAAAAGTTCTAAGTAGAGAGAATAGATGGTTTGCGAGCCCGAGGTCCAGTATGACACGCACACCCGCGGCCTGCTTAATATGAAATTTGAATCTGAGAAAAGTCATATAACCGAAAGCGTTTTCACATTTTATAGATCCATGTGCCTGGATGATTAGTAATGGTGAATATGTATTGTACGGTTAGAATTTTTTTATTTATTATTTATTGAAGACAATTTGAACTGGTATTTTAAAAATTTATGATATTGCTATGAGAATTTAACTTGTAGTTTTTGAGTCAAATTCATTGATCGAGTGATTCACATACAATTTATTTCTTATGAGAATAAATGAGACACTTAGCATTCATTGGATCTAGGCGATGCTCACATAGGTGAAGCACTGGGACTTCTCGACCATTCGACTACTATTCCAATTCAAGACCTCCCGGAAAGTCTCAATGCTTGTGACCTCACGAGAAGTCTTGATGCTTCACCTCTCACCTAGATCCAATGAGTGCTAGGTTTTTCATTTATTCTCATGAGAGATGGATTTGTGTGTGAATCAATACTCATGAAATATAGGTCAATGAATTTGACTCAAAATATATATAGTTGAATTCTAAAAGCAATATTGTAATTTGGCTGCTTGTGGAAATATCCCCTACTTATCAATTTTTTAAAATTTCCACAATATGATTTTGCCACTAAATCAAATGCTTACACTAAAAAAATAAAAAGGTAGGAAGATCAAAGGAAAGGGAAGGAATATTCAATTATTATTTGTAGTGGCCAAATTAAGTGGCATATCCATATTATGTTTAGTGAACCTACCAAACATAAGAACATTTATGTTATCTTTTTAGATATCTTTGTGATTCTTTTAGTGTAGAGATTGTTGTGATTAGATGTGTTTTTGTGTCTTGTAGATATATAGCCTAGACTACTTATGGCATAGTTGTAAGATAGTTTTCTTTATGCATCTCTTGTTTTCATACATTCTAATAATAGAGTATAGATTGTGATCTAAAATATTAATGTTAAAAAACACTCATAATTTAATTAAAAAGTTGTTATTGGAGAAAAATTAATGGATTGTGGAAAACTCATAACACTAATATTGTAAAAGATTGGTCCACTTGTATGAAAACATGCAACCTCTATAGAGACTATTTACCATTTTCCATTTGTCATATGATGTTTGTATTTGTGATTATTGTACCATGGGAATTATATTCTATCTTGGGCAAAGTTATGGGTTGAAGGTTGGCCAATTTTATATGGTTTTGAAGCAACGATCTTGGTCAACTAGTTATGCTTTCGTAGGCCTATTTAACCTATATATTAAGGGTGTTGGAGGGAGGTTTTGTATTCAATTTTTTATTTTGTTCTTTTAGTTTTGAGAATGTTGATTTTGTATGGAGCTCTAAGCTTGATTGTATTTCTATTGTTATTGTTGTTGATATTACATGTGTTCTATGCTTTCGAGGCTAGATATTTTTTTTGAATTAGTTTACCTAAAGCATAGTAGCGATATAATTTATGGTTTCCACATTCTCCTCTTTCTACTATTGTTCTTTTATAAGTGATGCTTTACATTTTTTTGCGTTAAGAACAAACTAATGTACGTTAATTGAAAAATCTCTCGTCGCATAGTTAAGTGGACCGTAGTTGCATACTTATTTCATTTGGTGTTTAAAAATTTTCTTTAGTTTAGGTGCTAGTGTGTTTGTGAGTATACTTTCCTTCCACTGTTGCAGTAATATCCTCCAAGATTGTGTTTATATGTTCATTTATGTTAGCTCATAAGTGAACCTCATCAAGTGCATCCTAGGGTGGAAGTGGGTTGTTTTGAAGTCGAGTAGAGGATTTGGACCTAAAATGTTCTCTATTTAAATTCATTCATGCTTCATGTTAATTTAAAATTCTTTCAAGAATCTATTTAATATATTGTCTTATATGCACATGAACATTTTTTTAAAAAAATTAAAAACTCTATGATACATGAAACAAAAATTAGGATATGCCTAAATTAAAGACAACCAAAATAGAAATTAAAGATAGACAACAACTACGTGATTCAACTTTCATTCAAGGCAAATCCATCATGTATTTCACATATGCAATTAAAGGTATGTTAATATAGAGTTATTTTCTCATATTAGATAGCTAAAAATAAAGAATAAAAGATAATACATTTTGACACATTAATAAAGAAGGAGAAGTATGCACATGTGAAAAAAAAAAATTGGATATGCATATGTATATGAGGAAGGAGGTTTGGAGGATAGTGCAAAGGAAGAATGACACTCGATTTTTTTTTAATAATCATAGGAAAGTCCATAAGGAAACATAAGCTAGTTTAGTGTTATGGTTCACTAGATTTTCATTGTGTATTTTATTCATCTTATATTAATAATATAGACCTATATCTACAAAGGTATCTATTTCTTTGAAGGAGTACAAGTATTAGATATGGTCATATAAAAGTTGTTGATTGGCTTATACATGTCTGAAATGTATGATCTAACTATTTTAATAGAAGTATATTTTAAGTATTTAGGAAAATAATATATAAGAATGATACTAAGTCCATGTCACTTCAAAGATGTTGGAACAATCATGTCAACTAAATTTAAACTCCATATAATAAGCTTTTATAAGAGGTACAAGTTTTAGATTAATTTATTTTTTACATTTATATTATTAAATAAAATGAATGCATACCACTCTTTATATAAGATAATATAAAACATATTTCAAAAAAGTTTAATTGTTCCTTTACATTACCAAAACAACTACATTATATTATGAGATCTTGTGGTTGAACATAACAATTATCTCATTTTTTTACATAAAAGAAAAATTATGTAACATCATATTAAGCTCACATAATGAGATAATTAAACATTTATTAATTTCTTACCACAATATTTAGCTTCATCGTGAATTTGTTGTTACATAGAGTTGCATTTCAAGTTGCAGATTATTTTTGGGATAGTATAGCCAAGGCACGCTCCAATAATATTAATATATGCTTTGTAAAATTGTAATTTTTTTCAAGAGGAAACACTCTTTTAAGTTTGAAAAGGTCTTATTTGGTAATTTCCTTATTCCCTAGTAATTTAGACCCAAGTTTCATATTTAATGTAATTGTCCTTTTACTTTGTAAATAAACAACATCCTAAAAATATAATTTATTGAGTTTTAACTTTTGATATTGAAACACATAATATTAAAATAAAAAAGACTTTGATTGGAAGGATGACAAAAGAGGGAGTAAGAGCAGGTACTGGGATAAGTGCAGAGGCAGGGGCAGGCACTGGAGTTAGAGTAGAGGTGCTAGCAGTTGCAGAAGCTGGCGCGAATACAGGCTCAAGCATGCATAAAGATTTAGTAGTTGATGTGCAGTCAGGTCTCCATTTAGGGAAGAATATTCAAAACCAACCTAGGGGTTTCAAAAAACAACAACTGTATCTTGGTGCTCTTTCCAATATTTTTTCTTCAAACCCCGTAGTGAAGCAAGTTATGAAGGATCATGATAAATTGCAATTGCTACATTGCCATTTTCGGGAAACTCACTTCTACTCAGGGAAAAAATCAATATTTCGAGGGAAAGCAGTGGTCCAGCCAGCTAAACCCTTCTTTGTTAACCCTCAGTTCCATGATACCTAAAAATAGGAGCCTTGGGAGAGATTGCAGTATGGGTACGGTTTTACCTTTAAAAAAGGAGAATCTTCAAAGCAGGCTTCAAAATGATTTCAACAACATGTGTCACAAGACGAGAACAAATCCAAGTTTCTACCGAATAGGGGTCAACCAAATCAAAGCTGGAAGAATGGTCGGCAAGCCAAATAACCAATTTTTGATATTTGTCAAGGGTTTCCCCCAGGTCCCCTATATCAACCTCAGTTGGCCATAAATCAGGTTAAGGAGCCGGTTCAAGAGATAGTGATTATCCCTACAAATTTGTCCCATATTTCTCATGATGAACCCCATGGTGTAGAAGGTTCTAAATTAGTCCCTGATGTCAGGGTTTCTAAAATTATTTAGGATCCTCCTAGGTCCCCCTTCAAACCAACAAATAGTCAACAAGTATGGAGAAAGAAGCAAGTGGTTGATCCCAACTCAAATGAAACTCATGCTCAACCTATAGATAGGTTGATGATTACACTTCCAAGTCATATGCTGCAAAACTCTATCGATTTGCTTGGAAAAATTGCATTAATTGGTAAGTTTTCCTCTAACTCTCTACTCTTTTCTACTATTAAAGATTGGGTTCATTCATCTTGGTCAGAGTTAAGGGATATTTTCTATATCAATTCAAATTCAAAAAGGATAATTTTGTTGTGGGTCTGGGCTATTTACTATGATCTAGACTCCTAACTTTAATCCTCAATATCTTAAAATTCCTTTTATGCCACACTGGATATCCTTTCCCTCTTTACCTCTAGAGTACAGGGATCCTCAGATTATTGAAATATTTGCAAACAAGTTGGGAATCTTCCTCAAACATGATCATGTACCTTATGACTGACCACATTTGGATGTGAGAGTCTGTTTGTTGTTAGATATGCGGCATCCCCTTCCATCTCATTTGGTTATAAATTCTCAATGGGGTTTATGGGATCAGTCAATTTCAATACAAAATGAGCAACCAGTTCAAAAGTTTCAAGATAGATTGGGTCATTTTAATACTTAATGCCAACATTTAGTTCAGGATGTACAGGAAGTATGTCCAGATTATAGTACAGACTCTAGTCTGTGTACTCATAAAGTGCACTCAGAACTGATACATAATATGGATAGTACAGTTTCTCCTCAATTTGTACCTCTTATAAGAAACCAGAGTCTGGTGTCTTCTACAGCAACCAAACTCTCTATGTTTTTACAGTTGGTATTGCCCTTTATCCAATGCTTGCTAGCTAAGTTGAAGATCTCTCATGATCTCTTGTCAATGAAGCCTTCTGTGCATCTCTCGGAGTTGGATGATTTAGAGCAGTCACATTCAAACTTGTCACTAGTTTGTCACAAAACAAGTAATGTTCTTTCTAAAAGCCAGTATGTTGATTGGAAAGCTCTTCAAATTGGAGATCAAGTTGTTTCTACAATTCCTAACAATATAATATTTGGTATAGCAGAGGAAGAAGGAATCAATATAGAAAATCAGGAAAATAGTGACCTTGATGTGTTGCTCAAAGAATTTTAGTACTGGAATAGTCAAATCACCCGGAAGAAATCTTTTAGCTATAAGACTGTACAAGTTATAGAAACTACATGTCAAGTGGAGAATAAGGATTCCTTTCTAGAATCATGCATTAAACAGGATTCATTAGATGTTAAGAAGAGAATTCTTCAGCAAGTGGCAGTCAATTTGGATTTTCAATTTGAAGAGACAATTTGGAGGGAACATGAGACTAGCAAGGATCAACCTGACTATCCATCTCAGAATATTCCAAATAGTATGGAGAATTGTATTTTTCAACAAGTGGCTAATAAGTCAGATTTTCAACTTGGAGAGATAATTTTGAGGGAACTTGAGGTTTGTAAGGATCAATCTGAAATTGGTCTTCAAAATAATCGTAATAGTTTTGACCCTCATCAAACTTTCTCAATTGTTTAGTCTCCTTCTCTTTGACTTTAGACTTCCAAGATTCCCAAACCAAGAGGGTGTCCTAAGGGATCATAGACCAGAAATGAGATTGCTTCGGGTATTTAGACTACACTAGATGAAAAATTTATTGTGAACAAGAGAGTGACGAGGAGAACAAATAGTTCTCCTTGTCAACAATGAAAATTATCTCATGGAATGTCAGAGGCATAAATGTCTCTGACAAGAGAAGTATGATTCAACAGTTTATTGGATCCATGAAATCTAATATTGTGTTGTTACAATAGACAAAATTATCACAAGATACATTTTAAAAATCTGTGGCCAAATGGTCAAGGTGGTCTTCAGTACATTCTCCCAGTATTGGAGCTTCTGGTGGTCTTGTTGTCCTATGGAATCCATTAACAACTCAAGGACACCTTATTCAACAAGCAGCAAATTGGCAAATGTTGCAAGTGTTAGATTTCGATGTTCCTTTTACCTTGATTAATGTTTATGGTCCTACCTCTACTCAAGACAAGTTGAAACTCTGGGATAAATTAGCAATGTTAATTTAGCTTCAAAACTCTTGTCTTGTTATTCTTGGGGGTGATTTCAATGTGATCTTGAATTAAAATGAGAAAGTTAGTGGCATTTCCCACCCATTAAAACCATTCAGGATTTTGCTCAATTTGTTGTTACCAAAGATTTAATGGATATTCAGCCTTCTAATGGTAGGTTTACATGGACAAATAGGAGATCTAGTTTTGCACAAATTGCAATTAGATTGGATAGATTTATTCTTTCTCAAGAATGGAAATTAGGTAATCTTTGTTTTCACTCAGAGATATTGTCTTCGTCAGAATTTGGACACTTTCTAATTTCCATCAACATTGACTAATCCACATCTATAGAGCATATTCAGTGTAAGCCATATTTTAAATTTGGAAGTATGTGGTTGCACCATCCACACTTTCTTCCACTTTAAAACAATGGTGGATTAGTGCTCCTTTTGTTCTGGGGTCTAAAATGCATCAATTTGCCAACAAATTGAAGCATGTCAAAGAGTAGATCAAAATTTGGAACCAACAAGCTTTTAAGAATGTTTTCAAGTAGAAAGAGGTTGTTAAGATGCAATTGGAGGAAATTCATTACTCCATTATCCAGTATGGGATGGATAGTGACACTTACGTTAAGCAAAAAGAGCTTCAGCATGAATCAAAGGAATTGTGTACTAGGGAGGAAGAATATTGGAGACAAAAGTCTAGGGAAGTATGGTTAAAACAAGGAGACAGAAACACAAAAATTTTCCATGCTTCTGCCCAACAAAAATAGGTAGTCAAATCAATTTTTCAAATTATGGATTTAGAATTGGACAATATTTTAACTAATGCTCAGCAAATTAGAGATAAATGTGTCAAGTTCTTTAAGAATCTTCTTGCTCCAGCAGATCATCCATCGCCATTTCCTTTATAAGTTGAGGATTTCATTCAGCATATCCCCACAATGGTCTCCCCCATGGAGAATTCTAAGCTCATGGCCCCGTTCACCATTCAAGAAGTTCAAGAAGTAGTCTTCTCCTTCCACCCAAATAAAGCTCTGGGGCTAGATGGTTTTATTGCACTATTCTTTCAAAGTTGTTGGGACTTTATCGGTTGGGATCTTCTAGTAGCCATTGAGAAATCAAGAAAGTTTAAATCTATGCTAAAGTACTTCAACTCTACAAATATTGCAATCATTCCAAAGACTAAGGAGCCCAAAAATTTTGCAGATTTTTGCCCTATCTCACTTTGCAACTTGACTTACAAAATCATTACTAAAGCTATTTATTTGTGCCTAAAAAATACTCTTCCATTTATAATTTCTCCCAAAAAAGGTGGCTTTGTTCCCGGTAGAGAAACAATGGAGGGTGCAATGGTAGCTCATGAAGTCCTCCATTCCATCAATAGTAGTCAGTCCTCCAATTTTGTTATCAAGTTAGATATGTAAAAGGCATATGACAAAGTTTGCCGGAAATTTCTTTTCCAAGTTCTTTAAAAAATGGTTTTCGACGCAAATTGGTGCAAGTGGATTCAAACATACATTTCGAGGGCTTGGTTTTTAGTTATTATTAATGGATCAGTGTCAGGCTACTTCCCTTCCACTTAAGGTGTCCGTCAAGGTGATCCTCTTTCACCAGCTTTATTTATCATCATGGCTGAAGCCCTTAGCAGGACTATTAAGCAACATCATTTATCTGGCAAGTGGAAAGGAGCAAAAATTGAGGCTACATCAATTTTCGTTATGCATTCTTTATTTGTTGATGACACATTATTGTTTGGTACTTCACTAGTCTCAAAGGCTAAGCAGATAAAGAAAATTTTAATGCAATATTCAGAAGTCTCAAGGCAGAAAATAAATCCCCAAAAGTAAAAAAATTTCTTATTTAATACAAACAAAGTTATATCAGACAAGATAGTGCACATTTTGGGGTTTTCTGAGGACTTTTTACCCTCCACTTATCTTGGGATTCCTTTTTTATGGGATCTAATAAGAAATTTTTTTGGGATGGCATCTTCCAAAGAATTAAGAGCAAAATTGTCTCCTAGAAAGTAAGATGGCTATCATTATCAGGTAGAATCTTTCTTATTAAGTCAATCCTATATGCAATACCAAATTACTACATGGCTGTCATGCAAGCACCATCTTCTATCATTTCACAAATTCAAAAACTTATTAGGGGTTTTCTATGGTCTAGAAATTTGACAAATGAAAATAAGCTTCCTATTATTTCTCTTCAAGACATGGCACATATTCCTGCTTTAGGAGGGGCTGGAATTCATGATTTGACAACAAGGAATAAAGCGTTTGGAGGTAAGTTGGTTTGGCATATGTATACTAAATCACAATCAGTATGATGTCAAATAATGCAATAGAAATACTTAGATAATAACGATCCACATAGAATATTTTCCATGTTGGATCCTCCTAAGGGATCTACTATTTGTGATTTCATGATTGCATCTAGAGATGTTGTTCGTAAGTATATATCTTGGGAATTCAATTGTGGGGATAAGATCAACTTTTGGGGTGATTCTTGGAATGGACAACCTCCTTTAATTACAATGCCAAACATACAAAAAATTGTATCAATTACAAAAGCAGAGTGGGGCAATCTTGTGATTCACTTTATGGATGCAGTATGTATTTTTTCAAGGAAAGTAATATGGAAAGATCTAGACCAACTTCCTTTAGACCCTTAGAGTAAATAGTGGCTCCAATCTATTTTTTTAGATAGACAGGCTTTTGTGTCGAAGATTGAGGATCGATTACTGTGGATTCCAGCTAAGAATGGTAATTATTCAATTAAGGAAGGTTACAAACTTCTCCAACAAGATGAGTCGGCAAAATCTCCTTCTCAAGCCTTCATGTTTTGTTGGAACAAGGTAGTGTTACCCAAGGCTGGGTGCTTTGCATGGCTAGTAGTTAAGCACAGGATTCTAACAAGTGATCAGTTGGCTAGGCTAAGTATTGTACCTCCTTTTAAATGTGTTTTACGTAAAGAAGAATATGAGACAATTGACCATCTTTTTGTAAGCTACCATTTTGCATACCAGTGCTGGACATTTATTTTAAACAAATTAAACTAATCGACTCCACTACAAAATAACATTTGGGACATCTTTTAGGCCTGGCCAGTTCTTTACCCCAATGCCTTATTTGTAGAGATTTGGAAATGTGCTCCTGCATTGGTAATTTGGGCAATTTGGTGGGAAAGAAATAAGAGGATTTTTAGAAAAGAAGCATCATCTCTAAATAGATTGTCCCAAACCATTGAAAATTTGATTTCAGAAGTTACCAATGCAAGTGTTAATAAATGAAAATTTAATCCAGTTATCACTTCTTGGAATGGAGGTATCATTTGGGATTGGAAATCAATTTTTATTGCATTAGGATATGGCACATCTACAAGATTACAAACAAGTATAGACAAATCTACAGTTAAATGGCAACCTCCTATGTCTGGATTTGTCAAGCTCAACTTTGATGGGGCATCTAGAGGCAATCTAGGCCAATCAGGCTTGGGAGCATGTATTAGGGATTACACTGGTAAAATTTTGGCAATTACAATGGCACCCCTACCTACATGAACTAATAATATAGTTGAGGGTCAATCATTTCTTTTAGGATTAAGTCTTGCCAAGAAAGGGAATTTCCATCATGTATAGATAGAAGGTGATTCCCAAGTTATAATCTCAGCTTGTATCAAGAGACAATCATCTTCTTGGCAACTTAAGTATGTACTTCAACAAATTTGGAATATAATTGATCAGTTTCATGAGGTTACCTTCTTACACATACATAGAGAGGGAAACAGAGTTGCCAACTATCTCTCCAATTTAGGTTGTAATGGGATCACAACTTTTATAGTTCAACCTTCCGCATTCATTGAGCATTACAAAGATTTATAGGAATTGATTTATAATGAGATTGTGGAATGTCAGCAGTAGTTGGCTACTTCTCTTATTTGTATTGGTGGTGAATGCTTAGTCTTTGTTGAGCCCCAGTACTATTATCAAGCTTCAGTACCTGTCGTGATCCATTACTTTCCGAGTTTTAGTAATTGCAAAGCTGGGTAGGGTGATGTATTTATCGAGCTACTCAAGTATAGTGCTTACCAAGTGAGCTCGAGTTTAGTGTTGATCAAGTTGTTGGATCATACTACCTTATTGAGTAACTCAGTTCATTGGCAACCGATTGTTTACCAGGCATCAAGTGGCGATGTGTTGATCAATTTTTTGTCGACTACTTGTCGAGCAGGGTAGGGCGATGCCTTTTTCATATTAATTGGGCATAGTGTTTATCGAATGATCTCTAGTTTATTGGTGTCCAAGTTGTTTGATCAAAAGTGACTTGCCAAGTGACTTGGGTCAGTAATGACCGAGTGTTTTTTTGGGCACCAAGTGGTGGTATGATAGATCGAGTTCTTGTTAGACATCAAGAGGAGGTGTCATGACAGTGATCAGCAGCTATGATCGAGGGGGCAGTGTTGGCCGAGTGATGGGTTGTCACCGAGTTGTAATCAACTTGGCAACCTAAGTACGGGTTACAATTAAGTATTGATCATTAATTATTGAATTCACTCTAGCATGTGCGATGTTATGGTTAGTCCTACAAATTCCTTCCAACATCATGTTTGTGGACATCACCTAAGTACGATTTTGCTTCAATTTGGCCACGTGGTTTTGCACATGGCAAGATTAATATGAAAATTATCCATTTTGGAGGC